>BPTQ01000001.1:244101626-244622864 GCA_019973895.1 Chrysanthemum seticuspe
TTACCTTCCATTATCATAACTTTGATACTTTCGGGGAACATTGGGGACAATGTTCAGTTTAAGTGTAGGGAGGGAAAATAAAACGGGAACTTTGAAACTATGCTTATCCTTGATTATTTGCTTTGTCCAAATTGTGATTGTGTAATAAACCATGAGAAAATGTCGGTTAGGGTAATTTTGGCACCAAATTTAAAATTTTTCATGACATATAGGAGTGGGCCATTAGTCTTAACAAAAGCGTCTCACGGATAGGAAGTTATATGACTAGCACAAAACCCTTTAACAATTAAATTCCACCAAAAATGTGAGGATCGCCCTTAGATTAGTAGGAATTGAAGCATTCATCTTCAATGCTTAGAGTGTGAACCGGTAGTATATTAGATTCTAGAACTTGTTTTGTGATGCATTCCGAGATCGCTAGTGAGACTACACTTGTGTAGTTAGGAATAACTAAATGATAAGAGGCATTAGGATAACCCTTGTTTGATACCCGTAATATAATTACTTCTTCCACATCGGTTGAGTAATTCTCCCACACCTTTTGCGTTGTACTCATCTTTAGTACACGATACCCCTAGTTAACCCCTCAGAGCCTATCCTTTTCGCGGTTCTTGTGATGTTTCGGTTTTTCCGGAATATCAATGAAGAGCATTGTTTACACCCCACCCCCAAATATACACCCAAATCGCCTTAGCCTACCCCTTATGGACTCACTTTTAGTGCAAATGTTTGTTATCACCCTAAACCCTTAGTTCAATTATCTAGTTGCTGGAATAAGTTGCTAAGTCGAGTCATATCCTTTGTATACAGTTTTGGGACGATTGGGATTCATGGGAAAAGTTAAAGTTTATGAAATGACGGGAAGGGAACGTTAAATTCAAATTCCCTTTGTTTGCGTAATAATGTACCCCAAGTGTTTTGATCTTTTCAATTCGGGTCAAATTAGTGTTAGAATAATAAAAAATCAAGTGTAGGGATGTGCCTATAAATCCCTATCATTTTGATGTTACCGTAGAGGATGGTAGAGTAAAAGTGTATGAAAAAAAAAGAAAAAAAAAGAAGCATACGGGCTACCATCCTACATCTATCCTTTAAATTTATGTTTGTTTATTTCCGTTACCTAGAGTTTTAGAGTGTCGAGTCTTGGCTTAGCAACGCCATTCTTCGTATGCATTTAACATAGAGATTTTTGACTTGCCACCATTAAATAGCCTATCCCACCAAACCCTTGTTTCCCTACCGTAAACCTAACATTACAACCCTTTAAAATACCTCTTTGATAGTCTTTCCTAGGTGCTTATGCCAAAGCGATGGAGGTTTGATCTATTCTCAATCCTATGGTAATCTATGTACTAGGACCGGTTAATGAGTGTTTATCTTCCATTTCCGATTTGTTATATTTCATATATACACCCGAGAGAGATGTGAGTACCCAAACACCCCATGTGAGGTGCTAGTATGTAATTTCCGTGCTTGTTATGACTTTTGCGGGGCTTATATGTGTTGTGGACCATTTTGAATTAATGCTTCATGAGCCCTAACTTATAAATTAATTGGCTAAAAGCACATTTGCTTGAGGACAAGCAAATAACAAGTGTAGGGATATTTGATAAGGTTTTAAAAGGTACCATTTTGAGGGGTCATTTTAACCTTTATTTGATCACTTTTGTATCCGTTATTGCTTAATTTCATTCCTTTTCACTTTTTAGGTCTCTTGAAGGCAAAATGCTGGAACGGCACTTATTTGGACGAAAAGGCGCGAATATACGAAGAAAATGGCCAAAGTCAAGAATCGAGCCACTCAGACTGCTGGAACTGAAGGGGACGGCGTCAGGTGTTAACTGCGACGCCGTCACATCACTTTTGTGACGGCTCAGTAGCCAAATTGCTCATTTACAAGTGACGATGTCGGGCTTTAAAAGAGTAGACCGTCGCAACTCAGACGGCCTAGATGTGACCCAGACGGCGTCAGAAGCTGAAGAGGACGGCGTCACGGACATAAGGTGACGTCGTTGCAAGGATAACGTGGCCAAGACGAAACCCTAATGACGGCGACACGACGGCGTCACAAAACATAAGGTGATGCCGTCGCATATGTAATCTTATATATAGAATCCGAATTTTTCAGTTTTAGAGAGAGTCTTTTGGAGTGAAAACCTAAAACCGAACCTAAGGTGTCTTGTACAGTATTTTAGGGTTTTAAACCCTATCTTACATCAAGATAAGTATTTACTTCATTAATTCAATTATGTCTTTGATTATTTGTGTGTATGCTTGCATGTTCTCCATGTCCGGCTAATTTATTTGTGTGTTTGCTTAGGAAGTATGAAACTTAATTATTGAATATTGGTTGGTTGTTTCTTATCTTAGTTGATTAATGATCTAGTAATGCGATAGGTCATTCGTTGTGTACTTAATGCTTGATTCATCTTTGTGAACCTTAGAATACGATTACCTGAGTAGTTGTAGGCTAAATTATCCAAAGAGTGCCTTAGAGTAAGAGTTTATCATCCCTAGTGGGTTTTGTAGACGAGACCCTTTGGTAAGTTCAAAGAGTTAGGGAGAAACACAAACCTGTAAGCTCCCGGAAAATTTCAATGTACTTAACGCTTTAATCAGGAATTAATCACAATCTATTTCGTCATGAAATTTTCTAAACATCACATTTGCATATCATTTGGCATATGCATGATCAACGCAGCTTGAGCGTTCATAAAAGATACCGTTGTGATCTAAATAAATTTCCCCACTATCTTGATAATCCTAAAATACGTAATGAATACGTAAAAATTTGTAAAAAAAAATACGAATGTAATTATAATAAAAATATATTCAAATTCGTATCGGGCCTCGGAACTCATTAGACTTTATTCCGCCTCGTGACCCAACCCGACTCGTTAGTGGGCCTTATAACCGGATCAAACTTACACTAATTGGGCCTCGTTATTTTATTCAAGCCCAACGAATTAATACTACTCTTGGGCTAGTCTTTGAACACATCCAACTCACCAAGCCCAACCCCCTTCTTTTCTTTACTGGGCCTCGTTTAGTAACCCAATCCAAAAACCATGTGTACGAGATTAGAGATTTGAGGATTTACATGCTTTGTGTTTTCTTCCTTTAGTAAACGAACAGGAAACAAGAAACCAAACTAGAAACATATTTTCACTTCATTTGACTTGCTCCTTGGCGTGTAAACACAACAAAATAGAGACAAGATCACTTTAGCCACCCTAGTACAATTAAAATAATACCCTAGCCATTTAAAATATTACACACTTCTTTTCTTTCTCTTCTATTAGACGCAAACCACAAGGAACCAAAGCACCCTAACTACCTATTTTAACAAGTTGACTTGCTCTTGACTTCCTTAACCAATGGATTTTGTGTTCCCTTGACTTGACTAGGCAAACAAACGTGCCCCTTTCCTAGCTGCCATCATCCCACGCTTAGAAACATACACAAACATGAACAAATTCAATATAACATGTGACTAATAAGCCTAGAGTTAGGAGAACTATAAGTAAAATATTTCAAAGACCATGCTAGGCTTTAGCTATTTATGCAACTCTCTAGCACCATAACCTCTTGTCACTCTCACAACTCAAACACCAATACATAGCATTCTCCTCTCTTGGTTTCTGTCGAGCAAGGAGAAAAGGGAAGAAAAGCAATTTTGGGTTGCTAGCAAACTAGGAGGTTACTTGGGATTATTGTTGTGAATACTCGGGTTACAATCGGTTGTGTCTTTCTTGGCGTGTCTCTCTTCTTGTTCAAGTACTCATACCCCTCTCATCCTCGTAAGTATCTCGCGTTTTTCCTTGCACACGTTTATATAGATATCGCATGTTAAATAAGTGTTGTAGTACCTAAAACGCATTTGTACGCTATTATATATATCAAATAAGGAGCCAAGATCATGGGAAACATGTTAATGAAGAAGAGATAAAAACTAACCATTCATGCATGTATATTCGATCAGTTACTGAGATGGAATGAAACCAAAAACAAGAAAATGGAACCATGCATGTATCTCGACATCACAGTAGCCTATATACAAAGATTAACACAGAAACTGTACGATATATATAGCATATTACGTGGGATTAAAACACAAAAATGAGTCTAGCTCAGTTGGTTAGGAGCGTGTTGTGTTAAACGTGAGGTCACTGGTTCGAATCCACCCTATGGCACTTTTCCTTCCTTTTTATTTTACAACTATCACAGTTTGGCAGAATATACCCCTCCACTTCCAATAAACTTATAACTAAATAAAGTAAATATTTAAAAGTGTAACAAAAGTTAATTTTATAAAATCAGTTTTACCGAGGGACTAAAAGTGTCAAATCTAGAAACTTTAAGCATATGATATTATGGGTACAAAGTGTCATTTTCTAAAAGTTTAGGGACTAAACTCGTACTTTTTGTAAATTGAAGGTAAAAAGTGTAAATTTGAGAAAAGTTTAGAAAAACTTATAAACCTATCCTAATTACGTAAAAACAAGTATTTTGATCTTATGAGTATTTCATTTCGGATAACGTTAAATGTATTACTTATATATATATATATTATAAGATTATAATTATATATATATCAAATCCGATAAAACACACGGGGAATTTATTCAAACACGTTAAAATACTCAACAAATCTATTAAGATCACAACGGGGGAACATTTCACTTATGTGTAAATGACGATCACTAGTTAAGACAATGTAGCATGTAAATTAACTTAAAACGTTAATCACGATCGCACACTATTGGATTGGACAATCCAATGATCTATTGAATAAGAATATTCAATGCTCTATTATTTTGGTCGCGAACCAAAATGCTCATTTACTGAGACTCGCCATCTCATCATTTTAGGTTTCGAGTTGGAACCTCCGCTACATTGTGCTTGATCTTTTTGTGCGTGTGCATTATCATCAAGGTGAGTTCATAGCCTCGCTTTTACTTTATTTTTGCAAACCCCGCGAGGGAGATACATGCTCTAAACTAGAACACAAGGTTTTTCATAAATGCTTGATCCTCTTGATTATTGGTACTGCCTAAGTTGTTAGCCACAAGTCCCCTGATCATGAACCATTAGTCACCGCGAGTGAACGTAGATATCGTGAATAGTACTATGGGGATTAACGAACCCCGTTTCGTTTATAGAGAAATAACCAGGGCGCACCATATCGAATTTCTTTAGGTAATTGGCTATTACCTCCTTTGGGGCATGTTTTTCGTACACTGGTAATTCGGTGTATGCAGTTGAGTCTTGGTTTCATGAGCTTAGTGCATAATAATCTGTGATATTTTTCTTATGATATTGTTAGTTTACAATGATCATGATCTTATACTTGTGTTCAACTTATTTTAAACCTATGGATTTCACTCAACATTTTTGTTGACCTTTTTAAGCATGTTATCTCAGGTAATCAGTGAAGCTTATGACCAAGGTGCGGAACGGGGCATGGCAAGGCTCATCTGGTGGTGTAAAACATAAAAGTTATCATTTCTTTCAAACTCATGATCTTTCTTTTGGGAAAAACACTTGATCTATTTACAATATTTTGTAACAAACTATGAGTTTTCGATGAATGATAACTATTTTTAATAAAACGTCTCTTTCGAGTCGTTTTCTATAATTATTAACTATGATCTCCATTCAAGTAACACCCGAATTAGTCTTCCGCTGTCATTAAGATTTTCAGGGGTGTTACAGATTGGCATCAGAGCCAAGGTTATAGAGAACCAAAGAGTTTTTCAAAATCATTTGGACTATAACCGCATTTTTAAAACGGGACTATTTTACACCACTGCCTTACGCCCTTCCGTGACCGCTCTATGCATTAGGATTGATGCATTGCTAGATCATAAGTAAATTGCATTCACTTTAGTTAGGCATGGAGATTTGCTTGGCAAATATGTGTAGCTAACTAAAATAATTATATTATTTGGCATTTACTTACATTAATTTATGGGTTGTTACAGTACCGTGTCTGCATCCCACCCAGTTGTTCTGTCCTCAGACACCGAGATGGATGATACCATGTCCTCTACGACTGTCACTATGCCAGCTCATCCCAGTCCTGTCATACCAGCTACTGTTTCGGATGAAACTGAACCTTTTGAGGAAGGTGAAGTTGCCCGAACTCCTACTGCTCCAGCTATGACTGCTCATCCTCAAGAGTACAATGCTTTTGCTTCCATGACCCTAGATCAGTACTATGAGTCGCAGCAATGGCTACCTGCTTCAGATGTTGCTGTGGATGATGGATCATCCAAGTCATCAGAGAACACTGACTCTGCTTCATCAGATTCTTCTGGATCATCTTCCTGAGCTATCCGTCGTCGTCGACGTAGGATTCGTGTTCTTAAGCCTCATGAGCCTGAGCCGTTTGGAGTACCTTATAGACTGCATCCTAATGGTAAGACCTTCAAACGCACCGCTAGGAAGCGTGTGCGACCCATCACTATGACTCATGTGATGCCACCAGCTCAGTCACCATCAGCTCAGTCACCACCCGCTCAGTCATCACCAGTTTCACCTGCTGTTCCACCTACTGCTACTTCACCACCACTGCCACTTACTGTGTTCTACCATCAGACTACTACTATTCCTGTTTCATCACCACCTACAGCATCACCTCCTTTGGACACTTTTAGTGAGCCAATTTTACCGCTCTGCATCAAGTGCTATCCACCATCACTATCTGATCCTGACAAGCCTACTCAAGTGGATAATGAGACCGGACCAAGGAAGAAATCCGGTGCTAGGAGATGGTCATTCTTGATACCTTTACTTCGACGTTGGAGAGAAGAGGAGGGAGCACCTAGTTCGTTTGAGCTTGGAGAAAGCTCGACTACTGCACCAGCTCCAGTTCTGCCTGTTACTGGTGAACCAGTACACCACACTATCCCTCTGTTGGCTACGAGACTTATCAGGCACGAAGACCAGTTGAATGAACTCATGGCACATTATGATGAGATCCTACTAGTTAGGATAGAGAGCTTGGAGGAAGAAGTCGAAAACCTCGTGGTAGGTCGCTACTCCATTGAGATTGTGTTTGATATGATGAGTACCCAGATTGTGGAGGCGAGAGAGGCCGTTAACTGTTTGACTCGGAGATTGGAGACTACTATCCGAGATGCTAGTACTTTGAGAGAGACTGCTTTGGGTCGAGAGAGAGTCCTGCATCACGAACTTGCATCCGCTCATGCTCACACTGCTATTCTGGAGGAGAGGATTGATGACCTCGAGGCGAGAGATCGAGCCCGTGAGCAGCAGATCCGAGACTTGACAGCCATGGTTGAGGAGATTCGTCGTCGTCAGGATGACGCATCGGGAGATGCGTAAATCCTAGTCATCTTTATCTTAGTATGTATCATAAAGCCGCCATATGAGGCATTAAGGCTTGTATCCTTTTGGTTTGTAACCTTGGAACAAGAATTATGATGATGTAACCTATGGTTGTGAACAAAACTATGTAATGATGTATTCCATGTATCCTATGGTTGTATTTCTATTATCCTGATGTTATGATATTATTCCTCGGTAATGTATGCCAAACCGATCCTTATGTTCTTATACATATATTATGATTTGTTGAGAAAAATCATATTCATATCATATCATTAATTTTGAGTGGTAATCTGGACTATTATGATATGTATAATATGAAATCAGTTTTATCATCGATCGATAATTTCTTAATCTTGGTATTTATTCTTGGAATTTTAGAAAAATGGTCAAGAAGAAAGCTACCTCATCCACCATCACTCCCGCAGCTATTCAGAAAATGGTCGCTGAAAGTGTTAGCGCAGCTATAGCACAACATGTCGCTGATACTGCTAGAGCCGAAGCTGAACGCGTTGAAGCTGAACGAATTGCCCAAGAGGCACGTGAAGCTGAAATTGCAAGGCAAGCTGAAATTGCAAGAGAAGCCGAAATTGCAAGAGAAGCTGAAATTGCAAGAGAAGCTGAGAACGCCCGAATTGCTCGAGAGGCTGAAGCTGAGCGTGTCGCTCAAGCAACACGTGAGGCTGAAGCTGCTCGCATTGCTGAAGAGAATCGTGCCACAGAAGCTGCACGTCTTGTTGAAATGGCAAACTCAAATGCAACTAACACTCCGACAAATCAAAGTGAGTCCACTGTAACTCGCAAGTGTAATTACAAAGAGTTCATGAACTGCAAGCCGACATTCTTCAAGGGCACTGAAGGTGCTATTGGTTTACTTCATTGGTTTGAGAGAACCGAGACTGTATTTCTGCTAAGTGACTGCACAGATGATTGCAAAGTCAAGTTTGCGACTGGAACTTTGTTAGAAGATGCGTTATCTTGGTGGAAAGCCCATGCTCAACCAATTGGAATGGAAGAAGCTTGTAAGATTTCATGGTCAGATCTGAAACAACTATTAATGAAACAGTATTGCCCGAGAACTGAGATCAAGAAACTCGAAGATGAGTATTACCACTTGGCTGCTAAAGGTAATGATCTCAAGACATACTTCAAGAGATTCCATGAGCTGAGAGCTCTATGTCCTCATTTGTTTCCCACCAATGAAAAGCTTTTGGAAGCTTTGATCGGAGGTTTACCTCGAAGCATCGAAGGAGATGTCATCGCTTCAAATCCAAAAACTGTTGAAGAAGTTGTCATTGTATCCCACCGCCTTATGGAACCAATACTAAAGCTTGCAAATGCACAAGGCTCAAGTGACAACAAAAGAAAGTTTGATGATCGGAAAACCTCAAATTCCAACCACCATCAGTCCAACAACAACAATCGGAACAACAACCAATATCACCGCAACAGAAACCAACATCACAATCGGCAAAACCGAAGGCAAGAAGCCGCAAGGGCTTATGCTGCACCCACTGCTGGAAAAGGGTATGTAGGACCACATCCCCAGTGTAACAGATGTTTGATGCACCATTCTGGACCTTGTACTGTGAAGTGCGATAAGTGCAACAAGGTAGGTCATCAAGGTAAGCATTGCCGAAACCCTGGAAGAGGCAACACTGTGACTAACATGAACTGCTATGGATGTGGAGAACCCGGTCATTTCAAGAGTCAATGCCCAAAGTTAAATGTCGTTCAAACAAACAATGCGCGTTCAAGAGTGTACATGCTAGGAGATGGAGATGCACCGTTGAACCCTGACATTGTGACGGGTACGTACTCTCTTAACAATCATTCTGCAAAAATCTTGTTTGATTCGGGAGCAGATAAGAGTTTTGTATCTACTACTTTTGCACCATTACTTGAAATATCCCCAATCGCCTTAGATACAACTTATGAGATAGAACTTGCCGATGGGAAAATAATAGGAACCAACACCGTAATCCGTAATTGTCCTATTCTATTACAAGATCACTCGTTCCTCATAGATCTTTTGCCAATCAAACTTGGAAGTTTCGATGTCGTAATTGGCATGGATTGGTTGTCCAAACACCGTGCTAGGATTGTTTGTGACGAGAAAACCGTTCATATCCCGATCAACGGTGAAACCTTAGTCATCCAAGGAGATCAAAGTAGAAAGTACTTAAGTATCATATCCTGTGCGAAATCAATAAAGTACATGGAAAAAGGATGTTATGCCTTCTTAGCTCAAGTAACGGAAAAGAAGTTGGAAGAGAAATGACTAGAGGATGTACCTGTAATCAAGGAATTCCCTGAGGTGTTTCCAGAAGATTTGCCTGGACTCCCACCTGCTCGACAAGTCGAATTTCAAATCGATCTTATTCCTGGAGCTACTCCTGTAGCACGAGCACCGTACCGTTTAGAGCCCTCAGAAATGCAAGAGTTATCCAAACAACTAGAAGAGCTATCTGAGAAAGGATTCATTAGACCAAGTTCCTCACCCTGGGGAGCACCGGTATTATTTGTTAAGAAGAAAGATGGATCATTCCGGATGTGTATCGATTATAGAGAATTGAACAAGCTCACAATCAAAAACCGCTATCCCTTACCAAGAATCGATGATCTGTTTGATCAGTTACAAGGCTCGAGTGTATACTCGAAGATTGATCTAAGATCTGGATATCATCAGTTACGGGTAAGAGAAGAAGATATACCCAAGACCGCATTTAGAACTCGATATGGCCATTATGAATTCCAAGTAATGCCATTCGGTTTAACTAATGCACCTGTTGTATTTATGGACCTCATGAATAGAGTCTGCAAACCATATCTGGATAAATTCGTCATTGTGTTCATCGACGATATTCTTATCTACTCTCGTAATAAAGAAGAACATGCGGAACATTTGAAGACTGTCCTGAAGTTACTCAAGGATGAAAAATTGTACGCAAAGTTTTCCAAGTGTGATTTTTGGATTGAGACAGTCCAATTTCTTGGTCATGTGATCGACAGTGAAGGAATCCATGTGGATCCCGCAAAGATCGAATCTGTTAAGAATTGGCCAGTACCCACAAACCCCACTGAAATTCGTCAATTCTTAGGACTTGCTGGTTATTATCGAAGATTCATCGAAGGTTTCTCGAAAATAGCTAAACCATTGACCGAGTTAACCCAGAAAACAAAAAAATTAGAATGGGGAGACGATCAAGAATCAGCTTTTCAACTCCTAAAGAACAAACTTTGCGAAGCACCTATCTTGGCACTACCGGAAGAAGCCGAAGATTTTGTAGTATATTGTGATGCTTCACACATGGGTTTAGGCGCTGTTCTCATGCAAAGGAACAAGGTGATTGCTTATGCGTCACGACAACTCAAAACTCATGAGAAGAATTATACTACTCACGATCTAGAACTTGGCGCCGTGGTATTTGCACTCAAATTATGGAGACATTATTTGTACGGAACCAAATGTATAGTGTACACTGATCACAAAAGTCTTCAACACATCTTAGATCAAAAGGAATTGAATATGCGTCAACGTCGCTGGCTCGAATTGCTTAGTGGTTATGACTGCGAGATCCGTTATCATCCTGGAAAGGCAAACGTTGTTGCCGATGCCTTGAGCAGAAAAGATCGCCCTAAGCCGCTTAGAGTGAGATCATTGGGAATGGTTATCAATTCACCCCTACCATCGAAAATTCTTGAAGCTCAAATCGAAGCCCTTAAGGAAGAAAATAGGCCGAATGAGAAGATTTATGGCATGCCGGAGAATGAGAATGGATTTGTGAAGAAATCGGATGGAACGCTATGTTTCAAGAATCGAAGTTGGATTCCACTCTTTGGAGGTATCCGAGAACTCATCATGCATGAATCACATAAATCGAAGTATTCCATACATCCTGGTCCCAACAAGATGTATCAAGATCTAAAGCTTTTGTACTGGTGGCCTAATATGAAGGCTGATATCGCTGTATACGCCAGTAAATGTTTGACATGCTTGAAAGTTAAAGCTGAACATCAAAAGCCATCTGGATTGTTAACTCAACCAGAACTTCCTATGTGGAAATGGGAAAGAATCACAATGGACTTCATCACAAAGTTGCCAAAAACTTCTAATGGTTTTGACACCATTTGGGTTATTGTAGACCGTCTTACAAAGTCCACTCATTTCTTGCCAATCAAGGAGAACGACGAGATGATTACACTCGCTAGACTGTACATCAAAGAGATTGTTTCTCGCCACGGTGTACCAATCTCTATCATATCTGACCGTGATAGCCGATTCACCTCAAGATTTTGGCAAACGCTTCAAAAAGCCATGGGTACCAACTTAGATATGAGTACCGCGTACCATCCTCAAACAGATGGACAAAGTGAAAGAACGATCCAAACTCTGGAAGACATGCTAAGAGCATGTGTGATTGATTTCGGAAAAGGATGGGATAAGCACTTGCCTCTGGCTGAATTCTCTTACAATAACAGTTATCACGCCAGCATTAAAGCTGCTCCTTTTGAGGCACTATATGGAAGAAAATGCCGATCGCCAGTTTGCTGGGCGGAAGTTGGAGAAGTACAACTTACAGGCCCCGAAATTGTCCAAGAGACAACAGAAAAGATAATGCAAATTCGGCAAAGATTGCAAGCAGCTCGAGATAGACAAAAGAGCTACGCAGATGTTCGAAGAAAACCAATGGAATTCCAAGTCGGAGACCGTGTAATGCTCAAAGTATCACCCTGGAAAGGGATGGTCAGATTTGGAAAACGAGGAAAGCTCAAACCTCGATACGTCGGACCATTCAAAATTCTTCAAAGAATTGGTCCAGTGGCATATAAACTTGATCTTCCCGAAGAACTTAGCCGAGTACATGACACGTTCCATGTCTCAAATCTTAAGAAGTGTCTTTCGGATGAAACTCTAGTCGTACCACTCAAGGACATCCAGCTCAATGACAAACTTAGCTTTGTCGAAGAACCCGTCGAGATCATGGACAGAGAAGTTAAGAGGCTTAACCAAAGCCGCATTCCTATCGTTAAAGTTCGATGGAATCATAAGAAACGAGGTGCAGAGTTCACCTGGGAGCGCGAGGATGTAATGCGTTCCAAGTATCCCCACCTATTCATCTAGATCACCCATGATAGCCTCTGCGAGTTTAACCGCGGGACGCGGTTCTCTTAAGGGGTAGGTACTGTAAGCTCCCGGAAAATTTCAATGTACTTAACGCTTTAATCAGGAATTAATCACAATCTATTTCGTCATGAAATTTTATAAACATCACATTTGCATATCATTTGGCATAAGCATGATCAACGCAGCTTGAGCATTCATAAAAGATACCGTTGTGATCTAAATAAATTTCCCCACTATCTTGATAATCCTAAAATACGTAATGAATACGTAAAAATTTGTAAAAAAAAATACGAATGTAATTATAATAAAAATATATTCAAATTCGTATCGGGCCTCGGAACTCATTGGACTTTATTCCGCCTCGTGACCCAACCCGACTCGTTAGTGGGCCTTATAACCGGATCAAACATACACTAATTGGGCCTCGTTATTTTATTCAAGCCCAACGAATTAATACTACTCTTGGGCTAGTCTTTGAACACATCCAACTCACCAAGCCCAACCCCCTTCTTTTCTTTACTGGGCCTCGTTTAGTAACCCAATCCAAAAACCATGTGTAAGAGATTAGAGATTTGAGGATTTACATGCTTTGTGTTTTCTTCCTTTAGTAAACGAACAGGAAACAAGAAACCAAACTAGAAACATATTTTCACTTCATTTGACTTGCTCCTTGGCGTGTAAACACAACAAAATAGAGACAAGATCACTTTAGCCACCCTAGTACAATTAAAATAATACCCTAGCCATTTAAAATATTACACACTTCTTTTCTTTCTCTTCTATTAGACGCAAACCACAAGGAACCAAAGCACCCTAACTACCTATTTTAACAAGTTGACTTGCTCTTGACTTCCTTAACCAATGGATTTTGTGTTCCCTTGACTTGACTAGGCACACAAACGTGCCCCTTTCCTAGCTTCCATCATCCCACGCTTAGAAACATACACAAACATGAACAAATTCAATATAACATGTGACTAATAAGCCTAGAGTTAGGAGAACTATAAGTAAAATATTTCAAAGACCATGCTAGGCTTTAGCTATTTAAGCAACTCTCTAGCACCATAACCTCTTGTCACTCTCACAACTCAAACACCAATACATATCATTCTCCTCTCTTGGTTTCTGTCGAGCAAGGAGAAAAGGGAAGAAAAGCAATTTTGGGTTGCTAGCAAACTAGGAGGTTACTTGGGATTATTGTTGTGAATACTCGGGTTACAATCGGTTGTGTCTTTCTTGGCGTGTCTCTCTTCTTGTTCAAGTACTCATACCCCTCTCATCCTCGTAAGTATCTCGCGTTTTTCCTTGCACACGTTTATATAGATATCGCATGTTAAATAAGTGTTGTAGTACCTAAAACGCATTTGTACGCTATTATATATATCAAATAAGGAGCCAAGATCATGGGAAACATGTTAATGAAGAAGAGATAAAAACTAACCATTCATGCATGTATATTCGATCAGTTACTGAGATGGAATGAAACCAAAAACAAGAAAATGGAACCATGCATGTATCTCGACATCACAGTAGCCTATATACAAAGATTAACACAGAAACTGTACGATATATATAGCATATTACGTGGGATTAAAACACAAAAATGAGTATAGCTCAGTTGGTTAGGAGCGTGTTGTGTTAAACGTGAGGTCACTGGTTCGAATCCACCCTATGGCACTTTTCCTTCCTTTTTATTTTACAACTATCACAGTTTGGCAGAATATACCCCTCCACTTCCAATAAACTTATAACTAAATAAAGTAAATATTTAAAAGTGTAACAAAAGTTAATTTTATAAAATCAGTTTTACCGAGGGACTAAAAGTGTCAAATCTAGAAACTTTAAGCATATGATATTATGGGTACAAAGTGTCATTTTCTAAAAGTTTAGGGACTAAACTCGTACTTTTTGTAAATTGAAGGTAAAAAGTGTAAATTTGAGAAAAGTTTAGAAAAACTTATAAACCTATCCTAATTACGTAAAAACAAGTATTTTGATCTTATGAGTATTTCATTTCGGATAACGTTAAATGTATTACTTATATATATATATATTATAAGATTATAATTATATATATATCAAATCCGATAAAACACACGGGGAATTTATTCAAACACGTTAAAATACTCAACAAATCTATTAAGATCACAACGGGGGAACATTTCACTTATGTGTAAGTGACGATCACTAGTTAAGACAATGTAGCATGTAAATTAACTTAAAACGTTAATCACGATCGCACACTATTGGATTGGACAATCCAATGATCTATTGAATAAGAATATTCAATGCTCTATTATTTTGGTCGCGAACCAAAATGCTCATTTACTGAGACTCGCCATCTCATCATTTTAGGTTTCGAGTTGGAACCTCCGCTACATTGTGCTTGATCTTTTTGTGCGTGTGCATTATCATCAAGGTGAGTTCATAGCCTCGCTTTTACTTTATTTTTGCAAACCCCGCGAGGGAGATACATGCTCTAAACTAGAACACAAGGTTTTTCATAAATGCTTGATCCTCTTGATTATTGGTACTGCCTAAGTTCTTAGCCACAAGTCCCCTGATCATGAACCATTAGTCACCGCGAGTGAACGTAGATATCGTGAATAGTACTATGGGGATTAACGAACCCCGTTTCGGTTATAGAGAAATAACCGGGGCGCACCATATCGAATTTCTTTAGGTAATTGGCTATTACCTCCTTTGGGGCATATTTTTCGTACACTGGTAATTCGGTGTATGCAGTTGAGTCTTGGTTTCATGAGCTTAGTGCATAATAATCTGTGATATTTTTCTTATGATATTGTTAGTTTACAATGATCATGATCTTATACTTGTGTTCAACTTATTTTAAACCTATGGATTTCACTCAACATTTTTGTTGACCTTTTTAAGCATGTTATCTCAGGTAATCAGTGAAGATTATGACCAAGGTGCAGAACGGGGCATGGCAAGGCTCATCTGGTGGTGTAAAACATAAAAGTTATCATTTCTTTCAAACTCATGATCTTTCTTTTGGGAAAAACACTTGATCTATTTACAATATTTTGTAACAAACTATGAGTTTTCGATGAATGATAACTATTTTTAATAAAACGTCTCTTTCGAGTCGTTTTCAATAATTATTGACTATGATCTCCATTCAAGTAACACCCGAATTAGTCTTCCGCTGTCATTAAGATTTTCGGGGGTGTTACAATACCCTACAACTTTAGACACACAACGCAACTAAGAATAAGGACGTGACAACTCAACCATCAATAGGAGATAATTAAGGAGTAGTATAACCTAAGTAAACACATCTTTAAACTATCATACGAGCACACATTAATTAGACATAGACTCCCACAACCTTAGTTTAGATAATTAGATAATAGTAGAGTAATCGGTAGAGATACCAACCCCCCAAATCCAATACCCGAGATTCGTACCTTTCCATTTCATAAAATATAAAAATACAAAAAATAATCTTCCTCAACCTTAACCTTAGCGTAGTAACTTCTCACTAGCATTCCTATTCCCCTAGAGAACGATATCAATACCCGTGGCTTACCCTAATTACTACACTACAACGATTAGGTTCACTGCCTAGGGTGTTATAAAACTTGCTCGAAGAAAAGGAAGTTTCCTTGACCCCGAACGACGCGTGTAGCGTTATCAATAGTGTGCAAAATCTGCACATCATTTATGTGTAGGTTCTGATCTGCAGATGCCGGATCCCTAGGATTAGCCTAGCCGGATCCCTCCCTTGAGGGAACCGTGGGATCCGTGTCATCAAATCAGCAATACAGCATTCCTTACATCAAGATTGCTTTCTATATAAACTTCACATTAGTTAAGCATTTGATTTTAGAACCTAACTAAGTCCACCTCAAGAATAAGAAAGACTTAGACTCACTAAAGACTTACCTAAGATCCTAGTCGAAATACCTTTTGATTTATTAACACATCATAAACCACCATATTTCCGCTCCAATACTCACAAACTAATTTTCATCTTTCAAATCTTTTAAGTGGACAAATTGAACAATTTTAGGAAATTGTTTCTAGTCATCTTTATCTCAAAGTAAGTCAAAAATTAGTTTTTCAATTCTTATAATTTTTAAAGGATTTTTCAAATTTCACCACAAGCTTAAATCTGATCACTAGGATCATTTATTATGACTTAACACCTCCAAAACTCTTAGTGTTATTCTTGGACATCCATTGGTAGTCATCTTGTCTCATCTCCTTTCCATAAAAAGCAATCATTGGCTATAAACACTTATTACCCATGATCATTCAAGTACCTTCTCATCCTAAAACACTTAGGAGAACTGAAACACTCAAAATAAGATAGGCTTTAGCTTCTAGAAACCTCATTTCAAACATGTCATAACTGCTGAGAGTCGGATCCCTAGGAATAGCCTAGCCGGATCCCTCCAAGGAGGGAACCGTGGGATCTGGGTGACAGTCTATACCAAACATTGTTAAAACAATCATTTCAACTCATCTTCCTAACTCAAACACTCCATCTCATCTTAAATGAGTTCCTAGATCAGTGTAACTCTGAATCTCAACCTTGTGCATGTTAATCATCACATTTCCAAGAACATTAGTGGATTAAGTCATAAATGCAATTGCTAATTTCCTCCCTTTATAAGCCATATTGCTTAGAATACTTTTGTCATCTAACACAAACACAATTATCAGCAATTACAACCATCTCCCTTAGTCATTTCATCATGAAAAAGGCTCCTAGTGCTAACTCATCCACCCAAGAACCACCCAAGAAACTTGCTAGAATCATACACGAAGTTTCCTCGACCGAATCATCTCCGGTTAAGTCCACCAATGCTAGGATTTCCCCTACACCAATGAAACCAATCAAACTAATCCCCAAGAATAGTATTCCCACTAGGATTTCTTCACCAAATTCTACTATAGCAAATAAACCCTCCACAACTCAACCAACATCATTAGTGCCTAGAGATACCTCACAATCATCTCCACACTCTCACAATGTAGAAAATTTACCCTCTTGGCCATTTCATCTTTCACCATTACCAACTAATTCACGTGAAAAGATTGAGCCACAAAATCAAAATGTTGAATCAACACTTGCTCCAAAAGCAAACTCTATCATCCCTCCCAATAGTCCATTTTGGATTGTGAGAAGACATCAAAGGCAACCACCCGACCAAATGGAAGTTGATGTTTCTTTACCTCTACCCTCAAGCATTATAGAGCCACCACTTAATGAGCCTCAACCAAATCCTCCTTTATTTGAAGAACCTCAACCCACTTCACTTGAACTTTCACTTCAAGAAATTCAAAACCATAACAAGGATTGCTATCATTGTAAAAACGTTGAAAGGTTGATACACAAATTACGTGAAGAGCATCGTTTCATGTTTCATCACCTCCTCGAACGTTTCAAAGAGGTCAACAAACCTAAACTACAATGAGCATCATAGTCACAAGCTCAAACCTAGAACGCTTAGGAAACCTTTTCATCATTAAGTTTTTAGCTGAATCTTAAGTTTGGGATAACTCATTAGCATTAATAGCACTTGCTTGGCTAGATTCATTCTCTTAGTTTTAGAGATTTGGTTGATCATCTCTTGTTTTTATTAAATGAATAATTTTCTTGTCATAATTGTTATGTGCTTTATGTGGTGTGTTTGATATATAATATTTACCTTACATAGTCATTAAAATTGATTGAAACACTCTCATTGCTGATGAAACTGTTAACAGACAGCTGGATCCCTCCATTATGCCTAGAAGGATCCCTCCAAGAAGGGAACCGTGGGATCCGTGGTACAGAAGCACAAAATTGTACTACCTTGAGTTTTTCTTGCAGGAAATTAGGCATTATACTCTTTATTTCTAACCTTTACTTTGTAGATTTTCAAACTAGCACATGAAGATTTTGACACCATAAAGCTACGGGGAGCTTTGTGTCAAACGATATTGCAAAAATATTTGCAAACATTAATCCGGTTTTGGATTAAACTTCATGATACCCCATTGCATCGTTGCAATCTTCAAGGGGGAGCACGTTTTCGTCACTTAGACGAACCATTTGCAAACTTACTTGCAAACTCAATTAGTTTATTTTAAGTCATGTCCTTGACGCCCTTTCAAAGGGATGGACTCGTCAAGGGGGAGTTAAGACGAGTACCATTCCCGTCACTTGCTCTTTTACATTTTTACATAACTTTTTCTTATAAAAATTGTGTTAGTTTCTTTTAACACTTTTTGTTTCGACAAAAAGGGGGAGAAGAAAGTAAAAACTACAAATTCAAACTTTTACGAATTTTAGCTTTTCCTTAAAATAATTTTATGTTTTGTCATCAACAAAAAGGGAGAGATTGTTAATACAAATAAGCCATAAAAACGTTTATTTATATTTTACGATCTTCTAATGTTTTGTCGATAACAAACGTAAAATCATTTTAAACGAAACAAATAGAGTACGTAAATAGTTTGAGTTAATAGTTTTCTAACACACTTACGTTTTCACATAAAACACTATAACAAGTTTAAGTGATTTTATGATTTAGATATATATATATATATATATATATATATACAACAACTAATGTTTACATATTGGGTTAGCACATACTTATACTAAGTATACTAAAATGGGTAAAATCATGTAAATACTAAAATGGGTAAAAACATGTAAATACTAAAATGGGTAAAAACTAGCAAATGGTATTGACCCATAACCCATGGTTTTATATATACCACTTAACCAAGTTCAATGTATCCTTAAGGTACATTGTATCTAGAAAGAAAACCATGGATCAACCCATAACCCATGACCCATGACCCATAACCAAAAATACTCATGGGTAAAGAGGAGCGTTCCACGGATCCCTAGCTTTGTGCTAGCCGGATCCCAAGTGGAAGGGATCCGTGGGATCCGGGGAACAGTAGAGAATTTTCTCTATAAATAGAGAGCCATTTCTTTCTTTCTAAACATCCTTTTACACACATACTTCCCCCAAGTATTCTAACCCTCTAACCTCAGATCCAAGAGATCTATGTAGTTTTGTCTTTTGTTTTTGTGTGATCTTCTAGGTTCCTCTTAAAGGAAAGATCACCACTTCTTGAAGACGTGCAAGCTCAAGTCCATGAGTTGCCATGCTTCGTCATCATCAAGGCAACGAAGGTTCTCTTGTTGACAGATCTACCTTTCTCCATAGATGTTTGGTTGAAGGCATTAGTGAAGAATGTCGAAAGTGTCAAGATGAAAGCATTAGTGAAAGGTGCTCATCATCCGTGTCAAAGCATTAGTGAAGAATGCTCAAGGTTTCAAGACGAAGGCATTAGTGAAGGGTGCCAAGCGTTGTATCAAAGGCATTAGTGAAGGATGCCGATGAATCAAATCAAGTAGCATTTGGGAAGAATGCTTAGGTCGTATAATCGATGAGGTGCATCGTTATACATATAAGTATTTGTTTATTTACAAGGATGGTGATATCCTTGATGGTGTTGTAACAAGGAGTAGATCTCCTTGATAATAGGTGTTGTGTCGTAAAGGGTAGTAGTTCCTCCATAGTAATGGAACTAGGTGCTTAGCCTAGTACCTAATAAAGGGTAGGCAATGTTGTGATAGGATTAGTTCTCCTAAGGTGTGAAAGAACTCGGTGGTTAGCCTAGCACCGTATAAAGGGTAGGCGACGTTGTGTTAGGTGTGGTTCGCCTTGCTGTGAAGGAACTCGGTATTTAGCTTTGTACCGGAAAAAGGTTAAGCGACGTTGTGAAGGCTTCTCCGCCATAAGGAGTTGGTGTAGTGCTTACGAACTCTCGAGTAGGTGACTCAAGGAGTGGAGTAGGGCAAGGAAGGTGTCCTTGTAGCCGAACCACTATAAATAACTTGTGTCGTGGTGATGTGCTTCTTACTCTTTATCTTTCATTACACGCTTATATGTCTATCTATCAACGTCCAACATAAACAACCAAATAGATTGACATAAGCCGATCTAAATATTTAAAAGGAAGTTTTAAATTGGTAAAACTATTCAACCCCCCCCCTCCCTTCTAGTTTTACACAGTGTTTAACCGTTTTGTATAGTTAGGACTCTTATGGTTATCAACAACATTGTACAATTTAAGTACTTCAGATATCACTGAATCAGAAGTGTTACGCATGATGTTGATGTTAATGAAATTTAACAAAATCAGTAAGAGACCATGAGATATTGTTAAGTTGAACATGTTATGATAATAGTTGGATCGATTCAGTGATTAGTGATTGTATGTTAAAAGGGATACTGGAGTGTTTGGATTAGGTAAATTGTTGTTTAATTGTGATTTGCTAAAGTTTGAATCAAATTACAGTCTAGATAAAATTTTCGGCAGTGTGTCTCCTAGACAAAACTCAAGATTTATCTTTAACGAGCACAAATCGCAACCCTTCAAATAACCGACTCTCAAATCGCAGTTGTAGTCAAACCGCAGAAGACCCAAAACGCAACCATCATACCGCAGACACAAACCGCAAGACTCAACTCTCAAGTCTTCAAATTGCAGGATTAGTAAATCGCAATACCCTAATGGCAACCAAAGACAAGTCACAGGGACAAATCGCAACGAAAATAGACAAACCACAAGTTACTATCAGAAAGTACAAATGTCACTATCATCCTTTTTTATCCTTTTAGCTAGCTGTCAAACCGCAATTTTGTCTTTATTGTCAAACTGCAACTAACAATTAATAAAATAATCAAGTCGCAACACTAAAGCAGTCAAATCGCAGCTTGAATTTGGTAAATTGCAACCATGACAGAGACAAATCACAATGAAGAACACCACTCTGAGAGACAAATCGCAAGCTAGAAACTTGTTCTTTTTTCACCTAAAAACACTTAAAAATCACTCTTTTGAACATTTTTGCTTGGTTTCTTTTGCACAATTTGATCCAAGAATGTTATAACTACCCTAAAAAACTTACTTTAACACCACAAACGTGAGAATCAAAGGAAGCCAGAGATAAGACAAGAAACCTTCCAAAACCAACTTTTCAATCTAAAACTACCAAAGAAATGCACATACAACCTAGCTAATCAAACCATGGGCTCTGATGCCAATTGTAAGATTATTGATATAACAACACACAATGGTTTAAATGTATGATTCATGAGTGTAGAGAGAGAAAGAGATGAGAGAATAGGATATTTGAGAGAGAAACAAATATAAGAAGGTTAGATTCCAAATGAATATCCAACCCTCTCTCTTGAAGGGAGAGGGCTATTTATACAAGTTACTTACGCCCTCCTTCAGGCTGTGGATCAGGCATATAGTGGGTAATGACATGTCCTTCTTCCACGGTGTTACTTACACTAATCTATAACTACTAAATAACGTTAAGTCTATGAGCTAACATATGCTAGTCTATAGTTGGGGTGACTGAATCTTTTATATGGATTTACTAAGTCCTAACACACTAAAATGATCATACTTAGTGAATAGTATTGTATTATGGATTCGCAACTGGACGTACGGATGTTATAAACCCGTCATCCCGAACCAGTATATATTGTGGTGTTCTTTACTTGCTTTATATACTTTGGTTGTGTTTGTGGTTGTTGTATTTGTTGTATAACCACTTGATGATCTTTGAGGCTTGAAGTTAATAAACTTAGAAGAAGCCAAAAAGACCATATTCACCCCATTTTACGGTTCTACAATTGGTATCAGAGCAGGATACTCAAGTTTTTAAGCGTAAAAACCTTCCTGAGAAGTCTTTTTAAGTCAAAAACTTCTTTTTCAAAAATTTAAAATACCTAACAATTTATTTGGAAAAGTTGAGTAAAGATCCAAGGCTCAAGAGAAATATGTTGAGGGGTGTTCTATGCAAAGACCACCTTTGCGAGAATCCGATGGCTTTTGTTTTGGAAAGCCCAGTTTTAGACCTATGTTAGGTCTAAGGAGATAGACTTGTGGGAAGTAATTCAAAATGGCAACTTTGTGCTGATGGTGGAAGATCCGGAAATGAAGTTCATGGTAGATAAGCCATACATGGATCTAAAAGATGATGATAAGAAGAAGCTTGGCAAAAATCATGAAGCTAAGATGAGGATCTACAATGCCTTGCCTCTAAAGGAGTTCGAAAGGGTCTATACATGCAAGGCCGCAAAGTAGATATGGCATATCATTACTCATCAAGTTAACTCACAAGTCAAGGATTATAAAATCGACTTACTCATTCAACAATATGAGAAGTTGTTTTTATCTCAGATGACGAAATATTTTATAGTGGCTATACACAGTTCAATGTTGTTGTTACAAGCTTAACATATCTAGATACAAGCTATAGCAATAAGAACCATGCGAGAAATTTTCTTTGAGCTCCTCCGGTGAAATGGCGACCGAAGATGATGGCGATCAAAGAAGCTAAGAATTTGACGGATCTTCCTCTTGACGAGATAATTGGTAACCTCAAGGTTTATGTAGGTCCAAAGTTATGGATATAAGAATTCTTTGTAACACAATAACCAACTTAAATAAATCCAAATTAGTTACATGAAGAACTCTTTAACAACAAGTACTTGATGCTAATGCGGAATATTAACAACAAGCAAGAAAAACATAATTGCTATTTTACTATTAAACTTTTACTATTAATCGTTCTAATAAACTTTGTATGTTCTAGTACAAGATAACTAACTTAAGGTCCCTTTTATACACTTAGGAAACCCTGGCATCTCTACAAAACGTGTAGAAGGATATACATATCTCTTCATAAGATATCTATACGCGTACATATCCTTCCCTAATATATTTATAGCAAACTATTTTTTTTTTCATAAACAGACTTAACTATGAAATATTAAACATAACTAACTTGGTCTACCACACGTAACATTAGTACTGGCAGACTTAACTACATAATCTATCCTACCAGACTTAACTTGTAACACTAGCAGTATTAAATCTGGTTTATATAATTCCAAACAATCCTCCCCTAACTTGATCTTCACTTGTGAACTTCAATTTTCTTTACTTTGAGCTTTCTGAGGATGTTGTAGACTTTCTTCTTGGAATTATGTTGATCTGCAATCCTGTGAATCTTCAATTTCTAATCTGTTGCCGCATCTGTTTGACAAATATCAGCACTCCATGGTTCACTTCAGTTCTTTGCACAACATTGATAATCTATACATCATTTCTTAAAGTTTCATACTATTCTCATCACTTCCAGGTGTGTTAACTCCTATGAGAGATGAATCATTGAAAACTTATGGATTTGATGTCTCTTTACCAGTTAGCCATAACTCTGGAGTAGCCAATGTTTGGTTTACTAACCATCTTACATTGATAACCATATCAACTCTTTGTACATGAAACATGGTGAGTTGAAATACCATATGATTTTTAGCAAATCATCAGCTATCAATGAATTTGACTTGTCTTTACCAAAAGCCGTAACCTTTTGGAGTAACTAATTATTTGGTGTGCCATCACCCTTTGAATTAATAACCAGTTATGGTTTTTCCACAGCCTTTACCACAAGTCATACTCTTGTGGGCTAGCCAACTCTTTATCAAACATAGATATGGTGAGTTGATTACCATACAATTTTTGGCACATTGTCAGCCATAAATGGATTTGAGACATCTTTACCAGAGCCGTTTCCTCATGGATTAGCCAGTCCTTATGTTGATTAGACATAGTAGACTGATTGCCATTTATTTTGTTAGTGCAAAGCAACTTAACCAAGTAAAACCTTCTCAAAATCCATTTTACTAATCAACTCTTAGAATATACCCAACAACTTAGAAAATTCTTTCAAGCATCTAAAATTATTGTTGTTGATATTTTTATTCAAATAACCTCAAGAGCTGATAACATGTATCATCCTTCCTTTCACCCTGTAGCTTCTTCTCAAGCATAACTCTGCAAACTCTGTTTAGAAGTGGATATTCAGCCTCTGTCAACATGTAGATATTTGCAGTTGTCAAGACCAGAAAATGCACAGCACAAGTGTGGAAATATCTCCATCTTACTACTTGTTCCTTACAAGCCAACTTCCAAATTTCATCTCCAGCATCTGGTGTCTCAAATATGGTCTTCAGTTCTCCCCAAAGAACTCTCTCATATTCTTCTTCAGGCCTCTTATCACCATGTTTCTCCATCATTAGCCTGTACATCTCCTTTAGATCATCCTTAGTAAGATCACTTAACAAAGCTAGAAAATTAACATATATAGTATCAGTGTGATATTCCCTTATTATCTAGTAAACTCCCTTGTTCTTAGTTATGATGACCTTCCATTTCACAATTTTTGCTGTAGTCCTGATCCTTCAGGAATGGTACCTGTTGGGTTTTAAGTTCCTTGAATCTAGAATTACTTCAAGTGCTGGAACCACGGACAGGTTTGATGTAACCACGGATAGAAGGATGTAACCACGGATGAAGATAAACCGCGGCTAGTAGAAGAGTATAACCACTGATAATGATATGTAACCACTACTAGTCTTGTATAGTCGGTTTAGTTTATTGTATTAGATAAATATGGAAAAGATATTTATCTTGTAGGTTACGTATTGTATAATGTATAGGACTCCTTAGCCTATAAAAGGACGTCCTAGGTTAGATTAGATATACGTATGTTTTATATCTAAGGTCGATACACTTCAAGGTTGCAAAACCCTAATACTGTAAGAGTATTCGTATTCTCAATAATATTGAGGTGTTGAATGTTTATTGTTCTTCTTCTTAAGATTAAGTGTTAAATCCCGCGTAATACTTAATAAGTTTTTGTTACAAGTCAGTTTCTATATTAGATCGTTTGCTCAACTGGGATTAACAAGTGGTATCAGAGCTTGTGATCTATAAACTGTAACCAAGAAGAAGTCTGTTAAGCTTTATTCAAGTAAGTTAAGATGTCTGACGAAACTCACATGGTGACTGCTTCAAAGGTACCTATGCTCAAGCATGGTGAGTATCAAATCCGGAGAATGCGAATGAGGCAATACATTCGTATGATTGATTATGCTCTCTGGGATGTCGTTGAAAAGGGTGACACTCTTCCTAAGAAGGGTGAAGATGGCAAAGAGATAGCTATTGTTAGTGAACCTGATAAAGCTAAAAGGAAAATGGAGATCAAAGCTTACAGTATTCTCTCTATGGGAATACCTAATGAGTTTGCCTTGGACTTTGATCAATATGAGTCTGCTAAAGATTTATTGGATGCTCTTGAATTAAGGTTTGCTAGTAATGAAGCTACAAAGAAGTCAAGGATGAATATGCTCAAGCATCAATTTGAAACCTTCACTGCTCTTAGTGGAGAAAAACTTGATGGCACATATAATAGACTTCAAAAACTTATCAGTCAACCGAAGTCAGTGAATTACAAGTTTCTTCAAGAAGATATTAATTTGAAGTTCATTAGGAGTTTATCATCTGAATGGGCTATACATACAATTGTGTGGAGAAATAAGGAGGATTTTCCTAACATGACTCTAGACAATCACTTCAACAACTTGAAGGTTTATGAGTCTGATAATAACTTTGCTAACACATCTTCTGCTAATCAAAACATTGCTTTTGTATCCACTAATCAAAAAAGCCCACAAGATGTATCCACTGCTGCCTATGGTATAACCACGGCTATTGCAAACAATACCACTGTTAGTGATAATGTCAGTGATGGTGCAATCTGTGCTTTTCTGGCTGATTTAACTACCAGTGTTACTGTGCTGAATCAAGATCTGGATCAAATTGATCCTGATGATCTTGAAGAGATTAATCTTCAATGGCAAATGGCAATGTTGACTCTCCAAGCAAGGAAGTTTCTGAGGAGGACTGGAAGACAGGTTAAGTATGATGGTCAAAGGACAGCTGGATTCGACAAAAGCAAGATGGAGTACTTTAACTGCAAGAAGAAAGGTCACTTTGCTAGGGAATGTCGAGCTCCTAAAAGAATTGAAGGCATTAAGATGACAACAGAAGAGCCTGCTGCTTCTTCAGCTTTGGTTGCTCAGGATGGGATTGGTGATTATGATTGGAGTGATCAGATTGAAGAAGGTCCAAATGACGCTTTTCTTGCTAGTGAAGCTTCAAAAGAGCATAACTTTGCTCTAATGGCCTATGCTTCATCTTCTGGTTCAGATTCTGAGGTATCTAATGATTCTAAAACATCTACTTGTTCTTTTAAATCATCTTATGATAACTTAGAATCTCAAAATGCTATCATTGAGAGTATGAGGAAAGAAGTAGAAAGATTGACTCTAGATAAATTAGGTTATAAAGTTGGTCTAGAGGGTGTGGAAGAGAAGCTAAAATTCTGTATTAAATGTGAGTTTGAGTATGTAGAAAAAATCAATATACTAGGTGGTGAAATTGATCTTAAAGATAGAGAGATTAAAATGCTTAAAGATAAACTAGCAGAGGCAGAGAGTGTAAAACAAGAAGCCCTAGATGAAAAAGAAAAATATGTTGTTAGGGTTGCCAGAACACAATATGCTTCTGATCTAGTAAATAAGCCAATAGGTCAAAAACTGTTCAAAGATGGTACTGGTCTTGGATACAATAATATGCCACCACCCTCTTTGATGAAACATGCACCACCTACTAAAGAACTATCATTTAGTAGTGAATTCAGTTTTAACAAACCTGTAGAAGAGATAAATAAGACTGAAACACCTAAGATAGGTTCTGATAAGTCATCTGATGCTCCCATAATAGAAGATTAGGAATCAGACTCTAAGGAAGATAGAACTGAACCAACTAAGTCTGAAGAGATAGAGAAAGTTAAGAAAGTTGATTCTCATCAAGTCAACCTTGTACCTAGATTTGGAGCTAAAGTTACCAAGAAAGTAGTAGAGTACAGGGAAATACCTAGGGAACAGATGAAACAATATAAACCTAGGGGTAATCAAAAAAGCTTAAATGGTCTAATTTCTAACATATTAGGTGATGAGTTTCAATGTGTTAAAAAGGCTTGTTTTGTATGTGGTAGTTTTGAACATTTACAGAGAAATTGTAATAAAAACAGACCACAAGTATGGAATCATTGGAGGAGGGTAAATCATCAAAACTTTTCAAAGAATACAACCCCTCATCCAAACAAAAACATGATTCCAAGAGCAGTGTTGATGAGGAATGGGAATACAAAATCTATAGTCACTGCTGCACCTAAATGGGTTCCAACCACTGCTAAGCAAAATGTAAACATGGCTAAGCAGAATCAAACCACTGTTAAGCAAAATATCACCACTAATTCAAAAGAAGTTTTAAAAATTCCAAAGGTGATAACTGACACAGTGGTTGGAAATCATTTTTATGCTGTTAAGGCCTCAGCAAGTTGGCAATGGAAGCCTAAGACCAAGATTTTTCCACATGTCAACTGTGCATCAATGTACCTAAAGAAATTTGAATATTTTGATGCACAGGACTGACCCAAGTCAGTATTGGCTTGGGTCCACAAAAGGAACTAACTTATTTAATTTCATGTGCAGGGCAATCTAAAAAATGAGCTAAAAGATAAAGGAGTTTTTGATAGTGGTTGCTCTGGGCACATGACTTTGGATGGGAGCAATCTGGAAGATTTTGAAGCTTTTGATGGAGGATATGTGGCATTTGGCAATGATCCAAAGGGAGGAAAGATACTTGGTAGAGGCACAATCAGAACAGGGAATTTAGACTTTGAAAATGTCTATTTGGTACAGGGACTTAAGTACAATTTATTCAGTGTTTCTCAAATGTGTGATAAGAAAAACTGGGTACTTTTTGGGGAAACTGAGTGTGTGGTGTTGTCTCCTGAGTTTAAGATATCTGATGAGAAGTTTATACAACTTAGGGTACCTAGGAAGGAAAATATATATTGTTTTGATCTTAAAGATGTTCTTCCTAATAGGTCCTTATGTTTGTTTGCTAAAGCATCTGTAGATGAGTCAATATTGTGGCATAGAAGGCTAGGTCATCTCAGTTACAAAACAATCAATAAACTGGTAAAAGGCAACTTAGTGAGAGGGTTACCTTCTAAGGTTTTTGAAAGTAAGGAAATGTGTGTGGCCTGTCAAAAAGGAAAACAACATAGAGCTTCTTGTAAGACCAAAATAGTAAACACCATCTCACAACCACTGTTTATGCTTCATATGGACTTATTTGGACCTACCTTTGTTAGAAGCCTGAACCATAAGCAGTATTGCCTAGTTATCACTGATGATTATAGTAGATTTTCTTGGGTATACTTTTTGGCTGCTAAGAGTGAGACTAGTGAGATTCTCAAGAGTTTCATTACTAAGATAGAAAATCTAGTAAACCATAAGGTCAAAGTAATCAGATGTGATAATGGAACTGAGTTTAACAATGATGTGATGAATCAGTTCTGTGTAGCTAAAGGTATTGAAAGACAGTTTAGTGTTGCTAGAACACCACAACAGAATGGTGTAGCTAAAAGGAAAAATAGAACACTAATTGAGGCTGCTAGGACCATGTTGTCAGAGTCTAAGTTACCAACTACCTTTTAGGCTGAAGCTGTAGGAATTGCATGTTATGTGCAAAACAGAAGTAAGGTAGTGAAGCCTCATAACAAGACCCCCTATGAGCTATTACATGATAGGAAGCCAATGATTGCATTCCTAAAACCTTTTGGGTGTCCTGTTACCATCTTGAATACCATAGATTACCTAGGCAAGTTTCAAGAAAAAGCAGATGATGGATACTTTTTAGGCTATTCTACTAATAGCAAAGCCTTTAGAGTATACAATAGGAGGACTAGAATTGTTGAAGAGAACCTACATGTTGAATTTAGTGAAAAGACTCCTAGTGTTGAGACCAAAGGACCAGACTGGCTGTTTAACATTGATATACTAACCAAATCTATGAATTATGAGCCTATCATTGCAGGAACTTCCACTAATGTTAATGCAGGTACACAAAAGGATTCTGAGGCAGATACATCTTCCAAGGAAGCTGATTCTCCAAAGGAGTTCTATTTGGTTGAAAAGTGGAAAGCTGGTTCTGTTCCTTCCATCATTCACAAGCAAGGTCCCACTGATGATGATGTACTGAATACTGGAGGCAATGTTGATCATCCATCAAGATAAGGATGAGTTGTTGAAAGATAACTCAATGTCAGTAGAAGAAATCGAAAAGAAGAAAAAGCAGTCTGCAAGCACTGCTAAGCCTACTGAAAGCACTGATAGGCCAACTGTAACTGCTGACAAGCTATCTTCTACCACTGATAGTCCAAGTGAAACCCCGTATTCAAGTACTGGTGATAGTACTTTCTTTGGACCACATCCAAAGCCACTATTTGGTGATGAGGAGTATCCACATGATCCTAATATGCCTGGTTTAATTGAAATTGATACTCCTACTGATGATGAAGACATGGATGATTTCTTCAATGCTGATTTGTCTAATTTGGAAACTATCATTCATGAAAATCCAATCACCACTACAAGGATACACAAGATTCATCCCAAGGAACAAATACTTGGAAACTTGAATACTCCAGTTCAAACAAGAAGCAGGATTAAGAACACTGAACCCTTTCCTGAACATGGGTTCTTTGCAGAATCACTTCACAAAAGAAACAGTCATAAAGATCTGCAAAATTGCCTGTTTGCTTGTTTTCTGTCTCAAAAGGAGCCCAAAAGAGTGGAAGAAGCTTTATCAGAAGAAGGCTGGGTAGAATCAATGCAAGAGGAGCTTTTATAGTTCAAGCTTCAAGAGGTTTGGACATTGGTTGATCTTCCTAATGGTAAAAGGGCAATTAGGACTAAATGGGTGTTCAGAAACAAGAGGGATGAAAGAGGAATTGTTGTAAGAAACAAATCAAGGTTGGTTGCTCAAGGATACACACAAACTGAAGGTTTGGATTATGATGAAGTGTTTGCTCCAGTTGTAAGAATAGAGGCTATTAGATTGTTTTTGGCTTATGCTTCATTCAAAAATTTTGTTGTGTATCAGATGGATGTTAAAAGTGCATTTTTGTATGGCACTATTGATGAGGAGGTTTATGTTTGTCAACCTCCTGGTTTTGAAGATCATGATCATCCGGAAAAGGTTTATAGGGTGAAAAAGGCTATGTATGGGTTGCATCAAGCTCCTAGGGCATGGTATGAGTGCCTGTCTACTTATTTGATGGACAATGGGTTTAAAAGAGGACTGATTGATAAAACCTTGTTCATTAGAAAGTACAAAGATGATATCTTATTAGTTCAGGTTTATGTAGATGACATCATCTTTGGCTCTACTAACAAGGAGCTATGCAGAGATTTTGAGAAACTTATGCATGATAAGTTTCATATGAGTTCTATGGGAGAACTTACTTTCTTTTTGGGGCTACAGGTTCAACAAAGGACTGATGGTATCTTCATTAGTCAAGACAAGTATGTAGCAGATGTGTTAAAGAATTTTGGGTTTCAAGATGTAAAGAGTGCAAGTACACCTATGGAGACTCAGAAACCTCTGCTACCAGATGATGGAAGTCCCAAAGTTGATTTGAAGTTGTATAGATCCATGATTGGATCTTTGATGTATCTTACTACATCTAGGCCAGATATTATGTTCTCAGTATGTGTGTGTGCAAGATTTCAAGTCACACCAAATACCTCACACATGAATGCTGTTAAGAGGATCTTTAGATATTTGAAAGGTCATCCTAAATTGGGCCTTTGGTACTCTAAGGATTCCCCTTTTGATTTGGTGGCCTACACAGATAGTGACTATGCTGGTGCTAGTTTGGATAGGAAGTCTACTACTGGAGGATGTCAGTTCTTGGGAAGCAGATTAATTTCTTGGCAGTGTAAAAAGCAAACTATTGTGGCTAATTCTACAATTGAAGCTGAATATGTGGCTGCTGCTAGTTGCTGTGGTCAAGTTCTTTGGATTCAGAATCAATTGCTGGATTTTGGGTACAATTTTATGCATACTAAGATTTACATTGATAATAACAGTACAATTTGCATTATTAAAAATCATGTTTTACATTCTAGAACTAAACATATTGAGATAAGGCATCATTTTATTAGAGATTGCAATGAGAAAAGGTTGATTCAAATGGTAAAAATCCATATTGATTTCAATGTGGCTGATCTTCTCACTAAAGCTTTTGATGTGGGGAGGTTTCAGTACCTTGTTGTTAGTATTGGAATGCTTAATCTCTAAATTCGCAAATTGTTTTGTATCAGTTTGTATAAGTATTGGACTGTTATTATGTAATCTTAGTATTGCTATCTTTGTTTCTAATCACTGATAGTGTTGTTCAAACCACTGCTTCTTGTTCTGTGTTTCCACTAACCATTTTTCAGATAAAAGACAAGTCATTATAGAAGCTAAAGAAGTACTAAAGTTAAATTGTTCATTCATTCATTCATCAAAACAGTTTACAGCTTACAGCTTACAATGGAAAATTCAAGTACAAATTAAAAGACTACTTCTATACATGATTTCCTAATACTATCCTCAGCTGTTGGATATGCATGATTGCTGGATATGCATTTGTGATATGCATGACCAGTATGATGAAGCAGCTAAGGATCAAAATGGGAAGGATGGATTGATGCAAACGAAGATGATGAAGACGAATACCGTAGATGATGCATAAAGGACATAGTCATATTATACTTGCATCTACCGGTGTCACCAAAAAGCATCATTTCATTTTATTTTTTCCCTTCCCCCTTACGATGTGTGAAGAAGCACCACAACTTGGTGCAGGAAGACCAAGAACCACCTCTCTGTCTTTTGGGAGTGGTGTATTTCTTGTTCGTGGTCTTGGTTGGGGTTGGGATGATGAAGGTTGGGAGTTTGGAGTTATCTTCTTTGAGGAGTCATCAGAGTCCTCAGATGCATCACTTGGATTCACCACACTCTCATCTTCAGATGATGGAAGAAATGGGGATTTTAATGGTCTTGGTTCTTGTGGAGGAAAGTAGAACTGCCATGGGTTACCATCTTCACTTGATGATGAAGATGATGATGAGTATGAGGAGGATGTTAGATTAACTACTTCTGGTTTATTCCAACTAGGGTTCCACATTGTGATTACAGTTGATTGGAGACTTTGGAGCAATTAGGGTTTTGATATTGATTGGTGTGTGCGTTATGTAAGATTTGGGTTCTTTTTATAAGTAGAGTTTAAGGTTATGGAAGTAAATAAGGGGCAGGTTAAATGTGGTTGAAAAGTTAATGAGTTTCTTGGGAGTTGGACTGATATTAGTTCTAGAAGTTGACCATATTGACTTACCTGTTCAAACCACGGATAGGTCTTTTGAAACCACTTTTGGCTCTTTCTAACCACTGACAACAATAACTTACTTCTCTGTGTTGGTTTTGTGTTTTTGTCTTGTAGGTATGAAGGATTTGTGTGCATAAGGAGCTGCTGTGTTAGCTGCTTGTGTTAGTTGATAAAAAAAAATTAAAAAAAAAAGTGTGTAATCCTTCCTATTTTTGTGAGCTCTTACTTATTGTGACACAGATTTACTTGCTATATCTCTTGGTCATTTGGAAGAAGTGATTTAATGTATCCGCTGATGGTATGTTTCAACCGCGGATAGTAGTTCTGGAACCGCGGATAGCATGGTGCTTAGTTTTGGATATTACAAGGGCTGTTTGGTAACATTGGCAAACCTATATAACTCTCCCCAAATCACGGACAAATCATTTATTTGATTCTCAAACCACTTCCAATTGGCGCTCAACCTTAACCCTAATCACTTTCTTTGCATAATACACAAACCCACTTCATACTCCTTATTAATCACAATGGCTGAAAAGTATTCCACTTCACATAACCTAGTTGCCATCCTCACCAAGAATGCTCGATCTGAAGGGTTTCATCAAATGATTGATTTCCTAGTTCATAGTCCCATTCACTATGCGTTAACAGTTAAACCCACCATTCTTAAAGCCTACATACATCAATTCTGGAGGAATGCTACACTTGAAGAGGTTGATGGCGTGGAGGTGTTTAGTTCTGCTGTGGATGAGCATGCTATTTCTGTTACTGAGGAAATCATTAGGGAAGTTTTGAAGTTTGATGATGCTGATGGTGTTGATAATCTTTCAGATGTTGAGATTGTTGCTGGTTTAGAGAGATTAGGATATACACACAGGGGTGAAAAGGTACAATTCTTTAAGAGTTTGTTTTCACAACAATGGAAGTTTTTGATTCACACCTTGTTGATGTGTATGAGTAACAAGACCACAAGTTTTAATGACTTTCCTTCAAAAATTGCTACTGCTCTTATTTGTTTATCTGATGGAAGGAAGTTTAATTGGTCTAGGATGATTTATGAGGGGTTAGTACAAAACATTAGGAAGAAGGGTAAATACTATTTGTATCCTAAGTTTGTTCAACTGATTGTGGAACATCATATAGAGGAACCTGTTGAACATACTAGGGAGTATGAAGTACATCATCTGCTTCCTAAGGTTTTTGCTCATATGAGGAATCAGCCACAGAATGTACAAATTAGAGATGTTCCTTTATTTCCTCACATGCTTACTTTGCCTATTGATCCTGAGTTTGATAAAGGTCTTGTGTCTCAACCTATTGTTACTGTATCTACTGCTAGTACACCTCAATACACTGATAGTCATACCCAAACCACTGTTACACCTATAGTATGGACTAGGAGAAAGAAGGGCACTAATCTACCTCAGGCTAGTGTTAGTGGTGTTGTTACTGAGGCTGTCACATGGAGTGGAGGTGACATGATTGGAAGGGCTTCCACTACTGATTCATGCTTAACTGCTGGTCAGGATAGTGGAAACATAAATAAGACCCAACCATTGGCAACTCCTAATGTGGAGAGTTCCTCGGAACTTAATACAGGTGGAGGAATCCCTAGCCAACTGGCTGCTACAGGGTGCATAGATGATCAGGCAAGGTCTGATGCTATGTTTACTATATCCAAGGATTCACCTCTTGGAGCAGTTAACACAGCTCGAAGTGATGAGGATAGTTTGGAACATGAACATGTTTTGACGGATCCTCTGATGGTACATAATGACTTTTCCAATGAACCACCTCTCGGACCAGTTAACATAGGTCAAAGTGGGGAGGATATTCTTGAACGTTTAAATGAATTGACGGCTAAGTGTGCTAAAATGGAGAATACAATTTCAGGTCTACAGAAGTTGACTGTGTTTCAGGGAAAGGATATTAGGAGATTGAAGCATAGAGTGTTGGTTTTGGAAAAAGTAGGGAGACCTGGGGTTGCTGTTTTGAAAGCTATGAGAAAAAAGAAAAAGAAGGTGGACTCCTCTCCAGCTCTAAATGTGGAAGATGTATCCAAACAGGGGAGGAGTGAAGGCATGAATTCAGGGGAGGCTGGTGATATATCTGTTGATGTACCTATGGATGAAGATGTTGATAGTGGAGATAATGAATTTTTGGTATTTGATAAAGATGGGAATGAAGCAGTTCTTGAAATTTTGAAGAATGTTGCAGAAGATGTAGTGAAGGACACAAACACTGATGGTATGTCTGAAACCATGGTTAGTACTCTTGTAACCACTGATGCAGTTTCAGACATCACAATTATACCCACTACTATCATACCCACCGCTATCATAACCACTTCCATTATTGTCACAACTCTCTCTGAATCACAACCTAAGTCTAAAGAAGTTGAGAAAGAAGCTGCAAGTACCTTGATAAATCTAAGCAAAACCTTATCTATTTCTACACCTGCCATTGCACCTGTTCTATCTGTTCAGTCTACTACAACCAAACCCAGAGTTAAAAGTTTAGTTATTGGTGAACCTTTGAAGAAGAAAGTGGTTCAATCTGATGTTGGGAAAGGTAAAGAGATTGCTGTACCAGAACTGAAGTTTAAAAATGAAGCAAAACAAGAAGCTTATGATGCAGAGTATGCTAAAAGTATTGTAGCTAAGGATCAAGCAGCTTTAGTGAAAAGAAAGCAAGTTGAAGAGGAAGCTAGTCAGAGATGGTTAGCTACATGGTATGAATCACAAAACTACCTTGAAGCTTCTGAATTAACAAGAGATGAGTATACTGCACAAGAATGGGATTTGTTAGATGATGAGGAAAAAGCTAGACTTTTGGGTACATTGGCAAGGAAGGTCAGTAAAGAAAAGAAGCAAGTTGTAAGAAAGAAACCTCCTTCAATTACTCAGATGAGGAATGTATTGATGAAGATTATTAAGAATTCAGGCATACATGTTTCTGATAATCTTAGTAGGTGTTCATTTGAAAGAATTTTTGAGATTTATGATAGATGTATGAGAATTAATCATGATGATTACTGTCCAATGAATTCTAAAAAGGAGGAAGAGTGGATTAAAAAAGATGATGAATGGATTCAAAGTAAAAGAAAGAGAAAATCTGAGGTTCAAGAGACATCTGATTCTAAAAGATTGAAATTAGTTGCAGATGGTAATCAAATTATTTCTTATGAGTTTGAGCTTAATGGAAGTGAAGGAGTTTGGAAAATTCAAAGACTCAACAATGAAGTTTATGAGTATAATAAATTTTCACAGATGCTTCAGTATTTTGATAGAGATGATTTGATGAATCTTTGGATACTTTACAAGAATAAGTTTGGTGAAGTACATCCAAATGATTATCATGAGAGACTGGTTTATCATCATTTGAAGATTTTATTTGAACCCACTCATGATGAACCTAAATGGAAAGGACTCTACAATGGTCAAGTTACTAGATGGTTTTTATATCAAACTTGTGGAGTTCATGTTTTAACTGTTTCTAGAGAAATTATTCATATGCTTGTAGAAGGTGATTATCCTCAACTGAATAAGTATCCAGCAGTTATTGCTCAGATGTTAAAGCCTGGTTGTATCAAGATGTTAGTGCCCTATCATGGTCAAGCTTACAATTTGTTGCTGAAGTATGAGAACATTCTTAAGGCTAGTAAGTGTTTGGCTACATCCTCCAATTCAGATGTTTTAAGCTTAAAAGAAACTTGAGAATTCTATTGGAATGTATCAAGTTTAGGGGAGGATTGTTGGGTTTTAAGTTCCTTGAATCTAGAATTACTTCAAGTGCTGGAACTACGGACAGGTTTGATGTAACCACGGACAGAAGGATGTAACCACAGATGAAGACAAACCGCGGCTAGTAGAAGAGTATAACCACTGATAATTATATGTAACCACTGCTAGTCTTGTATAGTCGGTTTAGTTTATTGTATTAGATAAATATGGAAAAGATATTTATCTTGTAGGTTACGTATTGTATAATGTATAGGACTCCTTAGCCTATAAAAGGAGGTCCTAGGTTAGATTAGATATACGTATGTTTTATATCTAAGGTCGATACACTTCAAGGTTGCAAAACCCTAATACTATAAGAGTATTCGTATTATCAATAATATTGAGGTGTTGAATGTTTATTGTTCTTCTTCTTAAGATTAAGTGTTAAATTCCCCGTATTGCTTAATAAGTTTTTGTTACAAGTCAGTTTCTATATTAGATCGTTTGCTCAACTGGGATTAACAGTACCTGTTAGGTCACTAGTTTTACAAACACAAGTAATATAGAAAGAGATAAGGTGATTGAACAAGTAAAACACACACATACACATGATATTATGGAACAGTTAGGCGTAGATGTGATGAGAGAAATAACTTGAACAACCAACCCTCAAGTGAGGGTTTACATAAGGTATTTATAGGAGGAAAGCTAGGGCAACACTCCTAGTTTCCATCCTTTCTTTAATGGACTAAGGCCTAGGCTTATGGGCCTTCTACATAAGCCTAAGGCTAATTACAAACATAAAGGCCATAATAAAGCTAACTATTACATATTAATTACTAACACTTGATTATGGTCTAGGAGTGATTCCAACAATCTCCCCCTCAAGTGTTGGTGATGAACGGTGAAGGCGTTGATGTAATAGTAGCTCTAACGTCTTCTGACATCCTTCTTTCTTGTGAGAAGAATTGCCTCGATTCGAACAATCTCCCCAGTGTAGAGAGATGGTTTTCCTTGAGCAGTTATGCTTTGACGTCATCATTAACTTTGTTCTTTGATTATTGTTCTTTGTGGTGAAAGTGATAGTATGTTGTTGTCTGCATCAAATCTGCCTCAGGTCTGCTTCGCTGCTCAAGTGTCTCCATGTCATTCTTCAACATGCTCACATACTCTTTGACATTGGAATACAATACTGATGAAGTTCTTTAAGTCTTTTAACTTTGTAGATTCTTTGGTTTGACGAAGAATCATTCTGACTGTTGTGTTGCTTCTGAATAAAACTTCCATTAGTGATGATGTTGGCGTGAGCATGAGAAGAATCAGCACGATCATCCCGCTCCGGAGCTTCCATAAGAAGAAATCATTTCAAACGGTTAGTAATAAGCGGATTCCGGCACTTACAAGTTTGAACTTCGAGAGTGTTAACAGCATAGTGTGAAAACACAACTCTAATTCTTACAAAGGCCATTCCTGAACTGGAGTCCCACAAGTGAGATAACGCGATGTACCGAAGTACATCTACAGTTCAGATGAGTTGCTGAGGTACACCGAAGCATCACCTCACGACTTTAGACCGTTTGAGACACACTCTGCGTAATCTACGGGGAGTTACCGAAGTGACCTGCTGTCAGGGCTGTTTGATGTTGACCCTGGCAGGAGTTTCCATTCAATTACTGAGGATCACAGTTGTGAACCTCTCATAAATGTTCTCGACAGATTGCTAAGATCTGTGAAGGACTCGATATGAACCACTGATGATCTTATTTATTGATCAACAAGTGATGAAATGTCAAGTGTACCTAAGAGATCTTTTGATGAATCTCGTGGCTCTAGACTCAATAGTGCATTTTGGTTTTCCTGAGCGGAGACTAGGGAGAGGGTCTCCTTCTTCAATACCAGCGATCTCTAAGAGAAAGCCAATAGTTTACGTAGGGTTCCCTGTGAGAATGAAACAAGCTTCTGTTGAGAGAAACTTGAGTGGCTAAGAAGGTTTAGTGCATGCGTCACTGGGTCCATGACGACTTTTAATCTTCAATACCGGCGTCACTAAGTGACAACCAGCAGCATATGAATTGAACCCGGTGTCTGCCCTAAGTTGAATAATTTGGAGGGCTATTTCTTTTCACCCTTTTCTTTGCATTTCTTTTTTAATTCTTCAACTCCTTCTTATAATCATACCTAAGGACTTCTAAGTGCTAACTATTTGTGATGTCCTTGGGTAGATTCCTCTGGCTCTGGCGGATCATAGGACAGTTATTCCTAACCTTAGTCACCTTATAACTCCATGACTAACCTATGTTGCCATTAAAACCACTGTTGTGAAGAATCTCTCAAGAGGTTTGTAAATGAAAAACATGTTTGAACCACTGTGAGAGTTTTATCTTTTAGCAGAAATACTCCCCCTCCACATGTGCTTTAGAGTTTTGACGGAAATCTGCACAGTGTGGGAAGAGCGCGCACTTTAGAATTGATCAACTCAAGATAGACAATCCCCCGCGAGACACGGTTATGTTGTATAGTTAAAGAGTTACATTTTCAGCTTTTAGGTGACAACTAGCTTTAATAACTACCTTGAAGGTGTAGACAAACCTCGAAAGGTTGTCATACCCGTCAGAGTTCATGTTTACAAAGAATTTCTCGAATGGTACATTCTACTCGGACAAGTCCTTTGCGAGACACGTTTACATTACTAGCGGACTAGCTTGAAATTATTACCCGTCCAGGACAAGTCTTTTCGAGTTACTAACAGTTTAGTACCGTCAATTCGTTGGTTAAGTCTATTACACAAAGATTCATTTGCATTTACACAACATATTTCTTATCAAATAATTTTCTCCCCCTCAAAAATGGCATATAAAATGTTATTTTTGAAAAGTTGAGAATAAATATGACCATTTCAAGTGTTGCGGGAAGATGACCACTATGAAAAATTTGTGAACAGAGTTTTAATTCAAATACTCCCCCTCAACTAGTGATATAAACGGTTGAGGTTTTGAAAAATCATATGGGGAAGTACTTGTTCTTTTGAGCAAAACATTGAAAAAATTAAAGGTTTGATAGGTTTTACTCAAAAGTAAGAAGCTTTCGCTCCTTTTATAAGGATTGTGGCACTGAAGCGTACCACAGGGTCCTTTCTTGACAATTACGGGTTGTACACTGTTATGTGTGCCCAAGCCATTGACATATATAATCACACATCCAAATGTATAATGAAAGAAACAATTCAAGGGGTACCAGGAAGTGCAGTGATGTCGCCAGGAGTGCGAACAGGGCTTTGATAGCCGGTGATGTTAATCCTGGGTCGACCACCAACAAAGCTTTCCAACGTTCTGAACGGATCCCTTCGAAACAACCTTTCATCAATCATTCTGATGATCCTCCACACATCCCTTCGATCCTGAGAATTCCATCGCTTAGGAGACCCAATCTTGTGATGTATGTCTTTCAACCTATAGGCCAATCCGTCCCTAACCATCTTCAAAGTGTGATCCCCAAACTTGTGAAGTTCACTACACGCCATTAAGCAATTTCTTTGTAGTTCACTATGGTAAACGACGCCGAAAGGTTTGCTGATGAGTGTATATTGTGAGAGCTGGTTGATGTCGGGAAGATCTAGTTGAGGTGGTGTGAAGTTGACACGGGTCTGATAAGATTCAACTGCCAGCTGAAGATCTTCTATACGTTCCTTGATGACTATGCGTCTGATGAAGATGAGCAGTGACTTAATGAATTTACGTTGTACATCGGTTGAAAATTGCCTCATGCGACCCTGTACTTTGGCAAGGTACATATCTTCAATGTCGTTGATAGACAAATTCTCAAAGTCAGCCTCAGAGAATGCATAATCTTTTTCATCTTGTCGTTTGACCACGATATTCTTTAGGAAAGTGTAGTCCCACTTAGATGAAAGAGCAACGTGTTTGATGGCAACGATATCCTTAGTACTGAACACTGCATGTTGAGACTTCTGAACCTGACAGCTTCTGTAGTAGATTCTTCGGTGTTCCGGCCAATGATGAATCCCGTACAATGCATCGCGGTCATATGCTTCCACTTTGTCGGAACACAAGTGATTGGCACGTTCCTCGATGGCTATGCAGTTTGAGTATATGGCTACAGGAAATGGAAGTGTCAAAGATGTAGCATATTTCCTTGATCCATCGCCACCGTGTAGAAGAAATTCCAAGTCTTTGTTGAAGAAATATCTGAATGGAATCCTAGGTTCATCTGGTTGGCCGATCGTTGGTAGTGGTTTTGACCAGTCGGTGTAATATGGAGGGTTGTTCCATTTAGTGAAGTCGACGTTTGCTTCTGGGTTGAGCCAATCCATGTTGTTAGACATAGCTCGAGCAATGTTTTCAAGGTGATATTCAACCTCGATGGCACTTTCTGAGCTATCTTTCCACAGTTGAAAAGCTTCATTCTTGATTCGCCTCAACTCGGATTTCGTCATCTTCTTCACATGGAACTTTTCTTGAATAATCTTAGCATGCTCCAATGTATTACCGTCTACCAGATCTTGACCTTCTCCAGGGTAGGGAGTGGAGTTAACAAGTGTAGAGAACCATTCAAATTCCTCTGTTTTATCGTCATCTAGCCATGATACGACGTCAGCCATGGGCGCCTTCTTCTTCTTTTGTTTTGGCCTAGATGAGGATTCTGGTTTCTTAACTTGTTTGGGAGAGGTGGGTTGTTGTAGGGGCTCAAGGACCTCTTCATCGTCACCACCCGTGTACTCAAAGTGATCACCGGTTTTCTGAGTCAGGGGTGGTAACTCGGAATCGTCTTGAGGTTTATCTGCAGAAGAACGAGGAGGAGACCTTTGTTGAGTAGGAGTCCGTTGGAGAGGAGGTAACATAGAAGATGATTCACCAGACTTCTTCTGACATTTAGCTTTATCATGCTTATCCTGATCCTTATCTTCATCGTCTCTAGGACGTTTAGGCCTTTCTGCTTCGAATCTACATGCTTCTTTGAGTTGGTAGTCCAGCAATGCTTGAAACAGCTTTCCTTCATCAGAATTAAATGTCCCAGATCGTTTAGACATTTGTGTGATGAGCTTGGCCACCAATTCATTATCCGAGAAAACTACAGGATCAGATGGATTGATTGTGACGGTTAAAGGTGTTGATCTTATAGTTTGCTTGGCTATCTGCATAAGATTCGGATATAGTTGTCTGGTAAACATTTCCTTTGTGACTTTAGGAACGATATCCAGAAGATACTTGTTAGTGTAACCTTCGATCATTTTGTTCAGTTCCTCTTGACGATGACTTTTCATGAACTTCTGAACGAATTCCCTTTCTTTCTGCATCTTGTCATTCTCATCATTTAAGTACTGTATTTGGTCAGCAAACCAATTCAGTTTTCTGTAGAGCATGTCCTTCTTTCTGACTTGTTGGACAGCTTTCACAATTCTTTCATGAGTATGAGAAATCCAAGATCGAGGTGGTTTCTTCACAGATTTGGATGTTGATTTGGTTGATTTCTTTGATGGTGGTGGTGAGGAGTGAGATGAAGAATCTGATGAGGAAGATTCATGAGGAGACTCGGGGTCCTTGGGCGGTTCAGAAGTTTCCTTCTGTGTACGTGTAGGACTTTCCAGAAGTAGCTTGTCATAATCAGCATCTTTATCTTTCTCAGACTTCTCAGTTTCAGGTTTCTCAAACTCATATTCGATAGTATCCTCCACAAGCTTTTGTTGTTGCACAAGAGTAGTGGCACCAGATCCCTTATCGGGTCGATTAACCGCATCAGGACCTGGTGAAGAGTGGACAGCACCACTTGATCCTCCGGGGCCACCCATTTGGTCTTTTGCAAATTCTTCAGCTTTTTGAAGTTGTCTGACGAATTTAAACTTCTTCCTGTATGATTTATCCAGTTGCTCTTCATCACTTTCTGAGCTTTCTTCATATGGTACAAGCACTAGAGTCTTCCCTTTGGCATGTTCAGCTGGAGGACTAGGAGGTTTCGGTACTAATGGAGTGTCATCCTTTGCAGTTTCAGAGTATGTAATCTCTTCTTCTGATTCAGTACCTTCAGAGCTTTCGTCCACAAGCTTTCTTTGCGGTTCAGGTGTGGGAATAGGTTCAGCTTCCTTAACGGGAACAATCCTTTTACGAGGAGAATTCCTCTTGGGAAACATCCTATGACTTTCAGTACTTGCAGCACTTCCTGCACTACCTCTTCTGGTTCTCCTTGTAGGTGTTCCAGAAGACTTGTCATCGAGATGACCAACTTTGCCTTCTTTTACTGCAACTAGATACCTTTTGTACGTTTCAAGCTTCTTGAGTTCTTTAGATAGAAGGTGATCAGGCAGCACGGCACCCAGCTTCTTAGTTGTCGGTTCCTTGATTCTGATAGAAAGGATAGGTTCGGACAACAAGTCGTGATTGTCTGGGTCATTGAGCCTCTATGGAATATCAGGATTGAGTCCAAGTGCTCTCTGGATCAAAAGCTTTGTGTATCTGACATAGGGAATCTTTGAGCTAAGCTTCTTGTGAAATAGCATCATGTCCTCCCATATCAGTGCTTCGATTTCGATGTCCTTCTTATTGATCAAAGACCAGAAGATTTGCAGTTCCATGAGCTTTGGATGCTCATAACCACTGTCACGACCAGAAACAGACTTGGTAATGATGATGTAGAGGGTTCTCCACGGTTGAGGAATGTTCTTAAGCTCCACGTGAGAATGCTTAGTAACAACCCCTGAAGCTTCATCATAGCCAATGTCAAGAACAAATTGCAGAATTGTCTCTTCAGTAGGTGTGGCAAAGAAGTCAGTTGGCTCGATTTCAGGAATGAGAAGAACAGCCCGTAAGTCAGCATGAGTGATGGTGACTTGTTTGTGATTAAGTGTCACTGTCACTGCACTTTGACCTGTGATCCTCTGCATAGAATTCCAGAATTGCTGAATGTAGATTTCCGGTATAGTAGCAGAGTGTGAGAGCATGTTCTCGTAGGGATGATTCCTTAGAATATCTACAGCAATCAAGCAGGAAGATTTTGAGCAAGTGAGGGTTTCAAAGTCAACCCTAAGGTTGTTCTTTCCAATCTTTCTAGGATTGCCATTGGGGAAGATATCAGCAATAGTGAGAACCTCAGGTGCATCCACATTCATTTGAGCAGCCATGTCATGATCTGAAATAGCATTAGCCAAAAGAACCAACATTTTGAAAGACATAATGTTAGTCAACAGAAGGTCTTATTGTCTAGTTATTGAATATACAGTGTCAATGATTGTTACGAGTCCTAAGTCACTTGTTTGTCCAATATTCCAATGACATCGTGAAATGTTTCGTGAGTTAGTTAACTTTAAGTTTTAAAGTTTATTTTATCACTTATAGTTCACAACATATCAAACGTTTAAGTTTATTAGTGACATTATTGGATTCGTGACGATATGATTTGTTTATTAACAAGTTTGTACACGTAACAATTCATAATGAAGGTCAATACAGGCTTAGGCGTAGTTTTGGCAAAGTTAAGCGTAAACAGCAATGACATACGCGTAGACGAAAGCTTATGCGTAGGATCCTAACTTACGCGTAAGAAAAGTTACGCGTAGGAAAGGGGGACCTTAAGCGTAGAGCTTACGCGTAGGCGTATATAAACCTTACGCGTAAGGCTTACTCGTAAGAGTAGACCTTATGCGTAGAGGTCACTGTTTACGCATATCCTTCACAGGATACGCGTAGTCCCATTGTAGAACCTTATGCGTAGTAGTTACGCGTAGGATTTCTCTTACGCATAACTTCCTACGCGTAAGGTAATCCTTATGCGTAGATTAACAATCAACCTTGATTCTGAATTTTATGCGTAGCAAGCCTGAAATAAAACATCATAACATCAATTTTGACACTCAACATTCATTCAATTACAGATTTAAACATAATCACTCATTTAAACTGTTAGGCGTAGAAAACCTTACGAGTAACCTAAAACCCTAGTTTCAGAATTTACGCGTATGAAATCAAGCCATAGGATATGCACCAAAGTATTTCAGGTAAGTCTAAGATGTTGTGAGAGTGCAATGACCAAGTTATAACATCTAAATCGTGGAGAATCAAAAATACCCAAACTTAGCAACTAGACGTGACTTGTTTCGGATTACATTTACTTCAGCATCCAATTTGTTTTTCCAAATCCATTTGAGACCAATGATGTAGACCCCTGTTGGTCTTTCAACCAGTTCCCATACTTCAAGACATTTGAATTGGTTGAGTTCTTCTTGCATGGATTCAATCCAGTTGTCTTTTTTCATTGCGTCTTTAATCTTTTTAGGCTCAGATTGGCAGACAGTGAGTGCATAAATGCAATGTTCACCATCTGTGTGAAGACGTTGTCTCGTAACGACTGGTTGATTCAGGTTGCCAATAATATTTGCCAGAGGATGGTCTTTTGTCCATCGATGTGTAGAGGGTTGATGTTGGTATACATTGTGCAGATTCTGAGGATTCAAATGGTTTGTTGACAATTCTGCGACATCTGGTGCAGCAGTCTCATTAGCAAACGGGTTAAAGAACGCATTTGGGTCAAAATCTGCAGGTGGGGGTACTTCATTCAGAATATCATCAGCCGGTTCATCATTGTTGGAAGCGGTATTTTCAACTGTTGTGTTGGAGTCAACTGGTGTAGGTGCATCTTCAACAGTAGTTGTTGTAGCAGGTGTATCAGGTATAGGAATATTATCAGGTTGAGCAGCGGAAACAGCGGATACACCTGGAGCACGTTCATCAATATCGTCACTGAACAGAGGAGCAAATAACCTTTCCATTTGTTGACGAGTTAGCTGGGGGCTTTGTTCAGCTGATGATGGGGGTTGAGGGAAGTTTAAACGGTTGTGACCGGGTTCTAAGCTGTTATACTCAGAAGCCATCTCCGTGAGTTCATCAAAATGAGCATGAATCGTTTCCATCACCTGTTTTGTATGACGATTCCAGATCCGGTAACCTTTAGAGTTCTCACAATATCCAATAAAGACTCCAATGTCAGCTTTGGCTTTAAGCTTTCCAAAATCATCACGATCATTATTCGGATAGCAAAGGGATCTAAATACATGAAAGTGTTTGAGATTCAGTTTATGGTTGTGGACAAGCTCGAAAGGTATTTTGTTGTGGCGTTTTGTGATCATAGAACGGTTTTGAGTGTAGCATGCAGTAGATACAGCTTCTGCCCATAAGTAATCTGGAAGTTTAGCATTGATTAACATTGTTCTTGCAGCTTCCACTAACGTTCGGTTTCGTCTTTCAACAACTCTGTTTTTTTCGGGTGTATGTGCAATAGATGTTTGATGCTGAATTCCCACTTTCTCATAGAATTCACGAAGGGTTTGGTTAACAAATTCAGTTCCTTTGTCTGTTCTGATTAGCCTGACGGTGTTGCGGAGCTGAACTTGTATTTTCGTAAGAAAGGTGATGATCATTTGTGGAGCTTGGTCTTTGCTTCGAAGAAAGTATACCCAAGTCCAGCGTGAGTAGTCAACAACAATTACTAAGATGTAGCGTTTGCCATTGATCGTTTGCACGCGCATCGGGCCACACAAGTCCATGTGAAGAAGATGAAGCATATGCTGAGAGCTGTGTTCCACCTTTGAAGGAAAATGAGCACGAGTGCTTTTCCCTTGTTCACAGGCTGAGCAAAGGTGATCTTTAGAATACCGAAATCGTGGGAGACCTTCAACTAGTTTGTGTTGAGCAAGGTTGGTGATGGTTTGAAAGTTTAGATGTGAGAGACGACGGTGTCATAGCCAGGATTTTGTTGATGTTGCCTTTGAAAGTAAGCAGATGGGAGATGAAGCGACCATGTCTTGCATAGAGATAGTGTAGAGACTAGAATTACGCGAGCCAGACATAAGGTCATTTCCTTGTATGTCACGAATGAAACAAGTTTTCTCCCGAAAAGCAACCTCCAAATCTCCATCACAAAACTGACCTACTGAGAACAAATTATGACCGAGGCCTTCCACATAGTAAACCCTTCTGATTTCGATGTTCCCATTGACATAATCTCCGTAGCCCATGATAGCTGCGAAGTAATCATTCCCGAACCTGACAGTGCCAATGAACTTTGCAATAAAGTTTGATAACAGTTTAAGGTTGCCTGTCATGTGTCGGGAACATCCGCTATCAACAATCCAGAGAATGATCTGTATCACCTGCATTACACACAGACGACACAGATGGAATAGAAGTAGATGTGGAACCCGAAATGTTAGAGGGTTCCGAAGCAGGTATATTAGACATGCACACACTAATGATTTTAGGCATCCATTTAAATCCTAGTGTGTTATATATCCATTTCTGCCATCTATAACTACTCTTTGCTTTAGTCTTAGTGAATGCACTAGGTGGTACTACATTCTTAGGAGGTGAAACTGGAGCTACAGGGACAACAATGTTAGCCTTAGAATCTAAAGAAGGCGGTCTACCAAGCACTGACTTAGAAGAACTAGTGGGCCTAGAGGTATTCCGATTCTTAGGATTCCGTAAACGAGAGATTATAGCTTTAGCAACACATTTGTCATGACAATCAGAATTCATACTTTTACGACAAATAACACAAGGTGCATCAGACTGAATATCAAAAGTGCTTAAAGGTTTAGCATTTGTTACATCACTATTTCTATTACATTTGCCAGACGCAACATCTATAGTGGAAGGAACGTGAGTCTTATTCATAGTCCTAGGGTGTTCTTCTACTTTAGAATTCCTTATTGATCTTTTCATAGGTCACAACTTCCTATTCTTTGATTGAGTGCTCCTAGGTGTGAAGTGCGGACGTTTGGAAAAGACGCAACTATTCATGTTTCAGTAGAAGGAATCACGTTAGCAACTTGTGATTTGGTAGTAGGGATTCTAGGTGCACGATTACTAAGTGTTACAGGTGCTAATCTCTTAAAGATGGTTGGCGAAAGTTGTTCATACTTTCCTAACATTTCTCTTAACTTAGAGATAGTGTGAATCAAATCTTGATTTTCAGAACGAATGTTACTAGCAAAATTCATGACTTCTCTAGTATGAGCAAGATAGTGATCAAGTTCGTTTGATGCTTCATGACGAGTCTTATTGAGTAAATCACATATGACACCATATTCCTGTTTAACTTTTACAAGCTCTTGTTCATATTGTGAGATTTGACCTTTCAAAGACACGTTTTGATCATCCAGTTGCTCAATTTTAGGATCAAAAGATTTTGTTTGCAACTGAGCGATTTTCTTTTGAAAACTAAGTTGATGATTGTGAATATCTTTTTCACACCAATGAAGATGACGTTTTGCATTGTAAAGTTCGTTAAGTAATCGTTTATTTTCAGCTTTTAAAGACTCGATCTGAAGCACATTATCAGTATTCTCAACAATTACCACAGAGTCAACATTATCAGCAAAGATATGATCAGATGCATGTGGCAAAGAATAGAATAACACAACATTATGGATATCAGCACAGATAACATCTTCCAAGAGTCGATCAACATCTTTTCTCAACAGTTTCTTTTTACGTTTAGTATTAGAAATAGGTGTTTTAGTTTTCTCGAAAACGACCTTCATTACTCCAAGTTCCTTATGAAAATCCTTTTCCCAAGCTAATGCACAACTTTTCAAATTTTTAACGTTAGGTAAAAGATTTTTCTGAAAAATGTCTCTTTGTTCTCGCGCCAGAGGCGATTGAAAATGATCAATTTTGATTTCAGAACAATATTCTATCTCATGTTGTAAAATTTTGTGGTCAGCCATGAAAATGTCAAAATATCGAAGAATTTTTCGATTTTCAAGTTTTGAGTTTACTTCACTGATGGAAGGTAAAGGACCATAAGTTTGTGCATAATCTGGTTGGGGATTAACATTAGAAGACTCAGGTGTTTTGATGATAACCCTTGGTGTGTTAGAAGAATCCGTTGGTGTGACGAAAGTGACCGATTTTGAATAATTAAAAGGTTTGCTGTAAACAACAGTTTTTAATTTTGATCGACTCTCGTCTTCTGCATCTAATTCCTCTTGACGATGGTATTCAACAACACTCATAACAGTATCATTAATTTTATATTCTGCACTGGAAACTTCAGGATTTGGTTTGAATGTTTTTAGTGAAAGCTTTGGTTTGTAATCAGCTAGATTTGGTCCATATCCTTTTGGATTGGGTTTTAACGTAAACTTTTCAATAGCTGTTACTGATTCACCATGTTTGTAAACAACAGTTTTAAACTCTTTGATTTTGTTTTGCAAGCCGATAATTTCTTCAAGAAGGTCATCTACCTGATTCGTTGAATGTTTTTTGTATGCGGAGAACTGTTTTTGACAAGTTAACAACTCAGCCTTAGCTTTTTTATTTTCCAAGGTGAGAGCGTTAATTTGCTTTTTATGTTCATGTTTCAGTTGTTCTATTTCAGACAACAAAGCATTCTTCGAAGCGGCTAGATCACGCATCTGTCTCTCTAAATATTTTTTGTTTTGATGAGATTTAGCAAAAGCGGCTTCAAAACCTTTTTCACGGTTTTCTTGAGTTTTGAAAAAGTTGAGTTGCATTTGTAAGCATTTAAAATCCTTGGTTAACAGTGCATTTTTGCTTTTTAATTCCTTATTTAATGCATAACATTCCTTCATTTTGATTTGATGGTCTTGAAGTAAACGAGCAAAATCTGGATGAGGCAACAGTTCGGCTTGTTCAACGTGAGTAACAACATGATCATTATTTAGATCCTCAAGTACAACCACGGAGTCAATTTGATTATCAAAGGAAACCATAAGGTCATCTTGATCGTCAAATGTAACTACCGGGTTTATTTGAAAATCGTCAGAATGAGATGTAGATGACTCATTTTGAACAGTCTAAGCCGTGCCGAATTCAGATATTGGCGGAGATATGAGTTCAGATATGATGATGGTTTGTTCGGGTACCTGAGACATGCCATCAGTGTCATACACTGGGCCTGTTTCACTCATGTGTAACTCATGCATGTTAGCCATCAACATAACAGCTGCATTGGCCTGCAAGTCCTCCATATCATCATATGAGTCTGCATCTGCCATAAAGCTCTGTTCTTTGTTTGTGAGAGATCCACCAGCTTCATCCTTAAGAGCCAAAAGAAGAGCCTCTTTGAAATAAGCACTGCCCCTAGTCCTTGGCTTTGGGCATGCATTAGCCAGGTGTCCCTTCTCATTGCAGTTGTAGCATCGAAGACCATTCAACCCATTCTGAGCATTTCCCTGTTCCACCACTTGAGCTCTGTTGTTATTCCTTCCCATAGCATTGAACCCTTGACCACCTCCCATTTGACGACCATAACCACGATTCTGAACTTCAACTCGTCCATTGTTCACAACAGCCTGATTTCGTGTATTGGATGAGGAACGAATACGATTGTTGGATTTGTTGGTATAACGGCTAAAAGCATTAGCAATCAGAACAAATCCCTGTTGCAATGCTTCGAACGGATCGGATTCCTCATTAGTTTGACTATGAAGTGCTTGATCATTGTTGTTGTTGTAAGGAACGAATTGATTTTGTTGAGATTGTTGTGATTGATCGTTTGGTGTGACTGAGGCAGTTGGTTGAGTTGCTTGTTGAGGAGGATAACTTTGTTGAGCATATAAGGCAAGTTGTTGATTTTCCGGATGTGTAAGTGGAGCAATTTGAGCACGGAGAATCCTTTCCCGATCAACTTCCTTTTCATGAGGCTTCAAGTAATCGTACAACAATCCATATGTAGAATGATGCATATTCTTCGCTTGACGGAGAAAAATGACATACTTCTCCCATTCAGGACCAAGACTACTCAGGAACTTAGTATTCACTGCAATTCTTGGCATGATGCTGTTGTGTTTATCCAAATCATTGATGATGTCTAAAAAACGATGATGATAGGACTCTAGTGTCTCTCCAGGTTCAATCATGAAGTGTTCATAAGCCAAGTAAATTTTGGATTCCAAATCCTCCTGATTGAGTACCGATCCCTCCAAAAGAAGACGAATATGATCCCACATTTTCTGTGCAGTCTTTTGAGCATCAACACTACGAAGAATTGGGTTTGGTAATCCTAAGAGGATATATTCCATTGCAAGTTCATCTTCTTCATAGTGTAGAAGTTCTTGAGGATTCAAGTCTGTAACAGTAGCAATGTTCGTTTGTTCATCTCTTGGTGGAATGGCATTTGGATCTCCGGGTACAATGACAGTAGGCATCTCAAATGGACCTTCCAAGATAACCTTCTTTAAGAACTTTCCATGTGGCTTCTTCAGATCACAAAACCTAAAGAACCTTATCACCCATTGATCGTAGTTACCTGGAGTGAGCATTGGAGGTCTATCAAGTGATCCAGCCTCATGAATTGATTGTTGGTTGCTTAAAGCTTCACACATCTTTGCAAACCAAGTGGGTTCCTTCATAGTGTTCCTTGATGGATGTTGATTGAAGTCATTTGTGTAGGGTTGAACTTGAAGACTTGACGGTGGTTGAACCATTTGTGGTGGAGGAATTGCTCCAAGTTGTGGAGTATGTTGTTGATTAAATTGTTGTTGATAAATTGCTTGTTGTTGATTCCATTGTTGATGTTGTGGACTTAGTTGTTGTTGTCGTTGAGGATAAGTGTAAGGGAAATAGTTAGAGTACGGTGGTTGAGACATGTTGAAAACGTGTGTTGGTAAAAATGGATCTTTATAGTCGAATGAACCTTTGATGAAGAAGTATCCTTAGGCGTAGAAATCACAATAGCCAAGAAGCACTTATGCGTAAAAACACCAAAGTTACGCGTAACAATTAGAAGTTATGCATAGAATTTAGCTTACACATAAGTAAGGAAAAGACGCTAAAGTTATGCGTAGACAAAAGTTAGGCGTAGAAAGTTAGGCGTAGGATTATCTTATGCGTAAGACTAGGCTTAGGCGTAAGAAAAATCTTATGTGTAGGATTTCTACGCGTAAGCTTATGCTTATGCGTAATTTTAGGGTTTTATCCCAAATGATCTTTTACACTTCACAGTGCAAAAGATATCCAAAGTCGACGTATTTTCAGGCTTATCCAAGCAAGAAAACACGGAGTAAACCAAGAAAACGAAGATCAAACCAAGGAAATACTTACGCGTAGTTTTAGGGTTTCACTATGCGTAGGTCTACTCGTAAATTTGATATTGCTCAAAGATGTTTCTAAACCAGTTTTTGTGTGATGAAATAGCTTCAAGATCACCAAATAACACAAGAATGTGAAATTTGATGAACCAAACCTTCTAAAACAGTTACGCGTAGAACTACACCCACGAATAAAAACGAGTTCAAAAACAATGATTCACGCATAAAGTTCTAAACTTTTTGCCAAAAAACGTTAGTTTAACACCTTATAACATTGAAAGTACAAGAATCTTGGATTAAAAAGTGTAAAAAATGCGTTTTTAAGCTAACCAAAGAAATGGACCGTACGTTATGCGTGAGACCAAAACTCACTTCAAACAATACGTTCACCCAACTAGTAGGCGATTGATACCACTGTTAGGTCACTAGTTTTACAAACACAAGTAATATAGAAAGAGATAAGGCGATTGAACAAGTAAAACACACACACACACACACGATATTATGGAACGGTTAAGCGTAGATGTGATGAGAGAAATAACTTGAACAACCAACCCTCAAGTGAGGGTTTACATAAGGTATTTATAGGAGGAAAGCTAGGGCAACACTCCTAGTTTCCATCCTTTCTTTAATGGACTAAGGCCTAGGCTTATGGGCCTTCTACATAAGCCTAAGGCTAATTACAAACATAAAGGCCATAATAAAGCTAACTATTACATATTAATTACTAACACTTGATTATGGTCTAGGAGTGATTCCAACAGTACCCATGGTAAACTCTTCTGAGGAAGGTTCATCAACCTTATCTTTCATGTATACTTCCACCTCTTCCTTGACATCATACTTATCCTTTTTCTTACTCTTCTTTGCAACTGACTTCCTCCTAGTCCACTTCACAACTGGTTTTTGAGCTTTAGCTTCTTCCTCTTTCTTTACAAACTTAGGCTTAGCAACAACTTCTTCCTCTGCAACCTTCTGCTTTTTGATTTCCTCATATTGAAGTTGAATACCTTGCCTTTTCATACTTGAACCTTCCAGTTCTGAATCTTTAGAGTTACGCCCACAAAACTGAAAAATTTTAAACTTTTAAAATGACAACTAATCGACCCACTTATTTGACAATTTAGTTACTCAGTTCAAGACTCGAATTTAAGAACTAATGAAGACCCAAAAATTTTATTTTAAATGGGTTTTAAAGTACTCCAAACATACTCACCAGTCGGGTGGACGTCGTCGCTCACACTACGCGACGACGTACCTCCCTAAATGGAGTATTAGATCATAGGTAAACTTTAAGCCTGGTGGATCAGTGGTTTTATAACCCGACGGCATCAGCCCATTTTGGGACGTCGTCAGCCTTCAACTAGGACGCCATCTGAAACAGGAATTGTCCTGACGGCTCAAAACATTTTTAACCAGACGGGGATCACCAGGTTGGTGACACCATCCGGCGAACAGACCTACACAATTTGTGAAGAATTCCTGCTCTTCAAACCCGAATTCTCTAGCAACAGTTAAGGACAACATCAAAAAGTCCAAATTGACCCAACATAACATACCAAGACTATTAACATATAATCTTTGATACATATCATTCAAAACAAGTCAATGGCATTGTGCCAAACATCATTTAACCATAATTTTGACCCATAGACTACAAGAGTTTGATACTATTGATTTAAACCATTAAACAACACTAAGAACATATTTACAAACCAATTATGAAGGAAAGACCATATGACCTGAAATATACCAAAACTGAACTTGACTCTTCGGGGCCTCCAACTTCAACACCTTGATCCAAAAGGCATGAACAACTAATAGCTTAAGTATGGTCCATCTTATACTTGATTCTCACCCTTATTCTTCTTGCTAGGACCTACAAAACATCAATAAATATAACATAAGCGAATTTCTTAGTAAGTAAATGGGCTATATGCATAATGAAGCTTTAACAATATAATAAGATTCGTGGAGCATCTATAACATAAGAACATACCTTCAATTTCATAATTATATTACTTTGACAAAATAAAATCTATGGATCCAAGCTACTATTACAACCTCCAACAAAAGCTATAATATACAATTAATAGTTCATAATTAAGCATAATAAAACATAAACCCACTATACTTACCTCAAATTTGCTCAATAGGTTTTTCTATAAATAGATTCCCAACTCCTTTAAGCCTCCTAAACAATAATTAATCTTAATTAGAGACTTTAACTAGTACTTTCCATGAATTAGACATCTTCTATTACTACTTTAACTTCAAGAACTCAAAACCCTCATTATGAGGATTGGGGAAAACACTTACTTGGTTTAGAGGTATGAAATTAAGAGTCTATTTGTCTTAATAATCACCATCACAAGCTCAATTTGAGCTCAATTAAAAGCCTTTAGGTATATCCTCTTCTCCTTCCTCACCTCTCTTACTTCTTCTTCTTCAGGTTTTCTCTAATTTTCTGGATATCTCGTTAGCTTATTTATTGTACTTTAATTAATTCTACTTGGCTCAATTTGCAATTTAGTCCCCCCTATTCTAAGGTTTTTAAACATTGGCCACTTAAGTTTCTAATTCTTCTACTTACTTGAAAATTATAAATAATAATGCAATATCAATATAACATAAAGGACCAATACTAACATTTAAGAATACCTTGTTGGGATACTTAATATCGTTATTACTTAATATCGTTCCTTTTCACTTTTTAGGTCTCTTGAAGTCAAATTGCTGGAATGACACTTATTCGGACGAAAAGGCGCGAATATACGAAGAAAATGGCCAAAGTCAAGAATCGAGACACTCAAGCTACTGAATTGAAAGGGGACCGTGTCAGGTTATACATGTGACGCCGTCGGAACAAGTGTTGTGACGATACAGTAGCCAAATTTCTTATTTTCAAGTGACTGCTTCAGGTTTTAAAAAAGTAGGGTGTCGCATCTCAGACGGCCTAGATTTGATCCAGACGGCGTCAGAGACTCAAGGCCACGGCGTCACGGACTTAAGGTGACGTCGTCACAATGATAACATGGCCAATACGAAACCCTAATAATGGCGACCCGATGGCGTCACAAATTAAAGGGTGACGCCGTCGCAGTTGTAACCTTATATATAGAATCCTAATTTTTCAGTTTTTAGTGTGTAGTTTTGTGGAGTAAAAACCTAAATCGAACCAAGGCTGTCTTGTACAGTATTATAGGGTTCCATACCCTATCTTACATCAAGATAAGTGTTTTACTTCATTAATTTAATTATTTCTTCAATTGATTGTGTGTATGCTTGCATGTTCCCCATGTCCGGCTAATTTACTTGTGTGTTTGCTTAGGTAATATGAAACTTAGTTATTAAATATTGATTGGTTGTCTCTTATCTTAATTGTAATTGACCTAGTATTGCGATAGGTCATTCGTTTTGTTGTTAATGCTTGATTAATCTTTGTGGAACCTTAGTTTATAATCACCTAGAGTAATTGTAGGCTAAACACCCAAAGAATACCTTAGTGTTAAGTTTATGAATCCTTGAGATTTTGTAGTCGTTAACCTTTGGTAGTTTCAAAGAGTTAGGGATAAACGCATACCCTACAACCTTAGAGACACAACGCGATTAAGAATAAGGACGTGACAATTCAACCATCAGTAGGAGATAACTAGGGAGTAATAAAGCCAAAGCAAATACATTTATAATCATCATATGAGCACACAACAACTAGACATAGACTACATACACCTTAGGATTAGATAATTAGATAGTAGAAGTAATCGGTAGAAATATCAACCCCCAAATCCAAACCCCAAGATTCGTAATTTCAATTTCCTAAAAAAACATAAAAAGATAAAAAATAATCTTCCTCAACCCCAACCTTAGCGTAGTAACTTCTCACTAGCATTCCTATTCCCCTAGAGAACGATATCAATTCCCGTGGCTTACCCTAATACTACACTACAACGATTAGGTTCACTATCTAGGGTGTTTAAAAACTTGCTTGTCGAAAAGGAAGTTCCTTCGACCCCGAACGCGCTGTGTAAGCGTATCAAGTTTTTGGCGCCGCTGCCAGGGAATAGAATAGCTAGTTAGGAGTCCACCTCATTTAGTTTTCTTTGCTTGATTCCTATCAAGTGAACTTTTTTCCCATATTTTTAGCTTCCTCGTAGTCTATCCCCTTTTTTTGTGACCTTTGTTCGTAAAACCTATCACTCACCATGATTCGTGTCTTCCATCGAAGATTCTTCACACTACCTGCCCTCAATCCTCCTCCCAATCCCGAAATTGAAAACGCAATCCCACAAAACCCTTCACCTATTAATCACTTTGCAAATCATCTAGGGCATAATGAAATAAATTGGCAACAACAAAGTCCTTTCTATGATTCAGATTCCGATGAGGAGTTTGATTATGGTGAAGCACTTGACAATGGGGAAGTCATTGATGAAGTTAGTTTTGAGATGGAAGAAGACTTCTCCCAATGTTTTGACCCTAGGTGTAGAATTGAGGCTAATGGCCCCTTTAACATGCAATTCCCTTGTAAGATAGGATTTGAAAGTTTTGATGCTAACTTGCACTCATTCTTACCTTTAAACTTAATCTCAAGAAACCTATATAACAAAATAAAGGTAGATGAATTAGCCTATAAAGGTGATAATGTTTTTGACGCGGTCACTTACTTGGATGTGTTTGTTGGAAGTTTTGCCTATGTGGTTGAATTCATGGTCCTAGAGGATTTAGGAGAATTCATTGATGGAAGCCTCACTCAAGTTATATTTGGAACAAGCTTTAAGAAAATTACTAGGTTGGATGAACGGATGATTGATGGTCTAATCACATTCTTCGATGGAGTTGAAGATTTTGTCTATCAAATGCCCCGTACACACCCTAGGTTTAAGCACAAAGATATAGAGACATGCAATCGGATGGCTCCCATTCCGATACTTAGTGAGAGAGATAAACAACGTGGACTTAGGCATACTTATGAAAAAAATGAGCGGGACTATAAAAAATGCCTAGAGTTAGGAGATGATTATAAGAAGAGTGAGAGAACATTGGAATGGATTAGGTATGGGCACGTTAGCGTGCACGAGACCACGTAGGGGCACGACTTCGAGTCTAGCTACAAGACTCATAAATAAAGAAAAGCGCTTCGTGGGAGGCAACCCATGCTTAATTTTTTGATTGTTTGTGTGTCGTGTATCTTTTATTTATTGTTTATTCTCATGTTTAAATTTGTAAAAATGCTTTATTTTGTCTTTAGCCTCGTCTTAATTACATATAAAGGTATTTTACATAAGGGATAAGTGTAGGGAGTATTACACTTGTTTTCAAAAGAAACGTAAATATGAGAATTACAATTAATTAAAAGATATGCATGTGTGTTTGTTCGAGTCAAATGCTTGTATCCAGTCATAATGGATGTTTTGTAGGAAATTTTTCCAGAAAATCGCAGACCAGTTTCTGTTAGGATAACCTGACGGCGTCAGGATCGCAACCTGACGGCGTCAGGAGGAGCAGAAACAGCTTATCACTTTTTCTCATTTTCTGAGCTACTTATAAATTTTTGGAATTTTCCAGGTCTTAATTTTCAAGAAAATTTGTAAACATCCATTCAACAAGCATTATATCCTAGTTTAGTAGAGTCTTATATATATTGTTACCGCTGATTTTAAGCGAAGGTTTCGTTTGTTTTCTTCAAGTGTGCAGGTTTAATTTACCAAGAAGAAGATACATAAGATGAGAAGGAGCTTTTAACGCAAACGCTCTTCTTGAAGAGATATGTAACCACCACTTCACACGGATCCTACCGAGCTAATCAGGGGAGTCCTAGTTTCTCTCATCTTTAATAACCTTCCATTATCATAACTTTGATACTTTCGGGAAACATTGGGGACAATGTTCATTTTATGTGTAGGGAGGGAAAATAAAACGAGAACTTTGAAACTATGCTTATCCTTGACTATTTGCTTTGTCCAATTGCACTTGTGTAATAAACCATGAGAAATATCGGTTAGGGTAATTTTGGCACCAAATTTAAAACTTTTCATGACATATAGGAGTGGGCCATTAGTCTTAATAAAACGTCTCATGGATAGGAAATTATATGACTAGCACAAAACCCTTAACCACTTAAATTCCACCCAAAATGTGAGGATCGCCCTTAGATTTGTAGGAATTAAAGCATTCATCTTTAATGCTTAGAGTGTAAACCGGTAGTATAATAGATTCTAGAACTTGTTTTGTGATGCATTCCGAGATCGCTAGTAAGACTACACTTGTATAGTTAGGAATAACTAAATGATAAGAGGCATTAGGATAACCCTTGTTTGATACATGTAATATAATTACTTCTTCCACATCGGTTGAGTAATTCCCCCACACCCTTGTGTTGTACTCATCTTTAGTACATGATACCCCTAGTTAACCCCTCAGAGCCTATCCTTTTCGTGGTTCTCGTGATGTTTCAGTTTTCTGGAATATCAATGAAGAGCATTGTTTACAATCCACCCCCAAATGTACACCCAAATCGCCTTAGCCTACCTTGTATGCACTCACTTTTAGTGCATTATTGTTATTAAACTAAACCCTTAATTCAATTATCTTGTTGCTTGCATAAGTTGCTAAGTCGAGTCATATCCTTTGTACACAGTTTTGGGATGATTGGGACTCGTGGGAAAAGTTAAACTTTATGAAATGACGGGAAGGGAACGTTAAATTCAAATTCCCTTTATTTGCGTAATAATGTACTCCAAGTGTTTTGATCTTTTCAATTCGGGTCAAATTAGTGTTAGAGTAATAAAAACTCAAGTGTAGGGATGTGCCTATAAATCCTTACTATTTTGATCTTATCGTAGAGGATGGTAGAGTAAAAATGTATGAAAAAAAAACATACGGGCTACCATCCAACATCTATCTTTAAATTTATGTTTGTTTGTTTCAGTTATTTAGAGTTTAGAGTGTTGAGCCTTGGCTTAGCAACGCCATTCTTCGCATGCTTGTAACATAAAGATTTTTGACTTGCCACCACTAAATTGCCTATCCCACCAAACCCTTTGTTTCCCTACCGTAAGCCTAACATTACAACCCTTTAAAATACTGCTTGGATATTCTTTCCTAGGTGCTTACGCCAAAGCGATGGAGGTTTGATCTAGTCTAAAGCCTATGGTAATCTATGTACTAGGACCGGTTAATGAGTGTTTATCTTCCATTTCCAACTTGTTATATTTCATATACACCCGAGAGATGTGAGTATCCAGACACCCCATGTAAGGTGCTAGTATGTATTTTCCGTGATTGTTATGACTTTTGCAGGGCTTAGATGTGTTGTGGATCGTTCTAAACTAATGCTTTATGACCCCTAACTTATAAATTAATTGGCTAAAAGAACATTTGCTTGACGACAAGCAAATACCAAGTGTAGGGATATTTGATAAGGTTTTAAAATGTACCTTTTTGAGGGGTCGTTTAAGCCCTTATTTGATCACTTTTGTATCCTTTATTACTTAATATCGTTCCTTTTCACTTTTTAGGTCTCTTGAAGGCAAATTGCTGGAATGACACTTATTTGGACGAAAAGGCGCGAATATACGAAGAAAATGGCCAAAGTCAAGAATCGAGACACTCAAGCTGCTGAATTGAAAGGGGACGGCGTCAGGTTATACCTGTGACGCCGTCGGAACAAGTGTTGTGACGATACAGCAGCCAAATTGCTTATTTTCAAGTGACGGCTTCAGGTTTTAAAAGAGTAGGGCGTCGCAGCTCTGACGGCCTAGATTTGATCTAGACGGCGTCAGAGACTCAAGGCGACGGTGTCACAGACATAAGGTGACGCCGTCACAATGATAACGTGGCCAAGATGAAACCCTAATAATGGCGACCCGACAGCATCACAAATTAAAGGGTGACGCCGTCGCAGCTGTAACCTTATATATAGAATCCGAATTTTTCAGTTTTTAGTGTGTAGTTTTGTGGAGTAAAAACCTAAACCGAACCAAGGCTGTCTTGTACAATATTATAGGGTTTCATACCCTATCTCACATCAAGATAAGTGTTTTACTTCATTAATTTAATTATGTCTTCAATTGATTGTGTGTATGCTTGCATGTTCCCCATGTCCGGCTAATTTACTCTTGGGTTTGCTTAGGTAATATGAAACTTAGTTATTAAATATTGATTGGTTGTCTCTTATCTTAATTGTAATTGACCTAGTATTACGATAGGTCATTCGTTTTGTTGTTAATGCTTGATTAATCTTTGTGGAACCTTAGTTTATAATCACCTAGAGTAATTGTAGGCTAAACACCCAAAGAATACCTTAGTGTTAAGTTTATGAATCCTAAAGATTTTGTAGTCGTTAACCTTTGGTAGTTTCAAAGAGTTAGGGATAAACGCATAACCTACAACCTTAGAGACACAACGCGATTAAGAATAAGGACGTGACAATTCAACCATCAATAGGAGATAACTAGGGAGTAATAAAGCCTAAGCTGATACATTTTTAATCATCATACGAGCACACAACAACTAGACATAGACTACATACACCTTAGGATTAGATAATTAGATAGTAGAAGTAATCGGTAGAAATACCAACCCCCAAATCCAAACCCCGAGATTCGTAATTTCAATTTCCTAAAAAAACATAAAAAGATAAAAAATAATCTTCCTCAACCCCAACCTTAGCGTAGTAACTTCTCACTAGCATTCCTATTCCCCTAGAGAACGATATCAATTCCCGTGGCTTACCCTAATACTACACTACAACGATTAGGTTCACTGCCTAGGGTGTTGAAAAACTTGCTTGACGAAACGGAAGTTCCTTTGACCCCGAACGCGCTGTGTAAGCGTATCAGTCCTAACTTTCCTTTATGTTTGAATCTAAGAAATCCCTTCCACGGAGAAACTTTAAGCATGAAAAAGTCTCATACTTCAAATTCAATTGGTCTTCTTCGATTATCGGCATAACTTTTCCATCTTTCTTGGGCCACCTTAATTCTTCCTCGGATCATCTCAATTTTCTCGGTTGTTGCTAGTATTACGTCCGTACTAGCTAACTCTCTTTTCCCAACTTCATCCCAACATACCGGATTTCTACATTTCCTACCATAAAGCATTTCATAGGGTGGCATCTCTATGCTAGCGTGATAACTATTGTTATAGGCAAATTTAACCAAAGGTAGATGATCATCCCAATTTCCCCCAAAATTAATTAGACAAGCCCTCAACATATCTTCAATAGTTTGAATCGTTCTTTCACTTTGCCCATCGGTTTGCGGATGAAAAGCCGTGCTTAAATGTAACCTTGTACCCAATTCTTCTTGGAAATTTTACCAAAATAATGAAGTAAATCTTCCATCCCTATCGGAGATTATGGAAATAGGTACCCCATGACGTGCAATTATTTCCATAACATAGATCTTTGCTAGCTTATGGACGGGCATTTTTTCTCTAATTGGAAAGAAGTGTGCGCTCTTTTTCAAATGGTCTACTATTACCCAAATCGCGTCATGAGTTTTAGTCATTCGCGGTAACTTTGTAACAAAGTCCATCGTGATCTTCTCCCATTTCCAAACCGGTACCTCTAATGGTTGTACCTTTCCATACGGTTTTTGGTGTTCGGATTTAACTTTCAAACAAGTTTAAAAATTTTCAACATACTTCGTGCAATCTCTTTTTATACCCGGCCACCAATGGTCTCTTCTCAAATCATGATACATCTTGTTAGCCCCCGGGTGAATAGAATACTTTGACTTATGTGCTTCATCTAAAATTAATATCTTAACGTTACTATGAAAAGGGATGAAAATTCTCCCGTACCGCGTCTTAAGTCCACGACTATCCTTTTCAAAACGAGGGACCTGAGGAGTAATACGCTCTTTTTCCTAAATTTCTTCTTTCAAAGCTTCCTTTTGGGCTAACTTAACCTTGTCGAAAAAGTCGGATGTGATAATCATTTGTAATGAATGGATTTTCGTAACTTCACCTTGGTCCTTACGACTTAATGCATCGGCCACAACATTCGCTTTTCTTGGTTGGTAACGAATCCCACAATTGTAATCCTTCAACAAGTCTAACCACCTTCATTGTCTCATATTCGGATCCTTTTTATTTAAGAAGTATTGAAGGCTTCGGTGATCGGTATTAATTATAAATTCCATGCCGTAGAGATAATGCCTCCATATTTTTAATCCGAAAACCACTGCTGCGAATTCAAGATCGTGAGTTGGGTAGTCTTTTTCATGCTTCTTTAACAGTCTTGATGCATAGGCAATCACCTTGCCTCTTTGCATAAGGACACAACCAAGACTGGAATAAGATGCATCACTATATACTACCATATGTATCGTTCCTTCTAGTAAAACTAAGATCGGTGCCTCACATAACTTCCTTTGTAAAATAGAAAAAGAATCATCTTGCTCCTTTCCCCATTCAAAAGGGACATTCTTTCTCGTAAGCTTAGTTAGCGAAGATGCAATCTTGGAGAAGTCTTGTATAACCCTCCAATAATATCCTGCCAAACCCAGAAAACTTCGTATTTCTCCTACATTTCTTGGTGCTTGCCAATTCATTACTGCTTCTATCTTGACGGGTCTACTTTAATGCCCTCTGTGTTAACAACATGTCCAAGAAATTGGACTTCTTATAACCAAAATTCACATTTAGAAAATTTTGCATACAACTTTTCTTTCCTCAAGGTTTCAAGAACCTCTCGTAAATGAACCGCATGTTACTCCTCATTCTTCGAGTAGATGAGGACATCATCAATAAATACTATGACATACTTATCCAACATTGACCTACACACCCAATTCATTAGATCCATAAAAACCGCCGGTGCATTTGTAAGGCTAAAAGGCATAACCGTGAATTCATAATTTCCGTAACGGGTTCTAAAAGCCGTTTTAGGGATGTCTTCTTCTCGAACCTTCAATTGATGATAACCCGAGCGTAGATCAATCTTGGAAAATTACTTAGCACCTTGAAGTTGATCAAAGAGATCATCAATTCTCGTCAATGGGTACACATTCTTTACCGTTACTTTATTCAATTCATGATAGTCAATGCACATTCGCATGCTACCATCTTTCTTTTTAACGAATAAAATTGGTGCTCCCCATGGCGAACTGCTAGGACGGATAAAACCCTTATTCGACAATTCTTAAAGTTGGCTCATCAATTCCTTCGTTTCAAATGCGGCTAAATAGTAAGGAGTTTTTGCTATAGGCTTAGCACCCGACACGAAGTCAATACGAAACTCGACTTGTCTTTCCGGTGGAACACCTGGTAAATCTTACGGAAAAACATCACGGAATTCAATTACAATTGGAACTTCATCAATACTCATCTTTTCAATACTCGTATATATCACATGTGCCAAAAATGCACAACAACCCCGTGATAAGTATTGATATGTGCTAAAACACAAATCATTTCTTTATCAAATCACACCCAAAATAACCCAAGAAAGAGCCGTTTATTGCTAATATTTAATGGTTTCTTGAGTTTATGCATGTGCAGGTACGGATATGTCAAAACACACAAAAGATAGCCAAATCAGACAAAAACCCGAGCACGAGAGATAAGTTGGGTTCAGTAAATACCCAAACCCCTTAATCTAGGATTTAAATAGAAAATAACCTAAGTGTTTAATCCGTTAAACACTATCAGGTCACTGAGTGCATAGTCTCTCAGTGAGCCATCTTCAGGATACTCAGTACGAGGCGAAGAAGAAGCCTCTCCAGTCAGCAAGGCAGAACTTAAATGCTGAAGACTAAGTCAAGAAGAAGATGGTGGATTCAGTGAGTGATGACAATAACTCACTGAATCCCTAAGACTCCTCTCCAACTGTTAGCACTGAAGATAAACTGAAGGAAGAGACTGAAGGCTTTAAAGACTGAAGAATGAGCGGGACTAGGCGGTAAAAGTTTACCCAGATAAAACCAAGTCTCCAAGTGCTTTACCCCGATAAAACTAAGTCCCTATCTACAAAAGCCATATCTTCCATTTATAGTAAGCGGCGATACTAAAGGATCTCTGATAAGGAAAGAAGCTTTGCCGCCTGACTACATATAGCAAAGTAAACAGTAATCGAATATATCTATATTCGTGATTACTGTGATCAATGTTTTTGTCTTCTAGGTTAAAGTTAAATATCATACTTGTATAAATAGCATAAGAGAATGAGTGAAAAGTTTAAGCTTGAGAATTGTAAAAACAAACACACACACAAGCCAACTTTTCACTCCTCCAAATACAACTTTATCCTTGATATAGCTCAGTGGGTTCTAAGAGTTGTGCTCAAACTTAGCCTGAGCTTAGAGAGGAGTTACCCCAAACTTTGTCATTTCAATCCCAAATACTATTCCACAAGTACTTGGGTAATGTATTCTTTTGATTCATTTCTAATAAGAATATAAACGTTGAAAATTTATAAGTGTGTTTTACTAACTTTAATTTCAGTCATTATTCACTATTAGTTTGTTTTATTTACTTAAACTATTTTTTACAATAGTGAATAGGGAACAACAAGTGGTTTCAGAGTAAGGCTGATTATAAAACTTTTTTTAAGCCGCTCTAACAACGTTTTTAAATCAGGATTCCTATGGCTGAAATTGATGTACCCCAACTAGTCGATAAAAAGGGTGGAGCTTATTCAGCTGTTGCCCCTAGACTTGAAGTTGGCAAATTCAACAAATGGAAAAAGCGTATGCTTTGCTATTTGATTGGGATGGAACCTTATTATATCAAGTGTATAAATGAAGGTCCATTTATCCCAAAGACTGTTGAAGGTTTGCCCAAACCTGAAGCTCGGTGGACTCAGGATGAGAGGAGAGTGGTCAACCAGGACCAAAGACTCAAAAGTATCATCATATCATGTCTTCCCGATGATATAATGTAGTCAGTTATAAGCTGTAATACAACTAAACAAACCTGGGATGACCTAGTCCATAGCCATGAAGGCCCATCTGATACCAAGGAAAATAGGATAATGGACCTGAAGCTTGAGTATAATACCTTCAAGGCTAGGGACTCTGAAACTCTCTCACAAACTTACACCCGATACAAAACTCTTTTAAATGAACTGGCTAATGATGGTGTTAAGTTGTCCAAACATGAGATTAATGTTGGTTTTGTAAATTGTCTCCCTGAGAAGTGGTTGAACTTCTCTCAGGGACTTAGAAATGCAAATCACATTCAAAATCTTGAACTCCCTAAAATTTATGGGAAATTTGTCTATGAGGAAAACCTCATCAACAAACGATACCCTGACTTAAAGAAGTCTCAGGAAGTCAAGAAGTCCCTGACCATCACCTCACCTATATCAACTGCCTTCTTTTCTAACAATGTGGTTCAAGATTTTCAAGAAAATTATGATGATGAGCATGATGAGCGATCAACTGAGGAGTACCTAAATGACTTGAACGTTGAATTTCAGGAAAGGGCACTCCTTGCAAACTCTCGAAGGTTTATTAAAAGAAACAAAGGTTTTTCAACTGCTAAAGCTAATGAGGACACTGAATGCTTTAAGTGTCACAAAAGAGGTCATTTTGCAAAGGACTGTTTTTCAAAAACAATTTCTGAACCCTCCTACAGACCATCAGGGTCAAATCAGTCCTTAGGCTTTAGCAAATTTCAACCTAAAATCTATTAGTCTCATCAAAACTTTCAGAATAAATCTGACCAGAACAAAACAATAGATTTTGAAGCTAAGTATAGGAAAATCAAAGCTAAGCTTGCATTACTTGAGGCCAGTCCCTCAGAACCAAAAAGTGTTCAATCTGTGCAGGGTAAAAACAAAGGTCTTGTTGCTGAAACCTTCGACTGGGATGAAGAGCCAGTCTCATCAGATGATGAAATGGTGCATGTCAGCGCACTGATGGCCCTCTTAGAGGAAGACAAGCTAGCTGTTGGAAAGAATCATGCCAGAAATGGAGAATGGGTCAACATCACAATGAAGAAGGTAAATATTCTACTTTCTATGGATGATGATTCTGATTGGCTGTCCTATATGAACTATATCAATGTTGATCTTAAGTTTGTAGAGGAGCAAAGACTAAATCTTTTTTCTAAATACAATAAGTTAAGTTTTGAATTGAATAAGTGTAGGGATGAGTTACTTGTGTTAAAACAAAACAAGCTTGAGGCTATCACCTTACAAATTCAAAAAACTGAATTAGTTAAAAGAAATCAGGCTCTTCAAGATGAACTTAAGAAAGAAAAAGAAATCATTGATAGTTGGACCACCAAGAATCCAAGAGTCTTTGATGATGTGGGTGCCCCTAGTAGCAAAAAGAGAGTCATAGGTGAACATCATCTTCCTGACTCTCACAACAAAGACCAGAGTCCTAAACCATTTGTGTCTAGTGGCATGATTACCAATATGTTATCTGTTCCCAAGCCTAATGATTGGATTGAAAGACTTAATCCTGAGAGTAAGCTTCCTAACTTTGACTCTGGAAGAATTCTAGAGCCTAAAATTCAAGCTCTAAAGACTATGCTTGGACTCCCAGATATGCCCAGTAGCACTGAACACATCTCTGAGTCTGAAGATGAATCTCAAGCACCACTTCCACCTTTGGAACCTCTTTAGGGTGCTGATCCTAGCTCTGAGCTACTCCATTACAATACAATCCACACTCTCCTAAAGAAAGGTCTAGACTTGGTAGAACCATCCTGAAAAGACCATCAAAACCAACTCAACAAGATTCTACCCCCACTGAAACTTCCACATCCTCAGTCCCCACTGAAGCTGATCAGGATTAGCAACTGACTGAACTTGTGAGGAAGCTAACTGACAAAATGGAATCCATTGAAAAAGTCCCTGAACCAATCAAGGAGACAAAGTCAGCTTCCTCTAGTTCCTCAAAGTCAAAAGCCACCACCAAAAACAAGCAGAAGTGTGATATGTGCCACTATACCAGTCATACCACTAACAACTGTTATAGAATCCTTTTTTGCATGATCTGCAAAAAGGATGATCACAGAACTGCTGACCACTTGCAATATGTAAGTTCTCTCAGTCAAGCAAACTACACCAAAGTTGGTCATCAGTATGCTTCTTCATCCAAGTCAGCTCAAAAGTTGAGAGCAAAGCCTTTTCCTCCTTGCCCACACTGTGGCTTTAATGATCATCGCCCTGATGATTGTCTTATGAACAAATGCTGTGATATTTGCGGTAACACAGCTCATAAGACATCGCAGCATGACAGTGTCATCCATGCAAGGAGAAGTTCAAAGCAACCCAAATCCACTGAGTCATCCTCAGTCTCTAAATGCAAAACTTGTGGTAGCTCATTACACTCCACCACTGACCATGAATCAATTGCTCAATTCAAAGAGACCATGAGACCCAAGCCAACTAGTAAGTGGGTCACGAAGAGAAACTAATTCAGTTTACTGCTTGTGGAGAGGCATGCCAGGGAGCCTATCTGGCATCTGGACAGTGGATGCTCAAGAAGCATGACTGGTGTGAAGGAATATCTGCACAAGTATGCAAAGAAACTAGGGCCTAAGGTAGTATTTGGTGATAACTCATCATGTCCCACTGAAGGTTATGGTTCAGTAAACTGCAATGGAATAGTTTTCTCTAAGATTGCCTATATCAATGGTCTCAAATACAATCTCATCAATGTCAGTCAACTATGTGATGCTAAGTACGTTGTAAAATTCAATGACAAACAAGGTACCATTTTCAATGCCAACAAGGAAGTTGTGTTGATTGATCCTAGGAGAGACGATGTTTATGTCTTAGACATGTCAACTCTCTCTAAAGATGGAACCTGTCTCTTTGCCAAAGCCACTGAAACTATCAACTGGCTGTGGCACAAGAGACTCTCACACTTAAACTTCAAAAACATCAACTTGGCAAAGCAAAACAAGGTCCTTGGATTACCATCACTGGTTTTTGCAAAAGATAAACCATGCTCTGCCTGTGAAAAAGGCAAACAAAAAAGAGCATCTTTCAAAACCAAGCAAAATTTCTCTATCAAAAGCTGCCTTCACCTCTTGCATATGGATCTCTTTGGACCAGTCAGTCCCAGATCAATCCAGCATGAGAAGTATACACTTGTCATTGTTGATGAGTTTTCAAGATACATTTGGCTATACTTTCTTTCCAAAAAGAGTCAGGCAGCTGATACTATAATGTCATTCATCAAGAATATTGAAAACCAGAATGACATTACAGTGAAGCAAATCAGAACTGATAACGATACTGAATTCAGAAATGCTGAGCTTGAGAGTTTCTGTGATGAGAAGGGAATCTCCCAAAATTTCTCATCTCCTTATACCCCTGAACAAAATGGGGTAGCTAAAAGGAAAAACAAAACTCTCATTGAGGCTGCAAGAACCATGTTAAATGGCTCAGCCCTTTCAAAGCATTTCTGGACTGAAGCAGTTAAAACAGCCTGTTACACTCAAAACAGGTCTATCATTGTCAAAAGACATAATAAAACCCATATGAGATATTCAAAGGTAGAATTCCTGACATCAGCTACTTTCATGTGTTTGGATGTCCTGTGTTTATTCATAATCACAAGGATCATCTAGGCAAGTTTGATGCTAAAGCTGATGATGGATACTTTCTAGGTTACTCACTGATCTCCAAAGCCTTCAGGGTATTTAACACAAGGAGACAACAAGTTAAGGAAACCTATCATGTCACCTTTGATGAAAGTGTCAAAAGCATCAGGTTCACCAACACTTCAGTGGAGGAAAAAGGAATTGATAGCTCATCAAGATATCCTCTTGATGAGTTTATCACTGAAACCAATTCCTCATACCAAGCTGATGCAAACATCTCATATTATGTCTTGCCTCACAAACTGTCACAACCTACTATCAGTGAATTCATTGATAATCAGTCAGTCCCTACTGGGATAGGTAACACTGATCCAAATGATCAGGAACCTTTAATTCAAGAACCTCAACCTGAACAAGACATCTCAACAGATGATCTAAATGATCCTGTGGCTCTTGCACCTGAACCCACACCTGAACTCCCAGTGACTTCATCAAACTCAGAACCTAGACCACAAAGTAAGTGGACTAGAACTCAGGACATTGCGCTTGTAAACATCATTGGTGAACCCACTGAGGGTATGCTCACTAGAAGCATGGCTGCTAGGTTAACTGTAGCTTCAGCCAATGAATGTATATATGCTGATTACCTATCAGATATAGAACCCAAAAGCGTCACTGAGGCTCTAAAGCACCTAAGCTGGGTTCAGGCCATGCAAGAAGAACTTCAACAGTTTGACAAAAACAAGGTCATGACCTTGATCAAATGCCCTCAGGATGTCATTGTCATAGGAATGAAGTGGGTTTTCAGAAACAAAACTGATGAAAACGGCACTGTCATTAAAAACAAAGCCAGACTTGTAGCCAAAGGTTACAGTCAACAAGAAGGCATTAACTATGATGAGACTTGATAAAGCCCTTTATGGACTGAAACAAGCTCCCAGGGCATGGTATGAAAGTCTCTCAGCCTTCCTGATACAAAAGAAGTTTGTCAGAGGAAAGATAGACAACACACTATTTGTCTATAGAACACAGCAGGATGTTATACTGGTCCAAGTATATGTTGATGACATCATCTTTGGCTCAACAAACTACAAACTTTGCAAACAGTTTGAAAAACTGATGACAAAGAAGTTTGAAATGAGCATGATGGGTGAACTCACATATTTCCTTGGACTACAAATCAGGGAGACTGAAAAAGGAATCTCCATCAGTCAAGAGAAGTACACAATAAATCTCTTGAAGAAATATGAGATATCTGACTGTGCCTCAGTGAAAACTCCAATGGTCCCACCTAACAATCTCAGACCTGATCTCACTGGCAAATCAGTCAATCAAACCCATTTCAGAGGAATTGTTGGCTCACTGATGTATCTAACTGCTTCCAGACCAGACATACAATTATCAGTCTGTCTAATAGCTAGATACCAGTCCAATCCCAAAGAATCTCACCTCACTGCAGCATAAAGATTACTCAGGTACCTAAAGGGAACACCAAGTCTTGGACTCTATTATCCAAAGTGCTCAGGGTTTGATCTCAAAGGTTACTCTGATTCTGATTATGCTGGCTGCAACATGAACAAAAAAAGTACCTCAGGGTCCTGTCAATTTCTTGGAGGAAAACTGGTTTGTTGGAGTGCTAAAAAGCAACAATCAGTAGCTATGTCTTCAGCTGAAGCTGAATATGTTGTTGCCGCAGGATGCTGTGCCAATGTTTTATGGATGAAAAGTCAACTCAGTGACTATGACATCCATTACAAAATGGTACCCATCTTCTGTGACAACACCAGTGCAATTGCAATCTCCAACAACCCTGTCCAACATCAAAGGACCAAACATATTGATATCAAATATCACTTCATTAGGGATCACATAATGAAGGGAGATATTGAACTTCATTTCATCCCTACTGAATATCAACTTGCTGATATCTTCACCAAACCTTTGGATGAACCTACCTTCAGGAGATTGAAAGCTGAATTGGGAATGCTTGACATTGAAAGTCAGGCACCTGAAAATGAATCTCAGTGAGTTCTGTGAATAGGTTCGTCTCCCTGAACATCCAAAATCAACCTCTCACTGAATGAGTAAGACTCACTCAGGGTCCCTGACATTAAGCATTGAATGTGTAACTAAATGCTCCAAGTATTAGTTACTTAAATGTCCTAGGTTGGAAATCCCACCAATTTAATATAGGAATATATGTCTTACTGTCAGGGGTCTCATCACTTACCCACTTGGCATTAAATGCCCTCTCTCATATAAAATATCATGTGGATATTTTAACGCTGCAAAAGTGCACTTTTACTGTGCATTGCAACTGTTCCCTTGAAATACGGGATTTTACTGCGGGTAGTGGTGGGTGGCATTAAATGTGGAATTTCAAACGATTTCAAAAACCGTCTTTACATATCCACGTTTATGCAAAAATCACCCCTCTCACCACTCTATAAATACCCCCTTTCTAAACCAAAAAACACACACAAATTATTTTTCTACAACTAAACTCTGTGAAAATCCTTTCTCAAATCCAGAATAATTTGTGTGTGCTAAAAAAACAATTAAACCTTCTTTTGGAAAACCCTCCTTGTAAACATTTACAAAAGTTTATCATCACAAACTTGAGAGATCTTAAATCTTTGATTGTTCTAAGTCAAAATATTTTTTTTCAAACCCAAAAATCCTTTTAAATGGAAATGGCTAGAACACAATCTCTCCAGTTTGCGTCTCAGTGGGTAGGGGATCTTACAAATGTTGAATTTAAAACAAACAATGTCATAGGAAATTTTGAATACCCTGAAACTGTCCCGGCCTACAAAGACATTATGAAATTTTTATTTAACTGCCCACTAAAAATGGCCTTTGTTCAGTGTCCCTCCATTGTTTACCAAAATCTCCTCAGGGAGTTTTGGGCAACAGCCAAGGCCTTTGACCCGACACCTTCTACTGATGAGAATAACCTCAGACCCCTCAGGGAATATCTCATCAGATTCAGTCTTCATGGGGGGAAACAACAATTCACCCTGGATTATAAAACATGTTGCACTTCAACAGGGCTGGATTACAATAAAGGAGTTTATGTCGCCCATCCTGAACCTTCCACAGTAAAGGATGGGTTAAAACAAATCATTTTAGATCCAACGTTTTTGGACAAGACCCAGTCACCAAAAGCTCTTTTCCCGTGGCTTGGAGGATCCTATTCACTTTCGTGATTCAGGTCCTCGGCGGGAACCACTCATCCACTGAACAAGTTAACTCTATTCAGTTGATGATGGCATACTGCTTGATGAATGGGGTCACTGTCGACATAGGGGAGATCATTTACAGTGATCTCGTGACCAAGCTACAGAGCAAAACTAGGACTAAATACGTTTCGTATCATAGGTTTGTCTCTTGTGCTTTGCAAGTGTTACTGGGTACAAACTATCCTCAGGAAGAAAATTTTGGTGCTTTACCAGGCATCCTGAGCCAATCAAATTTTCAAAAAGACCCATCCCTTGTCACTCCTATTGAATTGACGGCCCACATGATTGATGTAAACAATCAAAGTGGATCAGTGTCTCCAAACCCTGCTCCCAAAAAGAGAAAGGGGAAGTCTCAGACTAGGACTAAGACTAAACCAAAGTCTCAGGGCCCTGAGGCTTGAGGAACACAGCCTAAAAGGCACAAAAGGCCCGAGACTAAGTAGACACCCATTGACCAGGCAACATCCACCCCAGTGACAACAAAGGACACTGATACATCACAGTCAGTGCCCTTGGTCACGACTACTACTCCCCAAGATCCAGAGGGAAACAAACAACCCGCTGGTAGGGGGAGCGCCTTCCACAACGCCCAAGGATGACATTAGCCAATCCAAGCCTTTGTCTGAGGGCACACTGATCGATCCCAAAGACTCAGGGGGAAACAAACAACCCACTGATAGGGATACAACAATCACTGACTCCGGAGAAGGCACTGGGAAACTCCCACCAGTGTCTGAGGGGTCCACGGGGGACAAAGCCTCAGAGGGATATATACCACCCGCTGATATGGAACCCATCACCAAACCCTTAATCACCATTGTTGATGTCACTGGTATTCTTTTCTCAGAAGATGAGCTTACTGAAACTGAAGATGAAATCTTATCAGCTGGAGAAGAAGTGGACGCTGAGGTTTAATCTGAACAAGAGCCTCAGCCTGATCCAAAGGAGAATACTGAGTCACCATTTCATCCAGAAGATAATGACTCAAACTCCTCATCATCCAGCTCTGAGGAATTTAACCGTTTTGACAACATTCTTCCAGTCACTCAAAGACAACTGGTTCAGTGGATCACTAGAGCCTCAAGGAAGCTATAAACTGGGGTCACTGAAAAGTTTTAGGATCAACACACTGAGGCGGCTGCCAGCTATGCTGATCTTCGATCTGATGTGCGCACCTTCAACGAAAATGTTCATGAGCACCGAGATCTTATGTACCAACACCTTATAAGACTGGATGAAAACCTGGTTAAGTTTCTCAAGCATCTTCAGTCGTGTGGGGTTAAAATTGATGAAATCAGGGATGCTGTTAAAGAAGACCCAGCACTCAATGCCAAAGTGCTGGAGGCCACTAAGGTGTATGTAAAAAATTCATCTCGACTCACTGAAGTAATTGAAATGCTCCAATCTGCAAACGTTCAGGGTCTCCAATCTTCAGTTTAGTCTCTTCAGACCTCAGTGGACTCTTTGAACACTCAGGTAGCTGCTATGGCTCAAGCCTCATATTCTATGGCCTGGAATCTTGGTCCCCGGATGACTGCCTTGGAGCTTTCTCAGGCTAACTTGGATACAAAGGTCACTGGTCTTCAGGCAGATACTTCAGAGATTAAGGCTATGATCACTGAAATCTATCAGGCCTTCAAGGGTCAAGTAGCTCAGTCCCCCTCAGCACCACCTCCAACTCTTGCCCTCACTGAAGTTCCGGCAACAGTTGAGGGGGAGAATGCTGCTGAAGAAACTCCTCTTCACACTGAGGGGGAGCAAACACCACCAGTCTCAGTAGCTCCCACATCATCTACACCAATTTCAGCAATACCCATCTCCTCACTACCACCACAATCATCAACAACAACAAAAACACTGACGGTCACAACATCAATAATGACAACAACACCACCCTTAGTTGCATCATCTTCCTCAGGCCAGGACAAAGGCAAAGGCATAATGACAACTGTTGAGCCTGAGAAGATTCCCTATAAAATCGGCGACACTGAATACCTGCTCACACCACAACAGCTGAGTAAACATCTTGCTAAAGAAGAAAGAAGATTGAAACTAGCTGAGGAACAGAGAAGCACTGGCAAAGGTTGTCGCCGAAGAAGCTGAGAACATGGGATTAGATCCAAGCAAGCTTCAAAAGGGTCAGGCAGGACAAAAGTTCAAGGATGCTCAGGCTGCTTAAATAGCTGCAATGAGAAAGCAGTTTGAAGCAAAGAAAAAGAAAGTTGAAGCTGTCAGGCAAGAACGAATTGATCATTACAACTGGACAATGACAAGCCGAAGGAAGCCTGAGAAAATCACTGATGTCAAAATCATCCCCAACTCCAAACCACTAGCAATGAATGTCTACAGGGGGGATGATAAGAGACATTTCGAGATTCATGATCCCTTAACTTTTGTTGACTTTGGGATCACTGAACTCGATGAACTTGGTCCAATTATTGAAAAGAAGCAAAATAAGGTGGTCAAGGAGCTGATGAAGATGCTCAGTAAAAGATATGAAAGGCTGAGAGATGCTCCAGCCCAACTGGGAATTCAGCCTGCCTTGACTGCACCTCAAGGATCTCAACTACAAGCATCCACTGGCAAAAGGAAGAGAGTTGAGTTCCAGCCTGAAATCAAAGTTCCTGGATTAGAATGCAACAGGGAGCTGCCTGAAGGTGTGGAATTTGTGAAATGTTTAGTGATTGAAAAGCCTAAAAGAGTGCTATTTTTCATTGATGTCTATGGGAACCCAGCATTCCAAAGGTGGAGTGATATCGATCAGGCGGGAGTGGCTACAATGATCAGCTATATTCCAGTGGCCTCTCAGATTCAATCCCCAGCAAACATCAGGTTTTGTCAAGACCTGAATGCCAAAATAAGAGACCATCCTGATAGGGAAACACTCATCACCAAGAAAGTTAAGCTTGAAGCACTGGGAATCCATCTGGACTGACATCATGTTATCTTTTCTTTGTACTAGTGATAGGAACCATGTAAGATAATTAATAAAGATGTATGTTTTTGTTAAAATACTCAGTGTTCCATATTGTAGTCATTAGTACATTCAGTGTAAGAAGAAGTCATTTGCTCACTTACACTGATCAAACACTTAGGCTATTTCTATATCCAAATAGGGGGAGACTGTTGGGTTCAGTAAATACCCAAACCCCTTAATCTAGGATTTGAATAGAAAATAACCTAAGTGTTTAATCCGTTAAACACTATCAGGTCACTGAGTGCATAGTCTCTCAGTTAGCCATCTTCAGGATACTCAGTACGAGGTGAAGAAGAAGCCTCTCCACTCAGCAAGGCGGAACTTAATGGGTAAAGACTAAGTCAAGAAGAAGATGGTGGATTCAGTGAGTGATGACAATAACTCACTGAATCCCTAAGACTCCTCTCCAACTGTTAGCACTGAAGACAAACTAAAGGAAGAGACTGAAGGCTTTAAAGACTGAAGAATGAGCGGGACTAGGCGGGAAAAGTTTACCCAAATAAAACTAAGTCCCCAAGTGCTTTACCCAGATAAAACTAAGACCCTATCTACTAAAGCCATATCTTCCCATTTATAGTAAGTGGAGATACTAAAGGATCTCTGATAAGGAAAAAGCTTCGCCGCCTGACTACATATAGCAAAGTAAACTGTAATCGAATATATCTATATTCGTGATTACTGTGATCAATGTTTTTGTCTTCTAGGTTAAAGTTAAATATCATACTTTTATAAATAGCATAAGAGAATGAGTGAAAAGTTTAAGCTTGTGAATTGTAAAAACAAACACACACACAAGCCAACTTTTCACTCCTCCAAATACAACTTTATCCTTGAGATAGCTCAGTGGGTTCTAAGAGTTGTGCTCAGACTTAGCCTGAGCTTAGAGAGAAGTTACCCCAAACTTTGTCATTTCAATCCCAAGTACTATTCCGCAAGTACTTGGGTAATGTATTCTTTTGATTCATTTCTAATAAGAATATAAACGTTAAAAATTTATAAGTGTGGTTTACTTACTTTAATTTCAGTCATTATTCACTATTAGTTTGTTTTATTTACTTAAACTATTTTATACAATAGTGAGAAGGGAACAACAGATAAAGAGTGCTAAAGCTGAGCCGAAAGGTCAGAATTGAGCATTTGTGAAGATTTCTATGCTGAGAGGATGATTTATGAAAGATTTGTTCAAGTTAAAAGAAATTTGCAGAATCAGCCCCCTAACTTTCATAATTTGGCACAAAATACCCTTGAGATTCAGAAATGGCAAAAGTGGTCCTTTGATTATTTGAGATTGACAAGAAAGACCCTTGGATTACATTTTATGAAATTACAAGTTTGGTCCCTAGAAAATCAGACTTGTCAAGTTCAGTCCCTTAATTACTATACGGATCACATCTCTAGTCCAAGTCAAATTTGCTACACCCTTGGCCCATTTGATATCCAAGCCCAATCCTCCAAACTATCCCAACCCGTATACCTTGCACCCCTGGTCAATAAGTCAACCAAGTTGAAAAAATACTAAAATAACTTTTACCCATTCCCGCCACTTAAATTTCACCCTCAATTACCCCAAACCCAGGCACCCAAGAACCCTAAAATGCCCCTGACACATTCTTGTACAATCAAGCCAATTAAAGGGTAAATTGGTACTTACACCTGACACGCACTGACACATGGATGCCAGCTTGGAAATCCGTGTGTCATTCTACTAATTCCTCTACTCTGATTGGTCCAAGGTGCGTGGTATTTATGATCTGAAGGCTGAGATTGAATGGATGAGGTGTAGAGATGATCCAAGGGTAGAGATTGCTCATGAGAAAGCACAAGAAGTTGATTCCAGACCCTTCCACAAGCTCAGCTTCTCTATAAATAGCCCTTTTCTTCATCAGTTGTATTCACCTTAATTTAGTAGCTTAATTGTATTTTTCATTCCAGTTTTTATGTTTTAAAGTATTTTTAGCTTTGTAATATCTTGTAATCTCATTTTCAAAATTTAATGAAACTTCGGCTTTACTTTTAAAATCATTGTTTCAGTTTAATGTTTGTAATTCCAGCTTATTAATTGAGTTTGATTTATCTAGCTTATTTTAAAGTTCTTTTCAGCTTGTTCTTATCACTTATCAAAAATACCAAAAAAATTAGAAAAATATCTAAAAAAATAAAAAATATGTCAAATCCATTCTATAAGCTGCAATAAGTTTTGCTACTGTGTTGGGTTTTGGGTTCCTTGGATTTGATGAGACAAAATAAATACAAGAATGAAACAAAGGGACTTAAAGTGAAAGAGATGAAACCTACAAAAAGATGGAAGGACTTGCTTGCAAAAGAAGATTTACTTATTAGTCCTTCGTAGTATTTTGTAAACCCTAATCCTCTAGTATATAAAGAGGACATGGGGTGTAGGTTTTATATATAAGTCTTCCATAATGTAGTCTAAAGGTGTGTGTATGTGTAACCTAGACGTGTTCCTATAAACGTCTAGGGTTAGAGTTTGTTTAGTTTAGCCTCAAGGATCTTTGATCCCTGTTACAAGTTAAGTGTAACCGTATTATTCTGATCATATAATATTTGAGGCTTGGAGTGATTATAATGAAAAACCTTGTGTCAATAACTATGATTTGTTTTATTCTGCTGCGTACCAAGTTTATTGTCATTGTTATTGTTAACCCTAGAGGCTCAAAACGATCTCAAGGAGTAATAACAAACTCCACAATTGGTATCAGAGCTTGGGGAGCTCGTTACCTAGGGATTCGCAAGGTTTTATTGGTCGAAGAATGGCGAAAAGAAGAAAAAATTCGAAGCTGAATTTTTTCGTATATGTTTCTGCAGCACTGTTTTGTAACGATCATAACTTTTTCGTTAACCGTTGGATCGTGACGAAATTTTAGGTGGACGTTCTCTATATATTCATCTAACTTTTCACCGAAGGGATTTTCGATCTGAGCTTCTAGTAAAAAGTTATTCATTGTCGAAGTTGGCTGCTGAAGGGTTTTCAGAAACTGGTTTAATAATTCGAATTTTTGGGTTTTCATGCATATTCAACTTCTTGAATTTGTGTTACTTGTTCTAATTCTTTATGGAGGTTGTTTATACATTGTGTGGTGTTTATGATTCATGGTTAGAAGTAGCTCTCCTAGTGTTTTTACGAAACAACTTCTAGTGTTTTCTGAAACCACTGATAGTGTATTCTCGAAACCACTGATAGTGTATTCTCGAAACCACTGATAGTGTTTTCTCGAAACCACTTCTAGTGTTTTTCTGAAACCACTTCTAGTGTTTTTCTGAAACCACTCCTAGTGTTTTCTCGAAACCACTGCTAGTGTTATCTCAATTCCACTGCTGGTGTTTCTTGCGTTATTCGTTTATGTTAATGAGGATTTGGAATTGAGGGGAAGCTGTACATGTTTTTGGTACTGATATTTTTGGTGACACACACATGGGATTTTGGTTCACACACACAAGGAGTTTGGTTATTTGATCTTAAAGGTTTTAAAAAGGCTCGTATTTGGTTTATTGGACTAGTTGATTATGAAGACGCTTGAATATCACTAATTTGATGTTGTAGTTGAGTTTCACAGGTTTGTGTTCTTATCATATCTCAAAGTGGGTGTTACACTTTGGAGATAACTTGTTCGTGCTTAAAGGATGTTGACGAAGACTTGCAAAATCTAGTTTTCATAGGTCAAGGGGTGGATGGATGAAGACCTAGTTAACTATCACTTAAAGGAGTTACATTGTAGTGCTCAGTGTCTCATTGAAGATGAGGATTTTGTCAAGAGATTGCGGTCTACTTATATGGTGTTAGTATAAGTTTGGAGTCACATGGATAAACAAGACATAAGACACAAGTTTGGGTTATTCTACTTCTTTATCAAATTCGTTATACTTGGTTTTCTTCACAAGTTATCATTACATAGAGCTTACTGATTTGAAGAATCATTTTCATGCATCACTTACGGGGAAGTTTCTACTGCTTATATTCTCTATTTGTTGATAACAAAAAGGGGAAGAAATATTGGAGTGCGATGGCATGGATTAAGGGGAAGACAAAGGAAGACAAGATTTGTTTCATTTAGGGAGATGTTTACATCTCAACTTCTGCTACTTCGTCTAGGGAAGTTCGTATGTTGGGAATTAAGGTAAACTACTGATTCTGCCGAAGTATCTGCCGAAGAAGATTCTGCCAAAGAAGAATGGATTCTGCTGAAGTTATACTTCAGCAGAAGTGTTAAAGCCGAAATCATCTGCCGAAGAAGAATGGATTCTGCTGAAGTTATACTTCAGCAGAAGTGTTAAAGCAGAAATCGTGTTTCTGCTGAAAGTGCGAATCCACGTAGGAGAGATAAGCTCAGTATGTAGTAAAAGTCAGCGCCGTATGAAAGATAGGTTGGCGCCGTATTGTATAGAGCTTACTCAGAATAAACAATATGATTAGTAAAACAATATGATTAGTTGCATGGTTGTCTAGATGCATGCTTGGTCTATGTTTGTATTAGGAGCGTACAGTGTAAACGCTCGTGAGTCATTAGGGTTTCTTGCCTATAGAAGGAACCATAATAGTTTGTAATAGATAAGCTTTTCTTAAGTCTTTCAAGTCTTGTAAACTATCCGAAACATAGAGTTTCTATAATCAAAAGATCCATAGAGGATCAAAGAGTTCTTAGTTATTATAACTTGTATTTACTTTCCGCTATATAATACGAGTTGTAGAGATCTTCTATTAGTTTGCTTGTGATTACATAGGCAACACTAACGATCTCCGAGTGCTTAAGATCTATCAAGGTCTTTGTATTCAACAAGTGGTATCAGAGCCTCGGGAAATTCTCTACGATACTAAGAACCATTCTCACCCCCATACAATCAAACATTCATTCACCATGCCTGGATCCGACAATGAAACTGAAGTCACCAACACAAACCACACCAACACCACTTCCATGCAACAGCTTAGTCTTTCAAACAGTAATGGTAAATTTCCTTACTTGAAAAGGGAAGAGTATGATCTTTGGACTATGAAGATGGAAAACTGGATTTCCAATATTGATTGGAATCTGTGGGAGGTAGTGAAGAAAGGAAACAGTCTAAAGAAAATGATTCCAGACAGGGATGGGAAGTTTATCATGGCTCCTCCCAAAACTGTTGAAGAGGTGCTGGCTATGCAGAGAGAGCACAAAGTAAAAACTATTTTGCTTCAAGCCATTCCTGAAGATCACCTGTGTGATTTTCACCATATGGATGATGCAAAGGACATATGGATGGCTCTCAAAGCAAGGTTCGGTGGAAATGAAGAATCGAAGAGAATGAGGAAGTCTATGCTGAGACAACAATTTCAAGACTTTAATATCTCCGAGGAAGAAGGTATCCACAAGGGATACGACAGGTTCCATAGGATTTTGAGTCAGCTAAACCAGCTGAATGCAAAACCTGATAATGATGACTGCAACTCAAAGTTCCTTCGATCTTTGCCTCCATCATGGTTACATGTAAGTATAGCCCTCAAGGCTAAAGGTGGGTTGGACATGCTTACCTTTGATGAGCTGTACAACAGACTCAGAACTCTTGAACCTGATGTCAGAACTCCCTACCGTACATCTTCTTCTGGCCATGCAGCTTTTGTTAGGACATCTCACTCCAACATGATGGTACCTGCTTCTAGTTCCAACTATTTTCCATCATCTCCTAGTTCCAACTATTTTCCATCATCTTGCACTCCCACTCCACCACATAACACTCGTCCCACTCCACAAGTTTCTCAAACTAAGTCTAGTAGTGTGATGGAGGATGTCCTTCATTCAGTTGTTGCTGATTATGATAATCAGCAGTATCTTGCATATGAAGACTTTGATCAGTTGGACCCACTTGAAATGGAGGAGATGAAACTGAAAATGCAGGTGGCATTGCTGTCAGTGGACATCAAAAGGTTTGAAGAGAAGTCTGGGAGGAAGTTTGCTTTCAAGGGAAAGGAACCAGCTCGCTTTGATAGGAGAAAAGTCAAATGTTTCACTTGCCACCAGATGGGGCATTTCTCAAGGGAATGCAAAGACAGAAAGAGTGGAGATGGAGCTAACTACATTTCCTATCAGCAGAAACAGCAGGAAGCTGGAGCTTCAGCAGCCCTTCTCACCATGGATGAACAGGTCAACTGGACTGCACATGAACCTGTGAATGAGGAAGCTCATGATACTGATAAACTTGGACTGCTGGCAAGGTGTACTTCGGATGAAAGACATGATCAATTTGCCTTGATGGGACTATCTCAGGTACACAACTGTATATTTTGTTGTAGTCTAAGATACAACGAACTTAAAGAAGAGTATGATGCTATGAAACCTAAGTTTGATGAATGCTATGTTGAAAATGAAGCTCATAAGCTAGCATTAAAAACAGTAGAAAGACAAAAAGTATGGTTTCAAAAGAATCAAATAGCTTATGAAGAAAAGATAAAAGTGTTACAGTTTGATCTAGAAGTTGCAAATAATTACTTAAAACTGTCTGAGAAAGCAAAGGATGAAGCTGTGTCTGAGAACCTAGAGCTTAAAGAAAAACTAGCTGAGGAAATAGCTAGGCATAAGGAATGGTTAATTTCAGGTGATAATCTGGCTAGAGAAATCTATAACAGTCAATCAGTAACCTCTGGCTTAGGATTAGGCTTTCAAAAGTATGTAGGAGTAGAAGCTAAGTATGATGGTCGTAAATCCACACCAGCTAAGTTAGCTAACTTTGTTAAAGAAGGTGAAATGCATGCTGTCCCTGGACCTATTAGAGGTGAATTTATGCCCATTGACCTTTCCATCACTGTTGACTTTGATGGATCACATCATCTATATGGCAGAAAGTCAAAAGACTTGCCAGACCCTGATACCTCATCTAATGACTTTGTCTCTTGCTCTGACAGTGACAATTCATCGGATCAAGGGTCTACTTCCTATGAAAGCTGTGATTCAAATGAGAAGTCTGACCTTCCCAAGCCTGAGCCTACACCCAAGCCTGCACCCCAGTCTACTTGCAAGCCTTCTAGGGAAGCTGCTGAGGAATCAACTTCCAAGACAGTTTCTTCTGAAGACTTATCTTTTAAATCTTTGAATAATCAGTCTGTTAAAAACAATTCCTTGAATGTTTCTGATTTAAGTACTTCTTCATGTAATCAAACATCTCCCTATTTGAATAAATCTTCCAAGAAGAAGACATGTTTTGTATGTGGAAGTAAATTTCATTTAATTAAGGATTGTGATTTTTATGAGCAAAGATTGGGTGCATGTGCTACTCACCAGAAACATAAATCTAAGTGGACCAATGTTGATAATATTCCACCTTATGTCCCACAAGCAGCTAATACTGACTCTCATTGGAGAAGTTCAGTTGCCAAACCTTATGTGCAACCATCTAGCCCATACTTTAATCATAGTTATTGGCCTACATATGTTGACTCTATGTATGCTGGGATGGGATATGGGAGCACTGCTGTGAAGTCCTCAGCAGGTTGTTCTTGGACTATCAAGGGACCCAATCATCAATGGAGGACCAAGAACAATGGTGGATCCTCTAAATCTTCATGTCCTAAACCTGTGATCCACAAGGCAGGTTCAAGTCAGTAATGACTTGAACCTCCATTGAATACTAACAGTATGTATATATTTGTTGTTGTTTGTAGGATCATCCCCTTAAGCATAAGAATGTTGGTATTGTTGATAGTGGTTGTTCCAGAAGCATGTCTGGAAACAGAGATATGATGCACAATTTTGTTCCTATAGAAGGAGGAGGCAATGTGACTTTTGGAGGAAGTGATGGGAGTATCACAGGGAAGGGGACCATAAAGACACCTCATCTGGATTTTGAAAATGTGTACTTTGTTAAGGAACTTCAGCATTTCAACTTGTTCTCCGTTTCACAAATCTGTGACACTAAGAACAAAGTTCTCTTCTCTGAGAAAGAATGTCTTGTGCTGTCTAAAGACTTCAAACTCCCAGAAGATACATCAATTCTGCTGAAAGTTCCTCGAACTCACAATTTATACACATTCAACCTTAATGAAGTTCAACCAGGTGGTGAACTCACTTGTTTGGTGGCTAAAGCATCCATTGATGAGTCTACTAAATGGCATAGCAGGATGGCTCATGTGAATTTCAAGACCATAAACAAACTCTCTAAAATGGGTCTTGTTGAAGGTCTTCCCTCCAAAGTTTTCACCAATGATCATAATTGTGTCGCTTGCAACAAAGGAAAACAACACAGAGCCTCTTACAAAGCTATCAATGCTATGAGCATCATTACTGAACCTCTTTAGTTGCTCCACATGGATCTGTTTGGTCCAACTCAAGTCAGAAGCATTGATCATAAGTACTTCTGTTTGGTTATCACTGATGGCTATAGCAGATTTTGTTGGGTTTTCTTTCTCAGAACCAAAGATGAAACATCTCAAGTGCTGACTGAATTCATCACTCTAGTTGAAAATCAGTTGAACAAAAAGGTTAAGGGAATTCGGTGTGATAATGGGACAGAGTTTAAAAATGCTATTCTTGTAGAACTCTGTGGGTCAAAAGGTATAAAAAGGGACTATAGTAATCCAAGAACCCCACAACAAAATGGGGTGGCTGAAAGAAAGAATAGGACCTTAATAGAGGCTGCAAGATCAATGCTTGCAGACTCTAAACTGCCCACTATGTTCTGGACTGAAGCTGTTGGCACAGCGTGCTATGTGCTAAACAGGGTCTCCATTACAAGACCACAACTCAAAACACCATATGAACTTCTCTTTGGGAAGGTTCCTGTCATTCACTACCTAAAACCTTTTGGTTGTCAAGTGACCATTCTGAACACCAGTGATCCGTTGGGAAAGTTTGATGAAAAGGCTGATGATTGCTATATTGTGGGTTATTCAGCTCATAGTAAGGCATACAGGGTGTACAATTTGCAAGCCAAGAAGATAGAGGAGACGTTGAACCTGAGATTTTTGGAAGATAAGCATAATGTTCAAGGACAGGGTCATACGTGGTCTTTTGACCTTGACTACTTAACTGATTCTTTGGGTTACACTAGACATTTGGCTAACCAAAATGCAGGTCCTCAAGCGTCTCCCACTAACAATGCAAGTCCCTTAGATGATGACTCTGAAAATGAGTTTGAAGATGATGAGCAACCTATACTTGTGCCTTCTTTCTCCCCTAACAATATTGCTGGTACCACCTCCAAGGATATTGCTGATAAGAGTGATGAAGATGACTCACATTATGCTGAGGACCTTGCTAGGCTTCAGACTCAAGAATTTGCTGCTAAACTTGAAGCAGAGAAACTGAATGGAGAGGTTGCTAATGAAGGAGTCAGTAGAAACCATGTTTCTGCTGAAGTTGACTCTGTCACACCTACCATCCACAAATCTGCTGAAGGCTATGCTGTTTCTTCTCATGTTCCTTCTTAAGTGTCTTCAGACTTTGGAGAACCTCATACACGATTTCCAAAACCCTCTGATCTTGGAAATCATCAACCCAAAGCTGGCATTTTCACTTCACCCTCTTATGATGCTGAATTTGAACCAACAATCACTAATCTTGATTCATCCATTGAAGTCAGCCCCACTGCTACTCAGAGGATCAACATTGCTCATCCTCAATCCAACATCATAGGTGATCTTCTAGCACCTGTTAGAACTCGAAGGGCTATAACAAGTCCTCAATTTGGGCAGATTGCTTTTCTCTCTTATGTCTCCAACCAGCAAAGAGACAATCACACAGACTTCAAACATTGTCTGTTTGCTTGTTTTCTTTCTCAAGTGGAACCAACAAGTGTTTCTCAAGATCTTAACGATTCAAGCTGGCTAGAAGCAATGCAAGAAGAAATGCAACAATTTCACAATCAGCAGGTTTGGATCTTGGTTCCACTCCCTGATGGCAAATATGCCATTGGGACAAAGTGGATTCTGAAGAATAAGAGAGATGCTCGGGGTGTTGTGATCAAAAACAAAGCAAGATTAGTAGCTCAAGGCTTCAGACAAGAGGAAGGGATTGATTATGATGAAGTGTTTGCCCCTGTTGCCAGAGTTGAAGCAATTCGCATTTTCTTGGCTTATGCTTCTTACATGGGTTTCATGGTGTATCAAATGGATGTTAAAGGTTCTTTTCTGTATGGTGAGATTGAAGAGGAGGTTTATGTCACTCAACCCAAGGGATTTGAAGACCCAGATCACCCAAATCATGTTTACAAGGTTGTTAAAGCTCTATATGGATTACATCAGGCACCAAGAGCTTGGTATGCTAGGCTTTCATCATTCCTACTGAAGCATGGCTATAGGAGAGGTGCTATTGATAAAACTCTGTTCCTAAAGAAGAATTACTCAGACATCATTCTTGTGCAAGTTTATGTGGACGACATTATTTTTGGCTCCACAAACGAAGCTTGGTGCAGGGAATTTGAGGAACTAATGAAGGGTGAATTTCAAATGAGTGATATGGGAGAGCTTACTTTCTATTTGGGTCTCCAAGTTCAGCAGAAACAAGATGGCATTTTTATCTGTCAAGATAAATATGTGAGGGACATTTTGCAGAAGTTTGGTATGGAAGGGGTTAGGACTGCCACAACACCTTATGAAGCTCCAAAGACTAAAGCAAACAATGAACCAGATCTACCTGTGAATGTTCATCTGTACAGGTCCATGATTGGTTCATTGATGTATCTAACAGCTTCAAGGCCTGATATTACGTTTGCTGTGAGTGTTTGTTCTCGACATCAAGTCACTCCACTTACTTCCCATCTCAATGCTGTCAAGAAGATCTATAAGTACCTTAAAGGCCAACCTCTTTTAGGCCTTTGGTACCCAAAAGAGTCTTCTTTCAATTTGGAAGCATATAGTGACAGTGATTATGCTAGTGCAAATCTGGATAGAAGATCCACAACTGGAGGCTGCTAATTTCTTGGCAAGAGGTTGATTTCTTGGCAATGCAAGAAACAAACCATTGTGGCTGCCTTAACTACTGAAGCAGAGTATGTTGCTGCTGCAAATTGCTGTGGACAGGTCCTTTGGATTCAAAACCAATTGCTGGACTATGGGTACAACTTCATGAACACTACAATTCATATAGATAATCAAAGTACCATCTGCATAGTCAAAAATCCAGTGTTTCACAGTCGAACAAAACACATTGAAATCAGGCACCACTTTATAAGAGATGCATATGAAAAACATTTGATAAAAGTGGCTAAAATTCATACTGATGATAATGTGGCAGACTTGTTAACAAAAGCGTTTGATGGACCAAGGTTTCAACACCTCGTGGTCAATATTGGAATGTTAAACCCTTGACTGCATAGTTTAAGGGGAGGCATAGGCCTCAGGGGAGGATTTGTGCAAACTCTGCATATTTTTGTGTCATATTTTTCTATATATAGTTTTCCTTTTTCTATAAATTTTCTTCTATCATTAGGTTTGTAAAAACATCATTTTGCCTATAGTGATAGCGTTTATTTAATATATTTTATCTTTTTAATTTGCTTTTAAACCTCTGTTTTTCATAATTCTTTACTAACACTAACTGTCTAATAATTCTATAGTTTGTTAGTCTTTGTGTTGTTCTTGTGTGTTTTGTTTGTGTCTATTTTTGCAGTTGTCTGGATTGCATTTTGTCTATTCCTTGTCTAAACTGCAGTCTGTCTATCCCATGATCAAGATCAAATTCATCAAGTGTGGTTCATTAGTATATGGTCAAGATAGCTAAAAGATTGTTGCTTGTTTCTTCTAAAATCAAAAGTACTGAAGCAAACAATTTGATTCCACTGAAGTTATAACACTGAAGAAAAGAAATTGAAGTCAAATTGTTCATTCATTCATTCAAGAAACAGTTTACAGCTTACAGCTTACATAAAGTCAACCTACTACAAATGCATCTTCAAGATACGAGCTGTACACTTAAGCTAATCCTAATCTAGTGTATATCTTCCATTCCGAAATCTAAGTGAATGTTGGATATGCATTAGATGCTGGCTTTGCTTTTGTAGGTCTTGTATAACCATCCATTCCGTCTAACTAGATGGTTGGATATGCATGACCAGCACGACGAAGATGCTAAGGACCAAAATGGAGAGGATAGATTGATGCAAACGTTGATGATGACGATGACCACGCATGATGACGGAGAAAAATAACGTCTTCTGTGTGCTTCATCTATGCATTTCAACCAAAATGCAATCCATCCACCCTCTCTAAGCCCTTCTATTATACGATGTGTGTTGATGCACCAAATGATGGCGCAGTGAGACCAAGAACCACCTCTCTATCTTTGGGGAGTGGCGGATTCCTGGCACGAGGCCTTTATTGAGGCCGAGGTGCTGGAGGTTGGGAGTATGATGTTCCCTCCTTATAGGAGTCATCAGAATCATCAGCAGATTCACTTGGATTCACTACACTATCATCTTCTGAAGAAGGAAGAAAGGGTGATTTATTTGGTCGTGGATTGGGTTGAGGAAAGTAATGTTGCCATGGGTTTGATTCACCACTTGATGATGATGAAGAGGATGATGAAGATGAGGTTGTGAGATCTATGATCTCAGGTTTGCTATTCATGGTGCAATTTGGTTAATTGGGGTTTGTTTTTACATCTAGGGTTTGTGGTAAATATTTGGGGATCTTGATGAAGAGATAAGTAGCATTGGGATCATTTTATAGACGGGTTCGAGGTTCAATGAAAATTAATGCGAGTGGGTGGCACAGTAATTCTAGAAACTTACCGAAGATATTCTTATCTTTGAAGCATTCTGCTGAAGTTATAACTTCAGCAGATTGACCATGTGTTTCTGCTGAAGTGTGATTTTGGGTTTGGTCAAAGTTAATATACACGTCAACAACGGTTAACCAAACGGTCCATTTTTCTTTGACTATAATTTGGGCAAAAACTATCACTTCACCATCACTCTCTTCAAATCAATCCAATTCCCTCTCATCCTGCATCCACAAACACTCACCACTTCAAGAAACATAAACCTAAAAACTCATATCCCTCATGGCTCTTAAATTTAATCATGATCACAACAAAGTTGCATTTCTGGGAATCGGTAAGGGATATGAATTGTACGAACCAATGGTGGAATTCTTGAAAAGGTCCAAGATTTGCTATGCTCTAACACATGCTCCAAATGAGATTTATGAATCACTGGTTACTCAGTTTTGGGAATCTGCTGAAGAAAGGAATGAGACAGAGATTAGGGCTGTGATTGACGGAACAGAGCACATAGTGACAGAGGACCTAATTCGGAGGAAGCTTCACTTGGAAGATGCTGATGGAGCATTTCTCTCTAATCAGGAAGACGTGCTTACTGGGCTAAGGGCAATTGGCTATCGAGGTACAAGGACGGATATGTGGCTGAAAAAGGAACTTTGCCCGAAGTGGAGGTTCCTGGTTCACACACTGCTTCAATGCATAAGCAACAAGTTAGGTGGATGGGACCAGTTCTCTACCCAACTGGGATATGGTATTGTGTGTCTTTCCCAAGGGATAACTTTCAATTTTTCTAAGTATATTTTTGAAAACATGGTTGAAAATATTCAAAAGAAAAAGGCTAAGTTTTTAATGTACCCAAGGTTTTTTCAAATGATTTTAGACACCACTACCCAAGCCCAATCTTTTTATCCCATAGGTACTTTAACTGCTAAATTGTTTGCAACCATGAGAACCCACTTTCAGGGGGAACATCATCCCTTGCTAGCAGCCATGTTGCCCCAAGGTAATGAGGCTGCTGATGAGGAGAATGTGGCTCATAATCCTCCTTCTTCACCTGTTCCTACTAATGGTAATCCATTAGTTAACATTGATGAGGGTCCCTCATCAATTGTTGAAGCAACTCATGTTGCTCCAAACCTACCACCCTGTCCCAGTCCACCACCCACGCTAGTTACTCATGATGAGTCTGATCTTAATAGACTACCCACACCAAGTCCTATTAGGGATCCTCTCAATGAAGATCTTCCTCACATTGAGCATGACCATGATTCTACTGAAAGGTCCAATGAAGCTCCCCTTACCACAGAGCAATCTGCTGGTGGAGCTGAGGACCCTATTACACTCTCATCTGTTTATGCTCTTGTCAACAGGTATGCTGCTGAGGTTACTAGTCTGAAAAAGGAGCTTGCAGAGACCAAGTCTTCTCTTGGAAGTAAGATTGAAGATCTGCAGAATCAAGTCAAGGAACTAAAGGACAAACTGAAAGGGACCTCCAAAAGGAAGCTTGTGGTCTCTTCTGATGAAGAACAAGAAGTACCTCATTTTGAGTCTCTGGATATGTTGGCTGATGTTTCTCTCAATGATCCTTCATCAGTAGTTGCTGCTTCCTCAAAGAAGAAGGAACCTGTCCTTTACAAAAGAAGAAAGAGATCCTATTTACATAAGGTTTCTTCTGAAGCTTCAAAGGAACCTGGTGTTGATAGTGATGCATCTGCTGATGTGCGAATGGAGGATGTAACTTCAGATCATGGTTAATCTTCACCTGTTCAAGAACCGACAGGCCCTTCACCTTCACCAGATCTTTCTGATGTTATTGTCATGACCACTCCAGTTGATGATGTGCATCAACATGTTTCTTCTACAGTTGACCTGGGTATTGCTACTGAGGTTCCTATCATTGATATAACTGAAGATGAGTGTGCTAAGAAGCCTGATGACAAAGGGAAAAATGTAATAACTGAAGATAAACTTGGTCCAGACTTGATAAGTGAGGAGGAAAGACTAGGTCAAGCAAGTAGATTGGCTGAGTTTGAGAAGTCAAAGGAAAGTGAAGTCTTGGCTCATCAACTTGAAACAGAGGACTTTTCATCTTTAACTCCTGAGAGAAGAAGAGAACTGGATGCAATGCGGGTTCAGATGCCTGCTGAACACTGGGATGTTCTAACTCAGCAAGTCATTTCAAGACCTTCTCTTGCTCAAAGTATACTAGGTGGATATTTCCTCAGTGACAATTATGTGGAGCAAATGATGGCTCAGGGAAGACAAAGGAAGCAAGAAGCTATTGCGCAAAGGAGAGCCATCAAAGCTCAGAATAACAAAGAGAAAGCTCCTACTAAAGCTGAAATGAGAATGGTGGTGAAAAATCAATGCTCGATGTACAACTCTGGCTTAACAATGAAACAAGTCAAGGCTTTTCCTGATCATGTCCTGTTTCGCAAATATAATCAGATCATGAGGGACAAATCATCATCTTCAACACATTCTACCAACTTGAGAAGGATTACAGAGAATGAAGTTGCTCAAGAAGCCAAAAGACTCAAGTCTGATGATGCTCCAGCCAAGGAATCATCTCCAGTCATTCCTGCTGAAGCAACTTCTGAAGTTGCTTCTTCTACTGACAAGGGTCCATCTGCTGAACCATCTACCAATTCTCCTGAAGCACCTGATATATCTGCCCCCACTTCATCTGTGGCAATCGTTGTCACACAAGAAACTTCTGGAGTTAAGGAAGCTGATCTCGCAGAAATAAAAACAGAAAGGGAAATAAAGATGCTTCACAGGATGAATGCACTACGTGAAGGTGTTCCAGCTAACTCTCCCTCTGCCTCTTTAAGCCTTACCACAAATAGTCAAACTAAAAATGCTCCCTCTGGGGAAATCCACAAGTCTGGTGGGAGGAAGAAGAGAATGGCCAAAAGATCTCCTGTGGATCTTGAAGCTGATAACTCAACTTTCATTAAAGAGGGTTCTGCTGCTGATTTTCCTGAGGAAGATCAAAATGTGTTGGTCAAATGGAATCTGAAAGATGATGAGATGAATGTCATTCATCGACAGGATTCCACTTCAATGGAATTCACCTTTCTGAAGGAAATTCTACACTTGATAGACAGGGCAGATTTGATTACTTTATACACTCTTGTTACCTCCCATTACTGCAACAAGGAACCACAAGGTTCTGGGATGTTCTTACCGGGAGATCTTCAAGTCCTGATTAACTCTCATTCTCCCAACAGTAAAGCACATTCCATTTGGGAGAACTCACATCGGTGGAAGGTTGCATCCTGGAGATTCTATCCTCTCCCTCGTGTACATGTATTGGAGACTAAGAGTGGGATCACTGTCTGCATGCTTGCTGAACGAAAGTATCCATTGCCCAAGAGACTTAAGGAAAAGATGCTTAGTCAGAAATTGGAGATTCCTCCAGATCCAGTGGGCAATGAAAGACAGTCTGCTTCAACATTGGTGGGCTTGATCAAGACACAACTTCTACAACTGCAATAAGCCTCATTCTCATCCTTATCATGATACTTGGTACTCTCTGCACTATCTTGGTTTGTTACATTTAGTTTGTGTTATTTGTGTTATTTGTCAGTTTCTGTGTTATTTTTCAATTTCTTAGTTTTAAAAAAAAAAAAAAAAAAAAAAAAAAAAAAAAAAAAAAAAAAACTAACTTTTATGCAGGTTTGTTTGTTGTTCAATTATGATGGTTTTTAATTCACCTGATATACCTCGTGTATGTCAAAGAGTTGGCTAGTCCAAAGGGTACAGCTTTGGTAAAGACACAACAAATCTGTTGATAGCTGTAATGGTTTGCTCAAAATCATAGGGTCTTCAACCACCCATGCTTAACGGCTGAGGGTTGTATGGTCATCAATTCACCATGGTCTATTCCTTTTTGGAATCCAAGAATTGGCTAGCCCACATGAATATGGGATGTGGTAAAGACAACTGACTCCATATTTGGTTCTCAATTCACCAATACTAAGAATTGACTAGTCCTGAGCAAACGGCTACAGGTAAAGACAAGTCAAATCCGTTTCTATGGTTGCTGGTTTGCCAATAAATCAAATGGTTATCAATGTACCATAGTTTTCGAACTCAAACTTCTGGCTACTCCAGTAGTAATGGCTATTGGTAAAGAGACATCAAACCCATTAATTTCAATGATTCACCTCTCACAGGAGTTAACACACCTGGAAGTGATGAGAATAGTATGAAACTTATATGTTTTGATGTACATGATGTCATATGTTGCTGCAAAGATCTGGTGTATCACAGTTCAATCATCATAGAGATGGTCTTTCTTCTGAATCTTTGTCACTAATGTTCGAAGCCAATCCTCAACAGTTTTAACGATCTATCAAGGAAACTGGAACTTAACCTAGTCAAATTCCAGTTTAGGGGAGGATTGTTGGGAATTAAGGTAAACTACTGATTCTGCCGAAGTATCTGCCGAAGAAGATTCTGCCAAAGAAGAATGGATTCTGCTGAAGTTATACTTCAGCAGAAGTGTTAAAGCAGAAATCATCTGCCGAAGAAGATTCTGCCGAAGAAGAATGGATTCTGCTGAAGTTATACTTCAGCAGAAGTGTTAAAGCAGAAATCGTGTTTCTGCTGAAAGTGCGAATCCACGTAGGAGAGATAAGCTCAGTATGTAGTAAAAGTCAACGCCGTATGAAAGATAGGTTGGCGCCGTATTGTATAGAGCTTACTCAGAATAAACAATATGATTAGTAAAACAATATGATTAGTTGCATGGTTGTCTAGATGCATGCTTGGTCTATGTTTGTATTAGGAGCGTACAGTGTAAACGCTCGTGAGTCATTAGGGTTTCTTGCCTATAAAAGGAACCATAATAGTTTGTAATAGATAAGCTTTTCTTAAGTCTTTCAAGTCTTGTAAACTATCCGAAACATAGAGTTTCTATAATCAAAAGATCCATAGAGGATCAAAGAGTTCTTAGTTATTATAACTTGTATTTACTTTCCGCTATATAATACGAGTTGTAGAGATCTTCTATTAGTTTGCTTGTGATTACATAGGCAACACTAACGATCTCCGAGTGCTTAAGATCTATCAAGGTCTTTGTATTCAACATCGTACATGACTTTGTTTGTTTTGTCATTATCAAATAGGGGAAGATTGTTGGGTTTTAGGTTCCTTGGATTTGATGAGACAAAATAAATACAAGAATGAAACAAAGGGACTTAAAGTGAAAGAGATGAAACCTACAAAAAGATGGAAGGACTTTCTTGCAAAAGAAGATTTACTTATTAGTCCTTCGTAGTATTTTGTAAACCCTAATCCTCTAGTATATAAAGAGGACATGGGGTGTAGGTTTTATATATAAGTCTTCCATAATGTAGTCTAAAGGTGTGTGTATGTGTAACCTAGACGTGTTCCTATAAACGTCTAGGGTTAGAGTTTTTTTAGTTTAGCCTCAAGGATCTTTGATCCCTGTTACAAGTTAAGTGTAACCGTATTATTCTGATCATATAATATTTGAGGCTTGGAGTGATTATAATGAAAAACCTTGTGTCAATAACTATGATTTGTTTTATTCCGCTGCGTACCAAGTTTATTGTCATTGTTATTGTTAACCCTAGAGGCTCAAAACGATCTCAAGGAGTAATAACAAACTCCACATACTGTTTCCATAAGCCTTTCTCAGCTCTTAATAACTTTGTGAAGGTTTATTACTGTTTAAATTTCAATTCATCACAAAGTTCTATTTCAATCAATGAAAGTCAAAGGAGAAGCTGATTTGGGTTAAAAGCTGAACGGATCAGAATTGGGTATTGGATTAAGTTCTATTGTGATTGAATGGTAGTTTTAGATTAATTTTGGCAAGCCACAGTGGCTGGACTATTGTAAGTTCTTATAAACTACTTTTATATTGCTTTTTCGTATCTGATTTGTTGTTCAATTAGTGTAGCTTATTTCTGTTTGTTATAGTCATTAATATTACATTAATTAGCTTCTATTTAGTTGTTAGATCATAGTTTCATTTATGTCTTTGATTAAAATTTAGCATTCAGTAGTTTAGATAGCATTTAAGTTGGTTAAAGAGTGTTTGGCATAAGTAGTTTAAGTATGGTAAAGGTTTAGTTTTTTCTTAAGATCTGATATCATAGTTTCATTTAGGTTGATAATTACTTAATCAGTCATCTATTTGCATTCTAGTACACTTAAAGTCAAAACAATACAAATCTGCTCTATTTGATACATCAGTTAGGTTTTTGATAAGCATAAGCTACAATTAGGTCTATAAATTAGTGTAGTAGCTTAATTTAGTTTCATTTCATAATTCGTCATAATCAGCTCATAAACTTGCATCAAAAGTCATTTTGGTCAAAATCTCAAATCTGTCAACAAAAGTCAAAGGTACAAACACAGTTTTTACCAAACTTTGTAGATTTTTAATGGCTTCATTTTTGGTTCAAAATACCTAATATTTTGGGATAATAAAGTTCAGTTGTTCTAGTTTTCAAAAGCTTATTTTTTATAATTTTTAGACGCTTCTATAATTTTTAAATCAGCTGTTCTTTAAGCTGTTTTTGTCGTGTTCACACTCAATACATACGGAGTGTGAAACAGGCAACTTGCAGACATTGCATAGGTTTCATTTTAGATAGTTAGGAGCTGTAATTTGGTCCTAGTGTTCTTAGATTGGTATTATTTAGTCCTCATTATCTGGTTTTTAGTGTGGCTGATTGGATAAGCTGTAGCAATAGCTTAAATTAGGTAGGGTAGAAGATGTTTTAATCTTAAAAGTCAAATAAGCCAACTCATTGTAATCAGCACTCTAGAGGTTAAAAGTAGTTGGAATAGATTAGTTTTAAATAATTTTAGCATCTCTAGCTGCTGTGTTAATTTGGTGTTCATTTGTAGCCATTAGCTTATCTTTAAGTGCTTATTTATAAGCACTTTTCACTACAGCCCTTATTCTTGCACACTAGCATAAGTTTAGTATTTTTCATAGATTTAGAATATTATTTTAGAATTTTCCTAAATTTTTCATAATTTTCTGATACTGTTAACTATTTTTCTTATTTTAAATTAGTTTTTAATACTTTTTAATTACTTTTTAATACAAATAATTCAGAAAAGATTCAAAAAAATAATTTTTCATTTTTCCTAGATTATGAAAAATTTAAAAAGCAAAAAAATAGTTTTTCCTATTTTTCCTCGTTTAAATAGTATTTTTTGAAAAATTAAATTAGTTTAAATAGTTTTTAAATCATAGAAATTAGAAAAAATATTCAGAAAAATACAAAACCAATTTTAAAAAGTTTCTTTAGTTATTTTTAGATTTTTAAAAATAAGTTTCATAATTTTTCCACTTGTTTTCATAATTTTTAGTTATTTAGTTTTATTTTTTTTAAACTAGAAATTAGTTTTTTAATTCAAATAAATTCAAGAAAAATCATAAAAATTAATTTTAAATCTTAGTTAAGTTTCAAATTGCATTTTTAGTATAAAAGTAATTTTAGATCACATTTAGGACTTAGATTAGACATAGTTGCATTTCATTTACGTTTCATTTAATTCGTATTAGTTTAGTTGCGTAATTAGGATTTCTCGTAGTTTAATTTCCCTTTTATGCTTCCCCATTTCCCGTAGTTTAGATCAAAATCAAAATCTAAAACATCGCATTTTAATAACGAACCAAAAACGACGTTGTCCATTCACACCTCGTTGGGACACGACTCGGATTTCCTAATCCGTATCACTTATCACTCACGGGATTCGATTCACTATCCTTTTTCCTAAAGGGATTTTAAATCGATCTTTGTGGTTATTTTTTAAATTGATATTGTATGTTTTATCCATACACACACCTCCCTAAACCTACACGAATCAAGTATCTCCTAGCTTTCATTACTGTGCATAACTTAACTTCACCGCTTCTCTTGTCTCCATAAATAATTATCTCACGACCACTAGGGTTAACAACTTGAACCATCTTCTGATTACACATAATAGCGGCATTATAATTACTAAGCCAATTCATGCCTATAATAACGTCAAATTTCCAAGCAATATAGGGATTAAGTCGATCTTAAAAATACTATTATTTATTTCCACATCTATATCGCGATATACATTAACTACGACTACTACTTTACTATCGGCTATTTCAACTTCAAGGGGTTTAGAGAGCTTGGATAGGGGAGAGGTTAATTGCTTGCTAAACTCATAAAACACAAAGGACACGCTAGCTCCCGAGTCATAAAGAACCCGAGCAGGAACGGAATTAACAAGAAGTATACCTGTGATGACATCGGGTCCCGACTTTGCATCCTCCACTCCCATTTGGTTAACTCTTGCTTTAGGTTTTGGAACTTCAACTTTTTTTCTTTAACCGTCTTCACAATCTTGGCTTCATTTGCCTTTTGGCTTGGACATTCACTCAACTTATGTCCAACTTGATTACACCCATAACATATGACCATTTGTTTGGACATCCTTGCATGTTAAGTCTACATTCACCATAATGAAGCTTATGGCACTTTTTGCATTCTGTCTTTCCTTGACTTCCTCCGCTCTTTTTACCTTGACCAAACCTTGGCTTTTTAGCTTCTCTATCCCCAAACACTTGCTTACTCTTAAATTATGTATCCTCTTTACTCTTCTTCCTCATTAAGTCTGCTTCTCTCACACGAGCCCGACTTAGGAGATCTTCCAAGGTATTACATTTGAACGGTGAGGTTAATTCACGGATCTCATCCTTAAGCATCCTTTCGAATCTATCTACTTTGAGCTTTTCATTATTGTGATACTCGGAACAATAGGGGACCATGTCATTAAACTTTTTCCATAACTCATTCACCGTCTCATTAGTTTGCACAAGGGTTTGGAATTCCTCACGAATTTTATCAATCTCTTATGCAGGTGCGTATTCCGAAGTGAATAGTTCTTTAAACTCTTTCCATGAACACAACTCCGACCAAGCTTCCCCTTTTTCACACACCCTTCCTTCCCACCAAGTTCTAGCGCTATCGCGAATGAAATTGATAACGTAGACAACTTTCTTTGTCTTTTCACACCCGCTTGTGCGAAAAGCACCTTCAACGGCGATTAGCCACCTATTACAAGCAATTGGGTCAAGGATCCCCGTAAACTTAGCCACATCACATGCCGTAAAGTCATGGTACAATGATTTATCGTTTCTAGTGATTTTACCAAAACCCTCTTCTCTTTTGAGTTCCGCGAACTCTTTTTGCACCGCTTCTTGAATATTGAGGGTAGTTTCCTTAACGAAATATGGCATAGACCACTCAAGTGCCTTAACTATTCTTTTTCTCATTAAGACATCTAATGCTATCACTTGCTCATCCGTAAATCCTTCTAGGGCAGGGCCCTCGGAACTAGAGGAAGAAGAACTCTCCGGAATTTTATCATTCTTGGTCAGACCACTTGCCGAAGATTCGGCACGCTTAGAAGTAGTAGCCTTTACGGTTTCCTTTGGGTGGGGAGTATCCGTTTCTTCTTTACAGAAATTTAAACGAAACATTCGATGAAGTACAATAACCTATAACCTACACAATAATCATATTATCATTACATATATCACCCTAACATGCCACTCGTGCATAGCCTTAATGATTTTAAGGGACACATTTGTGTCATTTTCTTATAACCACGGTGGCCAAGCGTAGTTATAAAAACATGTAACATATGCGCCCTTAAAACCATCAAATAAGTGCACACGTAGCTTACCTATTACTAACGCATTTCACACGACCTAAGTCTAGGAAATTTCTAAGGCAAAATCCTAAATCTCTTAGACCAAGGCTCTGATACCAAGTTGTTACGCCACCAAAACCGAAAAATTTAAAACTCCTAAAATGACAACTAATCGACCTGATGCGATTATAACGCGTTTGGGGTCAAAGGAACTTCCTTTTTGCCGAGCAAGTTTTTCAACACCCTAGGCAGTGAACCTAATCGTTGTAGTGTAGTATTAGGTAAGCCTCAAGTATTGATATCGTTCTCTATGGGAATAGGAATACTAGTGAGAGATGTACTACGCTAAGGTTTGAGGTTGAGGAATAATAATTTTTATCTTTTTTTTATATTTTTTATAAAGCTAAGGGTAAAATTTCGGGGTTTGGATTTGGGGGTCGGTACTTCTACCGATTTCTACTATCTAATTATCTAAACTAATGGGTAGTCTTATGTCTATTGATGTGTACTCATATGATGATTAAAAATGTGTCTACCTAGATACTATTACTCCCTAGTAATCTTTTATTGGCGGTTGAATTGCCACGTCCTTATTCTTAACGCGTTGTGTTTTCTAAGGTCGTAGGGTATGCTTTTATCTCTAACTCTTTGAGACTACCTTAAGGTTATTGCCTACGAAATTACTAGGTCTCATAAACTAACTCTAAGGTTATCTTTGGATGCTTAGCCTACAATTCCGCTAAGAGATTTATAAACTAAGGTTCACAAAGATTACACAAGCATTAAAAACACAACGATAGCCTAGTGCATTCCTAAGCCAATTATAATTAAGATAAGAGACAACCAATCAATAATTAATAACTAGGTTTCATAGATCTAAGCAAACACACAAGAAATTTAGCTGGACATGTTAAACATGCAAGCATACATACATACAATCGAAGACATAATGAAATCAATAAAATAAAATACTTATCTTGATGTAAAATATGGTATGAGAACCCTAAGATACTGTCCATACCGGAATATAATCATTTTAAGTTTTCACTCCACAAGTCTACCTTCTTAAATTCTGAAAATTCGATTTCTATATATAGGTTTACAACTGCGACGGCGTCACCTTATAGTTGGGACGCCGTCAGATCGCCATCATAAGGGTTTCGTCTTGGCCAAGTCATTTTTGGGACGGCGTCACGTTGTGGATGTGACGCCGTTAGTCTTCAGCAGTGACGTCGTCTAAATCTGGATCTAGGCCGTCTGAGAAGAAAGTCTTCGTGACGCCCTTACTCTTCAAAGCCTGACGCCGTCAGGTGTAAATTAGCAAAAAGGCTACTGAGTCGTCACAAATTTAATTATGTAGAGAGGGACGGCGTCGCCCTCTGTTTGGGACGCCGTCAGGTGTAATTCCAGCAGCTTGAGTGTCTTGATCTTGACTTAGCCAATTTCCTTCATATATTCCCTCCTTTTCGTCCAAAAATGCATCATTCCAGCATTTTGCTTCCAAGAGAGTTAAAAGTGAAAAGGAATGAAATTAAGCAGTAACTGATATAAAAGTGGGCGATTAAGGGCTTAAATGACCCCTTAAAAGTGTACGTCTTAAATCCTTATCTAGTATCCCTACACTTGGTATTTGCTTATCCTCAAGCAAATGTGTTTTTGGCTAATCAATTTATAATTTAGGGGGCATAAAGCATTGGTTTAACATGATTCATAACAAGTAAAAGCACCGCAATAGTCAAAACAAGCACGGAAAATATATACTAGCACCTCACAAAGGGTGTTTGGATTCTCTCATCTCTCGGGTGTATATGAAATATAGTTGTTGGGAATTAAGGTAAACTACTGATTCTGCCGAAGTATCTGCCGAAGAGATTCTGCCGAAGAAGAATGGATTCTGCTGAAGTTATACTTCAGCAGAAGTGTTAAAGCAGAAATCGTGTTCCTGCTGAAAGTGCGAATCCACGTAGAAAAGATAAGCTTAGTATGTAGTAAAAGTCAGCGCCGTATGAAAGATAGGTTGGCGCCGTATTGTATAGAGCTTACTCAGAATAAACAATATTATTAGTAAAACAATATGATTAGTTGCATGGTTGTCTAGATGCATGCTTGGTCTATGATTGTATTAGGAGCGTACATTGTAAACGCTCGTGAGTCATTAGGGTTTCTTGCCTATATAAGGAACCATAATAGTTTGTAATAGATAAGTTTTTCTTAAGTCTTTCAAGTCTTGAAAAACATCCGAAACATAGAGTTTCTATAATCAAAAGATCCATAGAGGATCAAAGAGTTCTTAGTTATTATACCTTGTATTTAACAAGCAAAGACCTTGCCTATAACTTGTTGAATACACAAAGACCTTGATAGATCTTAAGCACTCGGAGATCGTTAGTGTTGCCTATGTAATCACAAGCAAACTAATAGAAGATCTCTACAGCTCGTATTTTATAGCGGAAAGTAAATACAAGGTATAATAACTAAGAACTCTTTGATCCTCTATGGATCTTTTGATTATAGAAACTCTATGTTTCGGATGTTTTTCAAGACTTGAAAGACTTAAGAAAAACTTATCTATTACAAACTATTATGGTTCCTTATATAGGCAAGAAACCCTAATGACTCACGAGCGTTTACAATGTACGCTCCTAATACAATCATAGACCAAGCATGCATCTAGACAACCATGCAACTAATCATATTGTTTTACTAATCATATTGTTTATTCTGAGTAAGCTCTATATAATATGGCGCCAACCTATCTTTCATACGGCGCTGACTTTTACTACATACTAAGCTTATCTCTCCTACATGGATTCGCACTTTCAGCAGGAACACGATTTCTGCTTTAACACTTCTGCTGAAGTATAACTTCAGCAGAATCCATTCTTCTTCGACAGAATCTCTTCGGCAGATACTTCGGCAGAATCAGTAGTTTACCTTAATTCCCAACAATCCTCCCCTAAACTGGAATTTGACTAGGTTAAGTTCCAGTTTCCTTGATAGATCGATAATGCTGTTGAGGATTGTAACATTTTATGAAAAAAATCTCCAAACAAGATCCTCCCCATATCTTAAACACTTCTGAGTTATGAAGGGCCAGTTTCTTGAGGATCAGCAGCAAAGATTCAGAAGAAGAGCATCGCCATGATGACTGAATTGTGAGACACTAGATCTTTGCAGCAACATATGACATTATGTACATCAAAACATATAAGTTTCATACTATTCTCATCACTTCCAGGTGTGTTAACTCCTGTGAGAGGTGAATCATTGAAATTAATGGGTTTGATGTCTCTTTACCAATAGCCATCACTACTGGAGTAGCCACATGTTTGAGTTCGAAAACTATGGTACATTGATAACCATCTGATTTATTGGCAAACCAGCAACCATAAAAACGGATTTGACTTGTCTTTACCTGTAGCCGTTTGCTCAGGACTAGTCAATTCTTAGTATTGGTGAATTAAGAACCAAATATGGAGTCAGTTGCCTTTACCACATCCCATATTCATGTGGGCTAGCCAATTCTTGGATTCCAAAAAGGAATAGACCATGGTGAATTGATGACCATACAACCCTCAGCAGTTAAGCATGGGTGGTTGTAGACCCTATGATTTTGAGCAAACCATTACAGCTATCAACAGATTTGTTGTGTCTTTACCAAAACTGTACCCTTTGGACTAGCCAACTCTTTGACATACATGAGGTATATCAGGTGAGTTAAAAACCATCAGAATTGTATAACAAACAAACCTGCATAAAAGTTAGTTTTTTTTTTTTTTTTAACTAATTATTTGAAAAGTAATACAAAAATTGACACATAACACATATTAAAAGTAACAAAACAAGGTAGTGCAGAGAGTACCAAGTATCATGATAAGGATGAGAATGAGGCTTATTGTAGTTGTAGAAGTTGTGTCTTGATCAAGCCCACCAATGTTGAAGCAGACAGTCTTTCATTGCCCACTGGATCTGGAGGAATCTCCAATTTCTTACTAAGCATCTTTTCCATAAGTCTCTTGGGCAATGGATACTTTCGTTCAGCAAGCATGCAGACAGTGATCCCACTCTTAGTCTCAAGCACATGCACACGAGGGAGAGGATAGTATCTCCAGGACGCAACCTTCCACCGATGTGAGTTCTCCCAAATGGAATGTGCTTTGCTATTGGGAGAAGGAGAGTTTAACAGGACTTGAAGATCTCCCGGTAAGAACATCCCAGAGCCTTGTGGTTCCTTGTTGCAGTAATGAGAGGTAACACGAGTGTACAGAGAAATCAAGTCTGCCTTGTCTATTAAGTGTAGAATTTCCTTCAGAAATGTGAATTCCATTGAAGTGGAGTCCCTTCGATGAATGACATTCATCTCATCATCCTTCAGTTTCCAATCGACCAACACATTTTGATCTCCGTCAGGAAAATCTGCAGCAGATCCCTCAATAATGAAAGTTGAGTTATCAGCTTCAAGATCCACTGGAGATCTTTTGGCCATTCTCTTTTTCCTCCTACCAGTTTTATAGATTTCCTCAGAGGGAGCATTTTCATCTTGAACATTTGTGGTAAGACTTGACAAGGTAGAGGGAGACTTAGCTGGAACACCTTTACGAAGTGCATTCATCCTGTGAAGCATCTTTATTGCCCTTTCTGTTTTCATTTCTGCGAGATCAGCTTCCTTAACTCCAGAAGTTTCTTGTGTGACAATGATTGCCACAGATGAAGTGGGGGCTGATATAGCAGATGCTTCAGGAGAATTGGTAGATGGTTCAGCAGATGGACCCTTGTCAGTAGAAGATGCAACTTCAGAAGTTGCTTCAGCAGGAATGACTGGAGATGATTCCTTGGCTGGAGCATCATCAGACTTGAGTCTTTTGGCTTCTTGAGCAACTTCATTCTCTGAAATCCTTCTCAAGTTGGTAGAATGTGTTGAAGATGATGATTTGTCCCTCATGATCTGATTATATTTGCGAAACAGGACATGATCAGGAAAAGCCTTGACTTGTTTCATAGTTAAGCCAGAGTTGTACATCGAGCATTAATTTTTCACCACCATTCTCATTTCAGCTTTAGTAGGAGCTTTCTCTTTGCTCTTCTGAGCTTTGATAGCTCTCCTTTGCACAATAGCTTCTTGCTTCCTTTGTCTTCCCTGAGCCATCATTTGCTCCAAATAATTGTCACTGAGGAAATCTCCACCTAGTATACTTTGAGCAAGAGAAGGTCTTGAAATGACTTGCTGAGTTAGAACATCCTAGTGTTCAGCAGGCATCTGAGCCCGCATTGCATCCAGTTCTCTTCTTCTCTCAGGAGTTAAAGATGAGAAGTCCTCTGTTTCAAGTTGATGAGCCAATACTTCACTTTCCTTGGACTTCTCAAATTCAGCCAATCTACTTGCTTGACCTAGTCTTTCCTCCTCACTTATCAAGTCTGGACCAAGCTCATCTTCAGTTATAACATTTTTCCCTTTATCATCAGGCTTCTTAGCACACTCTTCTTCAGTTAAATCAATGACAGGAACCTCAGTAGCAATACCCAAGTCAACATGTTGATGCAGATTATCAACTGGAGTTGTCATGGCAACAACATCAGACATATCTGCTGAAGGTGAAGGTTCTGTTGGTTCTTGAACGGATGAAGATTGATTAGGATCTGAAGATACATCCTCCGTTTGCAAATCAGCAGATGCATCCTTATCAACACCGGGTTCCTTTGAAGCTTCAGAAGGAACCTTATGTAAATAGGATCTCTTTCTTCTTTTGTAAAGGACAGGTTCCTTTTTCTTTGAGGAAGCAGCAACTACTGATGAAGGATCATTGAGAGAAACATCAGCCAACATATCCAGAGACTCAAAATGAGGTACTTCTTGTTCTTCATCAGAAGAAACCACAAGCTTCCTTTTGGAGTTCCCATTCAGTTTGTCCTCTAATTCCTTGACTTGATTCTGCAGTTCTTCAATCTTACTCCCAAGAGAAGACTTGGTCTCTGCAAGCTCCTTTTTCAGACTAGTAACCTCAGCAGCATACCTGTTGACAAGAGCATAAACAGATGAGAGTGTAATAGGGTCCTCAGCTCCACCAGCAGATTGCTCTGTGGTAAGGGGAGCTTCATTGGACCTTTCAGTAGAATCATGGTCATGCTCAATGTGAGGAAGATCTTCATTGAGAGGATCCCTAATAGGACTTGGTGTGGGTAGTCTATTAAGATCAGACTCATCATGAGTAACTAGCGTGGGTGGTGGACTGGGACAGGGTGGTAGGTTTGGAGCAACATGAGTTGCTTCAACAGTTGATGAGGGGCCCTCATCTATGTTAACTAATGGATTACCATCAGAAGCAACAGGTGAAGAAGGAGGATCATTAGCTACATTCTCCTCATCAGCAGCCTCATTGCCTTGAGGCAACATGGCTGCCAGCAAGGGATGATGTTCCCCCCGAAAGTGGGTTCTCATGGTTGCAAATAATTTAGCAGTTAAAGTACCTATGGGATAAAAAGATTGGGCTTGGGTAGTGGTGTCTAATATCATTTGCAAAAACCTTGGGTACATTAAAAACTTAGCCTTTTTCTTTTGAATATTTTCAACCATGTTTTCAAAAATATACTTAGAAAAATTGAAAGTTATCCCTTGGGAAAGACACACAATACCATATCCCAGTTGGGTAGAGAACTGGTCCCATCCACCTGACTTGTTGCTTATGCATTGAAGCAGTGTGTGAACCAGGAACCTCCACTTCGGGCAAAGTTCCTTTTTTAGCCACATATCAGTCCTTGTACCGCGATAGCCAATTGCCCTTAGCCCAGTAAGTACGTTTTCATGATTAGAGTGAAATGCTCCATCAGCATCTTCCAAATGAAGCTTCCTCCGAATTAGGTCCTCTGTCACTATGTGCTCTGTTCCGTCAATCACAGCCCTAATCTTTGTTTCATTCCTCTGTTCAGCAGATTCCCAAAACTGAGTAACCAGTGATTCATAAATCTCATTTGGAGCATGTGTTAGAGCATAGCAAATCTTGGACCTTTTCAAGAATTCCACCATTGGTTCGTACAATTCATATCCCTTACCGATTCCCAGAAATGCAACTTTGTTGTGATCATGATTAAATTTAAGAGCCATGAGGGATATGAGTTTTTAGGTTTATGTTTCTTGAAGTGGTGAGTGTTTGTGGATGCAGGATGAGAGGGAATTGGATTAATTTGAAGAGAGTGATGGTGGAGTGATAGTTTTTGCCCAAATTATAGTCAAAGAAGAATGGACCGTTTGGTTGACCATTGCTAACGTGTATTGCATCTTTGACCCAACCCAAAATAACACTTCAGCAGAAACATGGTCAATCTGCTGAAGTTATAATTTCAGCAGAATGCATCAAAGATAAGACTATCTTCGGTAAGTTTCTAGAATTACTGTGCCACCCACTCGCATTAATTTTCATTGAACCTCGAACCCGTCTATAAAATGATCCCAATGTTACTTATCTCTTCATCAAGATCCCCAAATATTTACCACAAACCCTAGATGTAAAAACAAACCCCAATTAACCAAATTGCACCATGAATACCAAACCTGAGATCATAGATCTCACATCCTCATCTTCATCATCATCAAGTGGTGAATCAAACCCATGGCAACATTACTTTCCTCAACCCTATCCACGACCAAATAAATCACCCTTTCTCCCTTCTTCAAAAGATGATAGTGTAGTGAATCCAAGTGAATCTGCTAATGATTCTGATGACTCCTATAAGGAGGGAACATCATACTCCCAACCTCCAGCACCTCGGCCTCAACAAAGGCCTCGTGCCAGGAATCCGCCACTCCCCAAAGATAGAGAGGTGGTTCTTGGTCTCACTGCGCCATCTTTTGGTGCATCAACACACATCGTATAATAGAAGGGCTTAGAGAGGGTGGATGGATTGCATTTTGGTTGAAATGCATAGATGAAGCACACAGGAGACGTTATTTGTGGTCATCGTCATCATCAACGTTTGCATCAATCCATCCTCTCCATTTTGGTCCTTAGCATCTTCGTCGTGCTGGTCATGCATATCCAACCATCTAGTTAGACGGAATGGATGGTTATGCAAGACCTACAAAAGCAAAGCCAGCATCTAATGCATATCCAACATTCACTTAGATTTCGGAATGGAAGATATACACTAGATTAGGATTAGCTTAAGTGTACAGCTCGTATCTTGAAGATGCATATGTAGTAGGTTGACTTTATGTAAGCTGTAAGCTATAAACTGTTTCTTGAATGAATGAATGAACAATTTGACTTCAATTTCTTTTCTTCAGTATTATAACTTCAGTGGAATCAAATTGTTTGCTTCAGTACTTTTAATTTCAGAAGAAACAAGCAACACTCTTTTAGCTATCTTGACCATGTACCATTGAGTCACACTTGATGAATTTGAACTTGATCATGGAATGGACAAACTGCACTCCAGACAACTGCAAAACCGACACAACAAAACACAAGAACAACACAAAGACAAACAAACTAAAGAATTATTAGACAGTTAGTGTTAGTAAAGAATTATGAATAACAGCGGCTTAAATGCAAATTAGAGAAAATTAAAAGGATAAAATATATTAAATAAACGCTATCAATATAGGCAAAATGATGTTTTTACAATCCTAATGATAGAAGCAAATTTATAGAAAAAGGAAAACTGTTTATAGAAAAATATGACACAAAAATATGCAGAGTTTGCACAAATCCTCCCCTGAGGCATATGCCTCCTCTGAGGCCTATGCCTCCCCTTAAACTATGCAGTCAAGGGTTTAACATTCCAATATTGACCACGAGGTGTTGAAACCTTGGTCCATCAAACGCTTTTGTTAACAAGTCTGCCACATTATCATCAGTATGAATTTTAGCCACTTTTATCAAATGTTTTTCATATGCATCTCTTATAAAGTGGTGCCTGATTTCAATGTGTTTTGTTCGACTGTGAAAAACTGGATTTTTGACTATGCAGATGGTACTTTGATTATCTATATGAATTGTAGTGTTCATGAAGTTGTACCCATAGTCCAGCAATTGGTTTTGAATCCAAAGGACCTGTCCACAGCAATTTGCAGCAGCAACATACTCTGCTTCAGTAGTTGAGGCAGCCACAATGGTTTATTTCTTGCATTGCCAAGAAATCAATCTCTTGCCAAGAAATTGGCAGCCTCCAGTTGTGGATCTTCTATCCAGATTTGCACCAGCATAATCACTGTCACTATATGCTTCCAACTTGAAAGGAGATTCTTTTGGGTACCAAAGGCCTAAAAGAGGTTGGCCTTTGAGATACTTAAAGATCTTTTTGACAGCATTAAGATGGGAAGTAAGTGGAGTGACTTGATGTCGAGAACACACACTCACAGCAAATGTAATATCAGGTCTTGAAGCTGTTAGATACATCAATGAACCAATCATGGACCTGTACAGATGAACATTCACAGGGAGATCTGGTTCATTATTTGCTTTTGTCTTTGGAGCTTCATAAGGTGTTGTGGCAGTCCTAACACCTTCCATACCAAACTTCTTCAAAATCTCTCTCACATATTTATCTTGACAGATAAAGATGCCATCTTGTTTTTGCTGAACTTGGAGACCCAAAAAGAAAGTAAGTTCTCCCATAGCACTCATTTGAAATTCACCCTTCATTAGTTCCTCAAATTCTCTGCACCAAGCTTCGTTTGTGGAGCCAAAAATAATGTCGTCCACATAAACTTGTACAAGAATGATGTCTGAGTAATTCTTCTTTAGGAACAGAGTTTTATCAATAGCACCTCTCCTATAGCCATGCTTCAGCAGGAATGATGAAAGCCTAGCATACCAAGCTCTAGGAGCCTGATGTAAGCCATATAGAGCTTTAACAACCTTGTAAACATGATTTGGGTGATCTGGGTCTTCAAATCCCTTGGGTTGAGTGACATACACCTCCTCTTCAATCTCACCATACAGAAAAGCACCTTTAACATCCATTTGATACACCATGAAACCCATGTAAGAAGCATAAGCCAAGAAAATGCGAATTGCTTCAACTCTGGCAACAGGTGCAAACACTTCATCATAATCAATCCCTTCCTCTTGTCTGAAGCCTTGAGCTACTAATCTTGCTTTGTTTTTTATCACAACACCCCGAGCATCTCTCTTATTCTTCAGAATCCACTTTGTCCCAATGGCATATTTGCTATCAGGGAGTGGAACCAAGATCCAAACCTGCTGATTGTGAAATTTTTGCATTTCTTCTTGCATTGCTTCTAGCCAGCTTGAATCGTTAAGAGCTTGAGAAACACTTGTTGGTTCCACTTGAGAAAGAAAACAAGCAAACAGACAATGTTTGAAGTCTGTGTGATTGTCTCTTTGCTGGTTGGAGACATAAGAGAGAAAAGCAATCTGTCCAAATTGAGGACTTGTTATAGCCCTTCGAGTTCTAACAGGTGCCAGAAGATCACCTATGATGTTGGATTGAGGATGAGCAATGTTGATCCTCTGAGTAGTAGTGGGGCTGACTTCAATGGATGAATCAAGATTAGTGATTGTTGGTTCAAATTCAACATCATAAGAGGGTGAAGTGAAAATGCCAGCTTTGGGTTGATGATTTCCAAGATCGGAGGGTTTTGGAAAGCGTGTATGAGGTTCTCCAAAGTCTGAAGACACTTTAACAGTTAAATAGTCAAGGTCAAAAGACCACGTATGACCCTATCCTTGAACATTATGCTTATCTTCCAAAAATCTCAGGTTCAACGTCTCCTCTATCTTCTTGGCTTGCAAATTGTACACCCTGTATGCCTTACTATGAGCTGAATAACCCACAATATAACCATCATCAGCCTTTTCATCAAACTTTCCCAACGGATCACTGGTGTTCAGAATGGTCACTTGACACCCAAAAGGTTTTAGGTAGTGAATGACAGGAACCTTCCCAAAGAGAAGTTCATACGGTGTTTTGAGTTGTGGTCTTGTAATGGAGACCCTGTTTAGCACATAGCACGCTGTGCCAACTGCTTCAGTCCAGAACATAGTGGGCAGTTTAGAGTCTGCAAGCATTGATCTTGCAGCCTCTATTAAGGTCCTATTCTTTCTTTCAGCCACCCCATTTTGTTGTGGGGTTCTTGGATTACTATAGTCCCTTTTTATACCTTTTGACCCACAGAGTTCTATAAGAATAGCATTTTTAAACTCTTTCCCATTATCATATCGAATTCCCTTAACCTTTTTGTTCAACTGATTTTCAACGAGATTGATGAATTCAGTCAGCACTTGAGATGTTTCATCTTTGGTTCTGAGAAAGAAAACCCAACAAAATCTGCTATAGCCATCAGTGATAACCAAACAGAAGTACTTATGATCAATGCTTCTGACTTGAGTTGGACCAAACAGATCCATGTGGAGCAACTGAAGAGGTTCAATAATGATGCTCATAGCATTGATAGCTTTGTAAGAGGCTCTGTGTTGTTTTCCTTTGTTGCAAGCGACACAATTATGATCATTGGTGAAAACTTTGGAGGGAAGACCTTCAACAAGACCCATTTTAGAGAGTTTGTTTATGGTCTTGAAATTCACATGAGCCATCCTCCTATGCCATTTAGTAGACTCATCAATGGATGCTTTAGCCACCAAACAAGTGAGGTCACCACCTGGTTGAACTTCATTAAGGTTGAATGTGTATAAATTGTGAGTTTGAGGAACTTTCAGCAGAATTGATGTTTCTTCTGGGAGTGTGAAGTCTTTAGACAGCACAAGACATTCATTCTCAGTGAAGAGAACTTTGTTCTTAGTGTCACAGATTTGTGAAATGGAGAACAGGTTGAAATGCTGAAGTTCCTTAACATAGTACACATTTTCAAAGTCCAGATGAGGTGTCTTTATGGTCCCCTTCCCTGTGATACTCCCATCACTTCCTCCAAAAGTCACATTGCCTCCTCCTTCTATAGGAACAAAATTGTGCATCATATCTCTGTTTCCAGACATGCTTCTGGAGCAACCACTATCAACAATACCAACATTCTTATGCTTAAGGGGATGATCCTACAAACAACAACAAAATATATACATACTGTTAGTATTCAATGGAGGTTCAAGTCATTACTGACTTGAACCTGCCTTGTGGATCACAGGTTTTAGGACATGAAGATTTAGAGGATCCACCATTGTTCTTGGTCCTCCATTGATGATTGGGTCCCTTGATAATCCAAGAACCACCTGCTGAGGGCTTCACAGCAGTACTCCCATATCCCATCCCAGCATACATAGAGTCAACATATGTAGGCCAATAACCATGTTTAAAGTTTGGGCTAGTTGGTTGCACATAAGGTCTGGTAACTGATCCTCTCCAAAGGGAGTCAGTATTAGCTGCTTGTGGGACATAAGGTGGAATATTATCAATATTGGTCCACTTAGATTTATGTTTCTGGTGAGTAGCACATGCATCCAATAGCTCATAAAAATCACAGTCCTTAATTAAATGAAATTTACTTCCACATACAAAACATGTCTTCTTCTTGGAAGATTTATTCAAATAGGGAGATGTTTGATTACATGCAGAAGTACTTAAAACAGAAACATTCAAGGAATTGTTTTTAACAGACTGATTATTCAAAGATTTAAAAGATAAGTCTTCAGAAGAAACTGTCTTGGAAGTTGATTCCTCAGCAGCTTCCCTAGAAGGCTTGTAGGTAGACTGGGGTGCAGGCTTGGGTGTAGGCTCAGGCTTGGGAAGGTCAGACTTCTCATTTGAATCACAGCTTTCATAGGAAGTAGACCCTTGATCCGATGAATTGTCACTGTCAGAGCAAGAGACAAAGTCATTAGATGAGGTATCAGGGTCTGGCAAGTCTTTTGACTTTTTGCCATATAGATGATGTGATCCATCAAAGTCAACAGTGATGGATAGGTCTGTGGGCATAAATTCACCTCTTATAGGTCCAGGGACAGCATGCATATTACCCTCTTTTACAAAGTTAGCTAACCCTGCTGGTGTGGATTTATGACCATCATACCTAGCTTCTACTCCTACATACTTTTGAAATCCTAATCCTAAGCCAGAGGTTACAGATTGACTGTTATAGATTTCTCTAGCCAGATTATCACCTGAAATTAACCATTGCTTATTTCTAGCTATTTCCTCAGCTACTTTTTCTTTAAGCTCTAAGTTCTCAGACACAGCTTCATCCTTTGCTTTCTCAGACAGTTTTAAGTAATTATTAGCAACTTCTAGATCAAACTGCAACACCTTTATCTTTTCTTCATAAGCTATTTGATTCTTTTGAAACCATACTTTTTGTCTTTCTACTGTTTTTAATGCTAGTTTATGAGCTTCATTTTCAACATAGCATTCATCAAACTTAGGTTTCATAGCATCATACTCTTCTTTAAGTTCATTGTATCTTAGACTACAACCAAATATACAGTTGTGTACCTGAGATAGTCCCATCAAGGCAAACTGATCATGCCTTTCATCCGAAGTGCACCTTGCCAGCAATCCAAGCTTATCAGAATCATGAGCTTCCTCATTCACAGGTTCATGTGCAGTCCAGTTGACCTGTTCATCCATGGTGAGGAGAGCTGTTGAAGCTCCAGCTTCCTGCTGTTTCTGCTGATATGAAAGGTAGTTAGCTCCATCTCCACTCTTCTTGTCTTTACATTCCCTTGAGAAATGCCCCATCTGGTGACAAGTGAAACACTTGACTTTTCTCCTATCAAAGCGAGCTGGTTCCTTTCCCTTGAAAGCAAACTTCCTCCCAGACTTCTCTTCAAACCTTTTGATGTCCACTGACAGCAATGCCACCTGCATTTTCAGTTTCATCTCCTCCATTTCAAGTGGGTCCAACTGATCAAAGTCTTCATATGCAAGATACTGCTGAGTATCATAGTCAGCAACAAATGAATGAAGAACATCCTCCATCACACTACTAGTCTTAGTTTGAGAAGATGGTGGAGTGGGACGAGTGTTATGTTGTGGAGTGGGAGAGCAGGATGATGGAAAGTAGTTGGAACTAGGAGATGATGGAAAATAGTTGGAACTAGGAGCAGGTACCATCATGTTGGAGTGAGATGTCCCAACAAAAGCTGCATGGCCAGAAGAAGATGTACGGTAGGGAGTTCTGACATCAGGTTCAAGGGTTCTGAGTCTGTTGTACAGCTCATCAAAGGTGAGCATGTCCAACCCACCTTTAGCCTTGAGGGCAATACTTACATGTAACCATGATGGAGGCAAAGATCGAAGGAACTTTGAGTTGCAGTCATCATTATCAGGTTTTGCATTCAGCTGGTTTAGCTGACTCAAAATCCTATGGAACCTGTCGTATCCCTTGTGGATACCTTCTTCTTCGGAGATATTAAAGTCCTGAAATTGTTGTCTCAGCATGGACTTCCTCATTCTCTTTGATTCTTCATTTCCACCGAACCTTGCTTTGAGAGCCATCCATATATCCTTTGCATCATCCATATGGTGAAAATCACACAGATGATCTTCAGGAATGGCCTGAAGCAGAATAGTTTTTACTTTATGCTCTCTCTGCATAGCCAGCACCTCTTCAGCAGTTTTGGGAGGAGCCATGATAAACTTCCCATCCCTGTCAGGAATCATTTTCTTTAGACTGTTTCCTTTCTTCACTACCTCCCACAGATTCCAATCAATATTGGAAATCCAGTTTTCCATCTTCATAGTCCAAAGATCATACTCTTCCCTTTTTAAATAAGGAAATTACCATTGCTGTTTGAAAGACTAAGCTGTTGCATGGAAGTGGTGTTGGTGTTGTTTGTGTTGGTGACTTCAGTTTCATTATCGGATCCAGGCATGGTGAATGAATGTTTGATTGTGTGGGGGTGAGAATGGTTCTTAGTATCGTAGAGACTTTCCCGAGGCTCTGATACCACTTGTTGAATACACAAAGACCTTGATAGATCTTAAGCACTCGGAGATCGTTAGTGTTGCCTATGTAATCACAAGCAAACTAATAGAAGATCTCTACAGCTCGTATTTTATAGCGGAAAGTAAATACAAGGTATAATAACTAAGAACTCTTTGATCCTCTATGGATCTTTTGATTATAGAAACTCTATGTTTCGGATGTTTTTCAAGACTTGAAAGACTTAAGAAAAACTTATCTATTACAAACTATTATGGTTCCTTATATAGGCAAGAAACCCTAATGACTCAAGAGCGTTTACAATGTACGCTCCTAATACAATCATAGACCAAGCATGCATCTAGACAACCATGCAACTAATCATATTGTTTTACTAATCATATTGTTTATTCTGAGTAAGCTCTATACAATACGGCGCAACCTATCTTTCATACGGCGCTGACTTTTACTACATACTAAGCTTATCTCTCCTACGTGGATTCGCACTTTCAGCAGGAACACAATTTCTGCTTTAACACTTCTGCTGAAGTATAACTTCAGCAGAATCCATTCTTCTTCGGCAGAATCTCTTCGGCAGATACTTCGGCAGAATCAATAGTTTACCTTAATTCCCAACAATAGTGAATGGAAATAGAAGATAAACACTCATTAACCGGTCATAGTACATAGATTACCATAGGCTTGAGACTAGATCAAACCTCCACGGCTTTGGCGTAAGCACCTAGGAACAACTATATAAGAGGTCTTTTAAAGGGTTGTAACGTTAGGCTAACAGTAGGGAAACAAAGGGTTTGGTTGGATAGGAGATTTAGTGGTGTATGTTACAAGCATGAAAAGAATGGCGTTGCTAAGCCAAGACTCGACTCTCTAAACTCTAGATAACTTTGAAACAAACAAACATAAATATAAAGATAGATGTAGGATGGTAGCCCTTATGTTTTTTTTTTTTTTTTTTTTTTTTTGACACTTTTTTTTCCTACACTTTTACTCTACCATCCTCTAAGATAACATCAAAATATAAGGGATTTATAGGAGCATCCCGACACTTGAGTTTTTATTACTCTGACACTAATTTGACCCGAATTGAAAATATCAAAACACTTGGAGTACTTTATTACGTAAATAAAGGAAATTTGAATTTAACGTTCTTTCTAATCACTCCATAAAATTTAACTTTACCCATGAGTCCCAATCATCCCAAAACTATGTACAAAAGATATGACTCGACTTAGCAACCATGCAAGTAACTATAAAATTGAATTAATGGTTTAGTATGATAATAATAATGCACTAAAGGTGAGTGCATACAAGGTAGGCTAAGGCGATTTGGGTGTACATTTTGGGGTGGATTGTAAACAATGCTCTTTACATCACGAGAACCGCGAAAAGGATAGGCTCTGAAGGGTTAACTAGGGGTATCGTGTACTAAATATGAGTACATCGCAAGGGTGTGGGGTAATTACTCGACCGATGTGGAAGAAGTAATTATAATACGGGTATCAAACAAGGGTTATCCTAATGCCTCTTATCATTTAGTTATTCCTAACTACACAAGTGTAGTCTCACTAGCGATCTTGGGATGCATCACAAAACAAGTTCTAGAATCTATTATACTACCGGTACACTCTTGAAGCATTAAAGGTGAATGCTTTAATTCCTATAGATATAGGGGCAAACCTCATATTTTTGGGGTGGAATTTGAGTGGTAAAATGTTTTTGTGCTAGTCATATAACTTTTATCCATGAGATGCTTTATTAAGACTAAAGACCCACCCGTACATGTCATGAAAAATTTTAAATTTGGCGCTAAAATTGCCCTAACCAAAAATTTTCATGGTTTATTACACAAATGAAATAGGACAAGAAAAATGATCAAGGATAAGCATAGTTTCAAAGTTCCCATTTTATTCTCCCTCCCTACACTTAAACTGAACATTGTCCCCAATGTTCCTCGAAAGTATCAAAGTTTTGATAATGGAAGGTAATTAAAAGAGAAAGAAACTAGTACTCCCTTGATTAGCTCGGTAGGATCCGTGTGAAGTAGTGGTTAAATTCTTTCGAAGAAGAATGTATGCGTGATAAGCTCCATCCAATCTTATATTTCTTCTTCTTGATAAATAAAACCTGCACACTTTAAGAAAATAGATTAAACATTCGCGTAAAATCGGTGGTAAAACTATATACGACTCAACTACACTAGGATATAATGCTTGTGGAATGGATGTTTGCAGATTTTCTAGAATATTAAGACCTAAGAATTTCCAAAAAAATTATAAGTAGCACAGAAAATGAGATAAATTAGATAAGCTGTTTCTGCTCCTCCTAACGTCGTCAGGTTCTAATCCTAACGCCGTCAGGTTATCCTGACAAAAACTGGTCTGCTGCGTTTTTCTGGAAAAATTACACCTTTAAAATCTGGAAAAGTTCCTGCAAAACATCCATTATGACTCGATACATATATATCATTTTCAATAATCGTAGTTCTCATGTTCATGTTCTTTTTAAAAAACGTGTGTAATCCTCCCTACACTTATACTTTTTATAAAATACCTTTATATGTAATTAAGACGAGGTTAAAGACAAAATAAAGCATTTTCACAAATTCAAACATGAGAACATACAATAATGAAAAGATATATGACACACAAACAAGCAAACAATTAATCATGGGCTGCCTCCCACGAAGCGCTTTTCTTTATTTATGAGTCTTGTATCTAGACTCGAAGTCGTGCTCCTACGTGACTTCATTTCCGTCACTTTCTTCCAAAACAATATCTTCATTATTAGTTAGTTCGTTATTGTCCAACTGATAATGTTTCACACGTTTTCCATTCACAATGAATTCTTTTCCATCATTTTCTAATAATACCACGGCTCTATTGCTCATCTTCCTCTTTACTGAAAAGGGCCCATACCATCTTGATTTGAGTTTTCCCGAAAATAATCTCAACCTTGAATTATACAAGAGCACCTTATCTCCTTCCACAAGCTCTTTAAGATTCTTTATTCGTTGATCATGCCATCTTTTCGCCCTTTCTTTTTATGTGATTGATGATTCATAAGCTTCAAGTATTAGTTCATCCAGCTCTTGAAGCTGCAAGAACCTATTTGACCCTGCCTCAGAATAATCCATATTACAAGCCTTAAGTGCCCAATACGCCTTTTGCTCAAGCTCAATAGGGAGATGGCATGCTTTCCCGTACACTAAGTGAAATGGGGTTGTTCCGATAGGCGTTGTTTGAACTAACCTCTTAACGTCGCGGAAGATAGTAGGCCAGTAGAATCCGACATCGAAAACTTTTCATGCCGTGACATTTATACCATGATGCCCCCCAGATGGTCTCACGTGACACTCTCGCATAATCCAATCACTCTCTCTTCCAGTAACACAACGTCGAATGATCTGATCGGGGCATATATGGAATAGGTAGGGCTCGTCCCAAAAATAGTATTTCAGCGCGGTGAAGAATTTCTTTTTATCTTGCCTACTCATGTAATTTGGTAAGACCCTACTAGATAGATAGTTAGCATAATCTTCATACCATGGCTCAATATCCTTAATGGCCATCAGCCGTTCCTCAGGAAAAGAGTCACGAATCTCGTCATGATCTAATTTATCTAAGTCTGGGTTTTCCAATCGCGATAGATGATCAGCAGCAATATTTTCAGCCCCCTTTTTATCTCAAATCTTAATGTCGAATTCTTGAAGCAATAGAATCCACCTAATGATTCGGGGTTTTGCATCTTGTTTTGAGAACAAGTATCGTAAGGCGGAATGAGCGGTGAAGACGACAGTTTTGGAAAGGACGAGATATTGCCTGAATTTATCAAAGGCAAAGACTACAGCCAGAAGCTCTTTTTCGGTAGTTGTGTAATTATCTTGCGCCACATTCATGGTTTTGCTAGCATAGTAAATTGGTTGAAAATGCTTCTCTTTTCTTTGGCCCAAAACGGCACCTACATCATAATCACTAGCATCGCACATGATTTCGAATGGTTGGGACCAATCAGGAGTAACCATTATAGGAGCCTGGGTAAGATCCTTTTTCAGTCGATTGAACACTTCCTTGCATTCTTCCGAAAAGTCTAAAGGAGCATCCTTGACAAGAAGTTGTGTCATTGGTCGGGCAATTTTTGAGAAGTCCTTACTAAACCTCCTATCAAAGCCCGCATGACCCAGAAAGCTTCGAATGACCTTAACGGTAGTAGGATATGGTAGTTTAGATATCGCTTCGATTTTTTCCCTATCGACTTCGATCCCATTTCCGAAGACTTTATGTCCCAAGACAATTCCTTCTCTTACCATGAAATGGCATTTTTCCTAATTTAGGACTAAGTTTGTTTCTTTACACTGCTTTAGCATCTTCCTAAGGTTGGATAAGCAAAGGTTGAAGGAATTTCCAAATACCGAAAAATCATCCATGAAGACTTCCATGCTATCTTCAATCAATTCATGGAATATGGCCATCATGCATCGTTGAAAGGTAGCGAGGGCGTTGCATAATCCGAAAGGCATTCGCTTGTATGCAAAAGTCCCGTAGGGGCATGTGAAAGTAGTTTTTTCTTGATCTTCAGGAGAAATGGGGATTTGGAAGTATCCTGAGAAACTGTCAAGAAAACAGTAGTACTCCTGCCCGGCTAACCTTTCGAGCATTTGATCGATGAATGGTAAAGGGAAATGATCTTTTCGTGTAGCATCATTCAATTTTCTATAGTTGATACAAACACGCCAGCTAGTAACCATTCTTTGAGGCACTAAATTTCCTTTCTCATTCTTCACAATAGTCATTCCTCCCTTCTTTGGGACTACTTGGACTGGGCTGACCCAGGGGTTGTCTGAAATTGGATAAATTAGGCCAGCATCGAGAAGTTTGACGACCTCCTTCTTCAACACCTTTTTGATATTGGGGTTAACTCTTCTTTGAGGTTGAACGGTAGGTTTATAATCCTCCTCCATGAGAATTTTATGAGTGCAAAAAGTAGAGTCAATTCCCTTAATGTCAGCAACACTCTATGTGATCACTCCCTTGTACTCTTTTAGAACTTCTAAGAGCTTTCCTTTTTGTTCAATGGTTAGGGATGAGCTTATGATAATAGGGAGTTGATCCGTCCCCTGAAGAAAGGCATATTCTAAATGGCTTGGGAGATCCTTTAATTCTAGGGTAGGAGGTTCCTTGATTGATGGTTTTAGCTTATATTCTGGCTTTTGGAGGTCATGAGGTTCGATCTCTATCTTTCGTGGGTAAAAAGAAATTGCTCCAACCATATCAGTCTCTTCATCATCATATATCGTACTGTTGTCATCATTCATGAATTCGTTTACCAGATATTCATCAATACAGCAATCAATATCATCAACAAACTCATCAACTTCTTCAACAAAATAAATGGGATGATCGTAAGAGGAAGGATGACTTATAGAATCCTTGTTATCAAAGGTTAAGCTCTCGGACCCCACTCATAAAGTGAGCTTACCATCATGAACATCAATGATGGCGCGAGCTGTAGCCAAGAATGGTCTCCCAAAGATTACTGGAACTGAGTTATCTTCCTCCATTTCTAAAATAAACCGGAAACTTGAACTCCCCTACCCTCACTAGAACATTTTCACAAACTCCAATGGGATATTTGATTGATTGGTCATCTAGCTAAATACTTATTCTGGTTAGTTTTAGCCCTGAATATCCGAGTTTGAGAAATAAGGAATGAGGCATTAAGTTAATGCTTGCCCCAAGATCTGCCAAGGCGTTTTTCATAGAGATTGCCCCCATAGAGCAAGGAATGGTGAAACTACCCAGATCTTCTTACTTCTTGGGCAGGCTTTTTTGGATTATAGCTAAACATTCTTCTCCTAATGATATCAACCCTTCAAGCTTCTTCCGATTCGAGAGAAATCTTTTGAAATATGTTCTTTGTTTAGGGATATGAAAAGATACATAGAGAAGCGGGATGTTTATGACAGCTCTCTTTAAGTAAGACAACAACCTCTTATTGTCTTCTTCAGCCTTTTGATTCTTTAAACGTGAGGGATAAGGAATCTGTGTGAGAGTCAAACATTAGGCAGGTGTTGGTGCTTGTGGAGGAGGGTCATGAGAGGTCGGAGGGGGTTCAAGTGCTCCCTCCTTGTCCAACTCAAGCTCATTGGTAATGGGATATTGAACCGGGTATGGTGGATCTTTGGTGGTGGTCCCAGATCGAGTAGTAATAGCAAAGGTTGGATCATGTTGGGTTGGACCAGGTTCACATATTCTTTTGTGGAGTTCGGCGAACTGGTTTTCTAATTCAGCTTGTTGCTCTTGAATGAATCCTTCAAGACCCTTTAAAAGCATCCCCCTTTCCATGGCGAATTGCCCGAGTTCTTCTTCAAAGGCATCACGGATGGTGTATTTGGAACCCTCTTCCCCCTCATGCTTTCATTTTAGATTACCCCAAAGAGTGTAATCATTATTCTGATAAAATACAAGGAGGGAAGGTCATCATAGATATCATGGCTGGAAAGGAGAGCTTGCTCATGGTGTTTATCGTCACATTCATCGCTCTTGTGGGACCCTCCACAGATGTCTCATATAAGGTATGGGTTAAACAACCTCTTAGGCTCTTGCGACTTTGTGAGGTACGCGAGCTTCTCTTGTGCCCTCTTCATTCGATCTTCAAGAGATAATGGGCGATTATTCGAGGTAGCAGAGATACTCATTACAGTCATTGGCTCGTTCCAAATATTGTCTTGGTATTTGACATACTCCTCAATGCGGTCCCATCCTTCTTCTGCACTGAGATTGGAGAGTTTTTCGCCAGTTGAGAAGTCAATCCCTATTTGATCATCGCGGGAGAAATTGTCGTAAAAGATTTAGACAAGCAACCAAAGGTTAATACCATGGTGTGGGGCTTGTTGAATGATTTCTTTGAAACAAGTCCAGGAGTTAATGATAGATTCTCCATCAGTTTGATGGAAGTGAAGGATTTTGCTCCTGATGGTTGCAGTTCTCCCAGGAGGAAAGAACTTTTTGGTAAACTTAGTGGTGAGTTGTTCCCAAGTGAAGATGGACCTTGGAGGTAGCTTATCGAGCCACTCTTTGGCCTTTCCTTGAAGAGAAAATGGGAAAAACTGGAGTCTAGATGTCTCCTTGGATGCTCCGTCAGCATAGATAGTATCCATAATTTTAAAAAATTGTTTGATGTGATGAATTGGGTTTTCACTGTGGGATCCGTGAAATTGACATGCATTCTGGATATGCTAAATGTTGGTGGCATGCAACACCTCATTGATCTGTACGGAAGGGTAGACAATGGCACCGGTAAATCCAGATGAAGTGGGAGAGGAGTACTCTCTAAGGGCTTTTGCCTTTGGTTCATTGATGGGTTCATTGACAGGAGTAGCGGGGATATCCTCGCTATGTTGGCTTAGATTGTCATTGTTGATGGTTTCAGGAGACTTGGGGGAATTTGTGGACTCTTCGTCAATCATGGCTTCATCAAAATTGATGGTGGTGCCTTGTGGTTCCAACTCATGGAGAGCTCTTCTTCGCTTATACAGCTCTCTATCGGGTTCGGCAAAGGGCTCAAGAAGGGTTTTGGTGGAACTACGGGTCCTAAGCTGTCTAAGGGAGTTGGTGGGGGGAAATAGCTGGTTTGGTGGTGGGTTATCACCTTCCATGATGAAAAGTGATGGGATTACGAACAAATTCATGAAGAAGGGGGACAGACTACAAGGAAGCTAAAAATGAGAAAAAATGTTACTTGATATGAATCAAGCAAGGGAACCTAAACGAGATAGAAATCTAACTAACTATTCTATTCCCCAGTAGCGACGCCAAAAACTTGATGCGAGTATAACGCGTTCGGGGTCAAAGGAACTTCCTTTTCGTCGAGAAATTTTTTCAACACCCTAGGCAGTGAACCTAATCGTTGTAGTGTAATATTGGGTAAGCCTCAGGTAGAATAAGAATGCTAGTGAGAGATGTACTACGCAAAGGTTTGAGGTTGAGGAAGATTATTTTTTATCTTTTTTATATTTTTTATAAAGCTAAGGGTAAAATCTCGGGGTTTGGATTTGGGGGTTGGTACTTCTACCGATTACTTCTACTATCTAATTATCTAAACTAATGGGTAGTCTTATGTCTATTGATGTGTGCTCGTTAGCTGATTAAAAATGTGTCTGCCTAGATACTATTACCCCTAGTTATCTTTTATTGCTGGTTGAATTGTCACGCCCTTATTCTTAACGCGTTGTGTTTTCTAAGGTCGTAGGGTATGCTTTTATCCCTAACTCTTCGAGACTACCTTAAGGTTATTGCCTACGAAATCACTAGGTCTCATAAACTAACTCTAAGGTTATCTTTGGAAGTTTAGCCTACAATTCCACTAAGAGATTTATAAACTAAGGTTCACAAAGATTACTCAAGCATTAAAAACACAATGATAGCCTAGTGCATTCTTAAGCCAATTATAATTAAGATAAGAGACAACCAATCAATAATTAATAACTAGGTTTCATAGATCTAAGAAAACACACAAGAAATTTAGCTGGACATTTTAAACATGCAAGCATACACACATACAATCGAAGAAATAATGAAATCAATGTAGTAAAATACTTATCTTGATGTAAAATAGGGTATGAGAACCCTAAGATACTGTCCAAACCGGACTATAATCGTTTTAGGTTTTTACTCCACAAGTCAACCTTCTAAAATTCTGAACATTCGATTTCCATATATAGTTTTACAACTGCGACGGCATCACCCTATAGTTGGGACGCCGTCAGATTGCCGTTATTAGGGTTTTATCTTGGTCAAGTCATCGTTGGGACGGCGTCATGTTGTGGATGTGACACTGTCAGTCTTCAGCAGTGACGTCATCTGAATCTGTATCTAGGACGTATGAGAAGAAAAGTCTTCATGACGCCCTTACTCTTCAAAGCCTGACGCCGTCAGGTGTAAATTAGCAAAAAGGCTACTTACTCATCACAATTGTAACTATGTAGAGAGGGATGGTGTCGCCCTCTATTTGGGATGCCGTCAGGTGTAATTCCAGCAGCTTGAGTGTCTTGATCTTGACTTAGCCATTTACTTCATATATTCCCTCCTTTTCGCCCAAAAATGCATCATTCCAGCATTTTGCTTCCAAGAGACCTAAAAAGTGAAAAGGAACAAAATTAAGCAGTAACGGATATAAAAGTGGGCGATTAAGGGCTTAAATGACCCCTTAAAAGTGTACGTTTTAAATCCTTATCACGACCCACTTATTTAACAATTTAGTTACTCAGTTCAAGACTCCAATTTAAGAACTAATGAAGACCCGAAAATTTTCTTTTAAATGGGTTTTAAAGTAGTAAAACATACTCACCAGTCGGGTGGACGCTATCGCACACGCTACGCGACGCCGTCCCTCCCTAAATGGAGTATCAGATCATAGGTAAACTTTAAGCCTGACGGCTCAAGGGTTTCATAACCCGACGGCTTCAGCCCATTTTGGGACGCCGTCACCCTTCAACTGGGACGCCGTCTGAAACAGGAATTGTCCTAACGGCTCAGAACATTTTTAGCCAGACGGGGTCACCAGGTTGGTGACGCCGTCTGGCGACCAGACCTACACAATTTGTGCAGAATTCCTGCTCTTCAAACCCAACTTCTCTAGCAACAATTAAGGACAACATCAAGAAGTCCAAATTGACCCAACATAACATACCAAGACTATTACCATATAACCTTTGATACATATCATTCAAAACAAGTCAAATGGCATTGCGCCAAACATCATTTAACCATAATTTTGACCCATAGACTACAAGAGTTTGACATTATTGATTTTAAACCATTAGACAACACTAAGAACATATTTACAAACCAATTATGAAGGAAAGACCATATGACCTAAAATATAACAAAACTAAACTTGACTCTTCGGGGCTTCCAACTTCAACACCTTGATCCAAAAGACATGAACAACTAATAGCATAAGTATGGTCCATCTTATACTTGATTCTTACCCTTATTCTTCTTGCCAGGACCTACAAAACATCAACAACTATAACATAAGCGAATTGCTTAGTGAGTAAATGGGTTATACGCATAATGAAGCTTTAACAATATAATAAGATTCATGGAGCATCTATAACATAAGAACATACGTTCAATTTCATAATTATACTACTTTGATAATATAAAAGCTCTTGATCTAATCTACTATTACAAGCTCCAACAAAAGCTATATCATACAATTAGTAGTTCATAATTAAGCATTATAAAACATAAACCCACTATACTTACCTCAAACTTGCTCAATAGGTTTTTCTACAAATAGAGTCCCAACTCCCTTAAGCCTCCTAAACAATAATTAATCTCAATTAGAGACTTTAACTACTAATTTCCATGAATTAGACATCTTCTAATACTACTTTAACTTCAAGAATTCAGTCTATTAGTCTTAATAATTACCACCACAAGCTCAATTTGAGCTCAATTGAAAGCCTTTAGGTATATCCTCTTCTCCTTTCTCACCTCTTTTTCTTCTTCTCCAGGTTTTCTCTAATTTTTTGGATATCTCTTTAGCTTATTTATTTTACTTTTATTAATTATACTTAGCTCAATTTGCAATTTAGTCCCCCCCCCTGGTAATTCCCAGAACAGAGTAAGATAATCAATAGCAGTGACAATGCAAGACCAAATTAGGTTACCGGATATCACTTAGAATCGTGTAACCACTTTCCAAAGTAAACTAATCGAACCTATGCCTGGGTTACACAAATATCTACTTGGGATTAGACCAAATGTTTGTTATTGAATTAGGCACAAATCAATAACCCTTGTGCATATAAGTGTTTAAGCTTTTTGTTTGTTTCTCCTAGTTTTGAATATTTCTCAGTGTTTTCATACTGATGAAGTCCATCTCTATTTATAGTAGAGAATACTCACTCCTAGTCAATGGACATTATGTGTTAATAATGGCCAATAAGCAGTCATAACAGCCACTTAAATGAGTCAAAGCTGTTACTAATTAATCACTGCAACATTACACTAGCAGCAGGAACCAGAACACTACCAGTAGGAACCATCAATTACTACATTAGCAGTAGCAACCAATACACTACCAGCAGGAACCAATACACTACCAGCAGGAACCATCAGTTACTATACTAGCAGTAGTTTACCATACTAGCAGTACTAACCCCTATTGAGTCAGGGTGTTCAGGGACCTCATGGGTGTACACTCCGTACCTCCTAACCCAAAACCAGGTGTGAAATAATCCCACAAGTGCACTAAATTTTCCAAAAATCCTCCCCAAATTTAGTTCACTTCCTTTGCATGAAAAACAAACATCAAACAAAACATGTGCATAAACGAAATATCCTAAGGATTGAATTTCCATCTTAGTACATTACACGTTCAAATATTCAAGAATCAGGGTGTTCTAAGAATTGAACCCTTCAAACCATTTGAATACCTGAAGATAAAATACACACAAGTTTTCAAACACTTAAACGTTCCTGACACTTTACAAGCCATGTGTCCATATCCAAATTCACAAACGTTGTAAGAGCCAAAAGTCCAAAGCTCCCTGAAGCGGCAAAACTTCAACATTTACATAGGTGGTTCCTCTTTATTCATGCTCCTGCCAAGCGCTTTTTCAAAGAAATTAACCATTAAGAAGTAAAGACTTCATCCTCCTTTTCAGCAGGTTCTGAGCACAACCTTGGGATGTAATATAAAACATGTTCTCCAGTCCACTGAATGTTCAGCTTTCCACATTGAACTCAGCTCCCACGTTTCCTTAGGAGGGATTTGGGTGTCTTAGCATTCAGTGACTAAGTTGGACATAAACCCATCCCTTTAACAGACTTTATAACCAAGTCTCTAGCCAATCCCTTCGTCAAGTGATCAGCTAAATTTTGTTGAGATCTAACAAACTCTATAGATACCACCCCATTCATGATAAGCTCACGAATCATGCTATATCTGACACCTAAGTGTCTAGACTTCCCATTGTACATCTGGCTATAAGCCTTTGCCAATGTAGCTGCACTATCACAACGGATAGAAATAGGTGCTATAGGTTTAGGCCATAATAGAATCTCAAGAAGCAAGTTTTTCAACCATTCAGCTTCTTTACCAGCAGTTGCTAAGGCCACAAATTCAGATTCCATTGTTGAACTAGTGATGCAAGTTTGCTTCTTGGATGCCCAAGTAATTGCACCTCCACCAAGTAGGAATACCCAGCCACTGGTAGACGAATTGTCTTCAGTCTTACTGATCCAACTTGCATCAGTGTATCCTTCCAACACTAAAGGATAACCAGTATATGAGAGACTATAATCCATAGTTCTCTTCAGATACTTCAATAACCTCTGAACTGCTTGCCAGTGATGAGCACTAGGATTGCTAGTATACCTGCTCAGTTTACCCACTGCAAAAGCAATATCAGGTCTTGTACAAGTCATGGCATACATCAGACAACCAATTACCCTAGAATACTCAAGTTGAGATACAGCCTTGCCATTATTAGGCATTAGCTTCTCACAAGTATCCATAGGTGTACTCACTGGAGTACAATCAAAGTAATTAAATTTCCTCAAAACCTTCTCAATATACCAAGGTTAACATCAGCCTCCCCCATGTCCTTCATGGAGAACCTTGATGACAAAAATTCCTTTGTCAAGTCAACCTGATTTTGGTCGGTGCCAAAGATCAGCATGTCATCAACATATAGACAAATGATGACTCCTTTGCCAGATTCATCAAAATTGCTATACACACATTTGTCAGGCTGGTTAAGAACATAACCACTAGACAAAACCACTTCATCAAATTTTTGATGTCATTGCTTAGGTGCCTGTTTTAGTCCATAAAGAGACTTAATCAGTCTACACACCTTGTTTTCATTGCCAGGCAAGATGAAGCCCTGAGGTTGGTTCATATAAACGTCCTCATCCAATTTACCATTCAAGAAAGCTGTTTTCACATCCATCTGATGAATAATCAAATTGTGAATAGATGCCAAAGCAATCAGCAGTCTTATGGTACTGATACGAGCCACAGGGCATAAGTATCAAAATAGTCTATTCCTGACTTTTGTTTAAAGCCCTGAATGACTAGTCTAGCCTTGAAACTTTCAATAGTTCCATCTACCTTCATTTTCTTTTTGAAAATCCATTTGCAACCCAAAGGTTTGCAACCAGGTGGTAGATCAACCAACACCCAAGTGTTGTTGCCCATGATGGAATACATCTCATCATTGATTGCTTTTTTCAAGAAAGCAATATCTTGGGACTTCATTGCTTCTTCAAATGTCTTGGGATCATCCTCAACAATAAAGCAATAGGAGTATTGGTCAGGGACCTCATCCCTTGTTCCTTCAATTAAATATAATTGAAACTCAGGTCCAAATGACTTTGGATTCCTGACCCTTTTGCTCTTTCTAAGCACAGGTTCAGGTTGTTGAACCACAACCTCATCAAGGACCTTTGATGGTTTTTCATCAAGGACCTCTGATATACCAATGTCATGAGTTCCATTAGGAATCCTTTGACTTGGTCTAGGGACTGATGAGAATCTATTCTCATCAAAGTTAGCATCCCTTGATTCAATTATGGAGTTAATTGAAACAGATTCATTAGGTTCAATAACATAGAACCTAAAAGCCTTGGCATGCTTAGCATATCCAAAAAAGATGCAATCAACGCCTCTTTCACCCAAAGTTTTAAGCTTTGGATCAAGGAGTTTCACAACAGCCCTACAACCCCAAACCTTGAGATAGTTTAGGTTGGGTTTCCTTTTAGTCCAAAGTTTATAAAGGGTAACCTTATTCCTTTTGTTAGGAACCCTATTTAATAAATAGCAAGCTGTTAACATAGCTTCACCCCAGAACCCTTGACTCAGTCCTGAATAGGACAACATGAAATTAACCATCTCCTTCAGCACCCTATTTTTCCTTTCAGAAATGCCATTTTGCTAAGGTTTATAGGGAGCAGTCGTTTCATGGATTATACCAACATACTGAAAATACATAGTATCCATGTACTCACCTCCCCTATCAGTCCTTAATCTTTTGATCAGGGACCCAAGTTGTAATTCAACTTCAGTTTTAAATACTTTGAATTTATCTAATGCTTCATCCTTAGTATGTAATAGATAGACATAACAAAACCTAGCAGCATCATCAATAAATGTCACAAAGTACTTCTTATTCCCCAAAGAGGGAATGGCATGCAAATCACATAGGTCACTATGTATTAGCTCCAAGAGCTTAGTTTCACGACTAACACCCTGAAAAGGTTTCTTAGTTATTTTGGTCAACATGCAAGTTTTACACTTTTCAATTTCCATGTCAAATGCTAGGATTAACCCATCCTTAGACATATCTTGCATCCTTTTATAGTGTACATGCCAAGTCTAGCATGCCATAGGTTAGAGTCAGTCAGGTCATTGGTGGTCATAAAGGCTGAATTAACATAATCATTATCAATATTAAGCCTGAACATTTGATTACACAAATAGCCAAAACTAATAAACACTTCATGCTTAGATAGAACAAATTTATCATATTCAATAACTTGTTTATATCCATGATTATTCAAAATACTACTTGAAACCAAGTTTTTCCTTATATTAGGAACATGAATAACATTAAACAAGGTTACAATCTTTCTAGGACTAAACTTAAGATCTACACAACCATGACTATGCACCAAGGCTATTGACTCATTTCCCATGTGAAGAATAGAACCATCATTCAGTGACTCATAAGTCTTGAACCAGCTTCTATCTTTGCACACATGAACTGTTGCACCAGATTCAACCCACCATGCAACATCATCATCCTGCACATAATAAGATTCAGATACATATGTAACATAATAAATCTGAAAAAACTTATTAAACATATTATGACCTTTCTGTGAGTTGGAAGAAACACCATTCCCTGAACCATTAGTGCCTGATCCATTGGCTTTACCACCAACCTTAACACCTTTGCAATCCCTTTTAATGTGACCAGTTTTACCACATTTCCAACAAGTAGGTGTTGCCTTCTTGTTAGGATCTGCCCTTGTGTTATCATGACGTTTACGCTTGCCTTTGTTCTCATTGTACCTAGTGGAGTTGTTATGCTCCACCATATTGACAATAGATGCACCAGTTGCATTGCTACTCTTTGGCTTGTCATTATCCTGCACCCTGAGGGATTCCTCAATGCGCAGATGACTGCCCAACTCAACAAGAGTTAACTCCTCTATCTTATGTTTCAAGGTATGCTTGAAATCTTTCCAAGAATGAGGAAGTTTATCAATGACACAGGAGACTGAAATAGCCTCATCCATGTGTATATTTTGTTGTGTAAACCTTCCAAGTATACCAAGAAGTTCATTGTATTGTTCCATAACTGGTCTTGAATCAGTCATTTTGTAATTTGCAAAATTACTTACAAGGAACTTCTTACTTGATGCATCCTCAGCTATATATTTGGCATCCAAGGAATCCCATAGTTCTTTGGAAGTTTTAAAGTTCTGATAAATGTCAAATAGAGAATCAGACATACCATTGTGAATTAAACCTCTGCAAATGTAGTCATCATTCTCCCATTTGCTCCTTCTCTAGATCTGCTCAACAGTAGCATCATCCCCATCATCAGGAATAGGAGTGGTTAGTACATACACCATGCTCATGCTAGAAAGCAAGAAGTACATCTTCTTCTGCCATCTCCTGAAGTCCACCCCTTCAAACTTGTCGAGCTTGGCAAAGTTTGAAGCCATGTGTTTCATTGCAGCAGTAGCCATTGATTATCACAAATATTTTACTTTGACTATTGGTGGTAATTCCCATAACAGGGTAAGATAATCAATAGCAGTAACAATGCAAGACCAAATTAGGTTACCGGATATCACTTGGAATCGTGTAATCACTTTCCAAAGTAAACTAATCGACCCTATGCCTGGGCTACATGAATATCTACTTGGGATAAGACCAAATGTTTGTTATTGAATTAGGCACAAATCAATAACCCTTGTGCATATAAGTGTTTAAGCTTTTTGTTTCTTTCTCCTGGTTTTGTATATTTCTCAGTGTCTTCATACTGATGAAGTTCATCTCTATTTATAGTAGAGAATACTCACTCCTAGTCAATGGAAATTATGTGTGATTAACGGCCAATTAATCACCCATAATACGCCTCCATTATCATAGGAATAGTGGTTACATGACCAATTAAACGTGGTCATAAAGCAGTCATAACAGCCACTTAAATGAGTCAAAGCTGTTGCAAATTAATCACTGCAACACTACCAGTAGGAACCATTAGACTAGCAGCAGGAACCAGAACACTACCAGTAGGAACCATCAGTTACTACACTAGCAGTAGCAACCAATACACTACCAGCAGGAACCAATACACTACCAGCAGGAACCATCAGTTACTATACTAGCAGTAGTTTACCATACTAGCAGTAGTAACCAATACACTAGCAGTACTAACCACTATTGAGTCAGGATGTTCAAGGACCTCATGGGTGTACACTCCGTACCTCCCAACCCAAAACCAGGTGTGAACTAATCCCACAAGTGCACTAAATTTTCCAACAGAATCTTAATGTAATTCATCATGTACTCTCTTTGTTCACCTTTGGTTAGGGGTTTGTTCCTTCTTTCTCTTTGCTCTTTGAGAAGTCTTTTCTTTTTATTGACCATCTCAACCATCTTTCTAGCATAATCTTCACTCCTAATATCAGTTAAGATGTCTATGTTGACCTCCAGTTTAGCCTTTATGGTGTCCCACTCTTCATCTATATAGAACTGTGCAACTTTCAGTACTTGAGCTTTCCTTTTCTTTTTTTCTTTTGTTAACTCAGGTTGCTCTTGTAAATTCTTTGCATTCAGTTCATTTTTGATTTTCTGTTCAGGCAAGTCTAGCTTCTTCAGTTGCATCTTCTGCTTGAAGTCTTGCAATCTCTTCTAAACTTGCTTCTTCTTCTCTAATCTGCCTTTTAGTCTTTACAGGCTCAGGAGTCTCTTCCAATATTCCCTTACCTTTTCTTTGAGCAGACTCATCACCAATACTAACTGGAACACCAGTATTAACATCACTAGACTCTGCTTTATCCCTACCAGTATTAATTTCAGCACCAGTATTAATATCTAAAAAACCAGTATTAATATCTTCAAATCCAGGATTAACATCATCAAAGCCAGACTTAATGTCTTCACCACCAGACTTATCAACACCACCAGAACTTGCAGCTTCTGCATCAAGTCTCTTCTTAACAGACTTCTTCTGACTGAGATTTTTAACCAAAATTTCAGCTGCTTCCAAACCTTGAGGACTGATATGAGTTTCCTTAGAAGATTTGTCCTTTTTGGGTGTCTGAAAAGCTGTTTCATCCTCCTTCAAATTCTTCCCTTTTTTGGAAGAATTTTCTGCTTCCTCACCCTATGACTTAGTGAAATCTATGCCCTTCTGTTTGATAATTCCCTCCAGCTTCTTAACTCTTTTCACCAACTTCAGAACTGTTGTTCCCAATGTTTGTTTAGTCTGCTCGAGATCCTTCTCCAAGCCATCTATTTTTTAAATCAATTTTGGAACCAGTTGAAGTAGATCATCTACAAATAAAGAACTTGGTTCTGCTTCAGTAGTGGATGTTGGATGTTGGGTTTCTGGAATTGTTGTAGGCTCTTCTTCCCATACTTTCTCAATAATCAAAGACCACATATGTTGTGATTTATATGCCATAACTTTTAGGATAAGGATATCCTAAATACATAGTGTCTTTAATTGTATTGGATAACACAATTAACCACTTGAGAAAGGGTCCTTTTAAAAGTGTGCAAAGAAGCAAACACTAAGTATGAAATTGAATCAATCTTTTCGTAAGATAATTATGACAACAAACTAATGTCCATGGACTCACCTTCATATTCTTTGTGAGTTACGTATCCGAGGATATGAATAAAATAAGTGTAGGAAGAAAACACATAAGTTCTAAAGAAGAATATGCATTTAAGTAAACATATAATCACAGATATGCACATAGAGTTTCAATTAACATGCATAGCATGCCCTAGATTACTAGCAAGCACATCACACATAAAGTAATTATGATTTTGAGAAATCGTACCTTGGCTAATGATACATCCTTAAGATACATTACCTCACTTGAAGCTCCAACCATTTGACATATACCGTATTTATCACAATCGTTGTCTTCTTCGTCGGTATCACTCCATGCTTCTTTAGTGAGTTCTTCTTGAAATCTCTTGAAAGATTCTTCACGGGATTTCCTTCATTAAAAGAAATGGTGATAGTATTGATCATAGTAAAAGCGCTATTTAAGGATTCGTCCTTAGCCATGATGGATTGTTTATTACTTGTTTAAGATCAATATTGTTTTCTTTGGCTTGAGTACTACCTTGATGAAAGATTAAATATTTTTCCAAATATCATTTGCCGTGTAGTATAAGAAAATTCTTTCATACTCATTTTTTGGTAAGGCTTTGTAAATCAATATTTTGGCTTCAATATTTTTAGAAAATCTCCTTTTAAAATCATCATCTTGATTAATTTTGGTAGGTTGAAAATCACCAATTGAAATAACATGCCAAAGATCTTGATCTATTGATTTCACATAAATTTCGAATCTATTTTTCCAATTGATAAAATTATTATTTTCAAAAAATGGTAGTTCTTGAAAAGATTGGCCTTCTAGATTTCTTTCAGACTCCATAGATCGATTCAAGTTTTAAAATACAATATATTTTAAATAATCTTGACTAGCCTGGCTCTGATACCAATTGTAGAAACTAGAAGGGGAGTTGAATAGTTTCACCGTTTGTGTTTACGTTTTAAAATCTTTAACTTGTTTGATTCAAAGTTATGCGATATCAATCAACAATATACAACACAATATATATATATATATATATATATATATATATATATATATATATATATATATATATATATATATATATATATGCACAAAGATAAATATTGTATGAAAGAACGAAAGATAAAGAGATTGAAAGATTAAACCAAGACACAGAGATTTATAGTGGTTCGGCACGAAGCTCACTCTTCGCCCTAATCTACTCCCCGAGTATCACACTCGATAGTTCACAATCACTATGTCAACAAACTCCCTTTAGGCGGAGAAAACCGTACACCAACGCTTACACCAATTTACGACACTAAGCGGAATCTTGAGTTCTAATCCTAGCTAGAACCAATATAAAAACCGATACTGATGCAGGTTTTACTGACCAAGGTTTAATATTTATAAAGTCTCTTAATACCTATGGTCTACCCTAATGCACTAACGGGCAGTGTACCCGGTCGCGTGTAGTGTAGTATTCGATAAAACTGAGGTCGTCCCAAGAGCTATGTGTTTTGGATTATTACTAAGTATAGGTGTCACAGATTAATAATGATTTCGAGAAGGAATTAATTAATTAACTACTAAAGCAAATAAAAGGCAAAGGTTTAATCAAGAGAGGATAGTGGTGCTAACTGTGGAAAACTAGTAGGGGGGTTGAATAGTTTTACCAATTAAAACTTCGTTTTAAACTATTTAGATCGACTTATGTCAATCTATTTGAATGTGTGTTGGATTTTGATGATCAAGCACATAGAAGTATAGATATGTAATGGAAAAGATAAAGGGTAAGAAGACAAAACCACAACACGAGTATTTATAGTGGTTCGCCTACACGGACACCTTCCTTGCCCTAATCCACTCCCTGAGTCACCTACTCGAGAGTTTGTAAGCACTACACAACACCAACTCCTTATGGCGGAGAAGCCTTCACAACGTTGCCTACTCTTTTTCCGGTACTAGGCTAACCACCGGGTTCTTTCACTCCAAGGTGAACCACACCTATCACGACATCGCCTACCCTTTATACGGTGCTAGGCTAACCACCTGGTTCTTTCACTCCAAGGTGAACCACACCTATCACAACGTCGCCTACCCTTTATTAGGTACTAGGCTAAGCACCTAGTTCCATTGCAATGGAGGAACTACTACCCAACACAACACCAATCTACTAACCCTAAAGGAGATCAACTCCTTAAATCAACATCAAGAAGGATATCAATATCCTTTGAACCAAATACAACTCTAACTAATACATCGAGTCACACCATATCGAATGTACACTTAAGGCACCTTATACTAATGCCTTTGACTAGATCTTCAAGACACCCTTCACTAATGTCCTGTGTCTTGACTTCTAAGCACCCTTCACTAATGCTTCTAGTCTTGAATTTTAAGCACCCACCACAAGTGCTTATGATATGGACGATAGATACCCTTCACTAATATCTTCGTCTTGACACTTGAGACACCTTTCACAAATGTCTTCAACACTTCTTAGGAAAATAAAAACAATCATCAACAAGAGGACTTTGTAGTCTTGATGATGAGGAAGCATGGCAACTCATGGACTTGAGCTTGCTCGACTTCAAAGGTGGTGATCTTGCCTTTAAGAGGAACCTAAAAGATCACACAAAAACAAAACTACAAACATAGATCTCTTGGATATGGGTTTAGAGAGTTTTCAACTCTAATGGAAAGTATGTTGGAAAGGTGTGAGAAACAATGAAGAAATGGCTCACTATTTATAGAGAAAAATCTCTACTGTTCCCCGGATCCCACGGATCCCTCCCACAAGAGATCCGTCTAGCGTAATGCTAGGGATCCGTGGGACGCTCTTCTTTGCCCATGGGTATTTTTGGTTATGGGTCATGGTCATGGGTTATGGGTTGATCCATGGGTTTCTTTCTAGATACAATGTATCTCTATAATACAATGAACCTAGTTAAGTGGTTTGGACAATACCATGGGTTATGGGTCAATACCATTTGTTAGTTTTTACCCATTTTAGTATATACTTAGTTAAGTGTATATTTACCCAAATATGTAAACACTAGTTGTTGTACATATGTATCTCTAAATCATAAAATCACTTACACTTGTTTTAGTGTTTTATGTGAAAACGTAAGTGTGTTAGAAAACTATTTAATCAAACTATTTACGTATTTTATTTGTTTCGTTAAAATGATTTTACGTTTGTTATCGACAAAACAGTAGAAGATCGTAAAATATAAATAAACGTTTTTATGGCTTATTTCTATTAACACTAACCTAGTTAATCCTCCTAACTAGTAATGTCTACGTCTACTTACTTCCAATTACTTCAGGTGGGGTCAAAGTCGAGAGGACAACATTTGGTCAATTCGCCCTAACCTATCAGCAAAGATGCCACCACAGGAGAAGTCAGGTGTCCCCTCATAAGTCCTTTTGTTCCTGGTCCCCTAAGCCGAGTCATTAAGTACCGCTACATGCTAGACTTATAATAGTGAGTGCCCGGGCGTTAGAAACTTAAACACTCACCCCCTAATTCTTAAGTTCATCTAAACGGTAGGTGATCAGTTGGTCAAATCACACAAGTAGAAAGGGTGATCAGTTGGTCAAATCACGAAAGTTGAAGAGAGAATCAAGAGACCAATCTTTGGTGAAGGCACATTGTCCATGATTTAGAATCTGGAGGATGTTGGCAAATTGCCCAAGGGTTAAGACAAACTTTTGATTTTTGATCCAAAACCAAAGAGATAAAGAGCGATCCTCGTTACGAATGAGTTCGACTTGACGGAAGAATTCCAATATGAACCTTGGACATATTTTCTCATTAATTTCGAGAAGACATTCTAGTCCTATGGCTTGGAAGGAGGTATTGATATCTTCTTTGAATTGTAGAGGAGTGTCTACACTACGTCCTTCATGGAAGTGACGTGTTTCGAGATTATTGAACCCACGAACATGGTTGCTAGGTGTGTTGGGCTCAAGGGAGATGTTTGGAGTGTAGAAGCTTGTGAGTGAAAAATCAAACTCGTATTCGTGCGACATAGTGGAACCAAGAGGAAAGACGAGTTAATAGAGAGTGATATTTTGTGGTCAACCAATGACTCCCTAATGTTTTTGTTTTTATTAACATTGATTTTGATCAACCATGGACTTTTACTCACTTATTGTTGGAACTTGTATTTTTAGAAAAAAGGTGGTTTTTAATTTGCATGAAAAACTGTTATCCAGTAATAGGGTTCCCACGGTTCCCTTTTGAAAGGGATCCGGCCAGTATTTCTACAGGGATCCATGGATCTGTAGAAGCAAAAGCAGATTAAACAAAATATGGGTTTTTAGATCTTATAGTTTTATACCAAGATATGTGATTTAACCTACCTTTTTCTTTTAGCATGCATTCATGTTTTCTAAGGATCTACGAGAGAATACGAGGAATATAAAACACGAGAAATGAAAAACACATTATGATAATAATAACCTAGATAAACTAGACTATTAGTAATATTTCATTTCAATGCTAAGAATGATACAAAGGATTGGGTATATAACCCCAATGTAGATCATTAACACAAAGTATATGTCTCCGTATGAGAACTTCATCATAGGAAACACAAGAGCGATGAGCGTTAAGGCGATGAGCATGAGGGCGACGTAAACCATGTTGATGGTGAACCTTCTTTGATCCCGACGAGATGAGTATGAGGAGGAAGATGAAGTTTTGAATGAGAGGTAATTTTTGAATTTGGAAAATTTGAAAAAGTGGGATAGAGTTAGGACGACGGATGATATATTTATGGGGAAGGAGGAATTTTTAAGATTTGTGTTTTGTTTTATTATAAAAGGATATGTTTTTGGATTAGTGAAAATAGAATACACGTTTTATATACCCTGACTTTTGACTAAAATTTAACACGTATGTGAGAAAAAAAAACTTCCTAATGAAGCTATATGTAAAACAAGTGTATACACCTAAGCTACTCAAATAAATACCTAAGTACAATATACTCAAGAAACTTGGTAACGAAGCTCTGATGCCAATTGTAGAAAACTAGAAGGGGGGTTTGAATAGTTTTACCAATTAAAACTTCATTTTAAACTATTTAGATCGACTTATGTCAATCTCTTTGAATGTGTGTTGGATGTTGATGATCAAGCACATAGAAGTATAGATTTGTAATGAAAAAGATAAAGGGTAAGAAGCACAAAACCACAACGCGAGTATTTATAGTGGTTCGGCTACAAGGACACCTTCCTTGCCCTACTCCACTCCCCGAGTCACCTACTCGAGAGTTTGTAAGCACTACACAACACCAACTCCTTATGGCGGATAAGCCTTCACAACGTTGCCTACTCTTTTTCCGGTACTAGGCTAACCACCGGGTTCTTTCACTCCAAGGTGAACCACACCAATCACGACATCGCCTACCCTTTATACAGTGCTAGGCTAACCACCGGGTTCTTTCACTCCAAGGTGAACCACAGCTATCACAACGTCCCCTAACCTTTATTAGGTACTAGGCTAAGCACCTAGTTCCATTGCAATGGAGGAACTACTACCCAACACTACACCAATCTCCTAACCCCAAAGGAGATCAACTCCTTATATCAACATCAACAAGGATATCAATATCCTTTGACCCAATACTACTCTAACTAGTACATCAAATTACACCATATCGAATGTACACTTAAGGCACCTTATACTAATGCCTTTGACTAGATCTTCAAGACACCCTTCACTAATGTCTTGTGTCTTGACTTCTAAGCACCCTTCACTAATGCTTCTAGTCTTGACTTCTAAGCACCCACCACAAGTGCTTATGATATGGACGATAGATACCCTTCACTAATATCTTCGTCTTGACACTTGAGACACCTTTCACAAATGTCTTCAACACTTCTTAGGAAAAGAAAAACAATCATCAACAAGAGTACTTCAGCAGTCTTGATGATGAGGAAGCATGGCAACTCATGGACTTGAGCTTACTCGATTTCAATGGTGGTGATCTTGCCTTTAAGAGGAACCTAAAAGATCACACAAAAAAGAAACTACAAACATAGATCTCTTGGATCTGGGTTTAGAGAGTTTTCAACTCTAAAGGAAAGTATGTTGGAAAGGGGTGAGGAACAATGAAGAAATGGCTCACTATTTATAGAGAAAAATCTCTATTGTTCCCCGGATCCTACGGATCCCTCCCAAAAGGGATCCGTCTAGCGTAATGCTAGGGATCCGTGGGACGCTCCTCTTTGCCCATGGGTATTTTTGGTTATGGGTCATGGTCATGGGTTATGGGTTGATCCATGGGTTTCTTTCTAGATACAATGTATCTCTAGAATACAATGAACCTAGTTAAGTGGTTTGGACAATACCATGGGTTATGGGTCAATACCATTTGTTAGTGTTTACCCATTTTAGTATATACTTAGTTAAGTGTATATTTACCCAAATATGTAAACACTAGTTGTTGTACATATGTATCTCTAAATCATAAAATCACTTATACTTGTTTAGTATTTTATTTGAAAATGTAAGTGTGTTAGAAAACTATTTAATCAAACTATTTACGTATTTTATTTGTTTCGTTAAAATGATTTTACGTTTGTTATCGACAAAACATTAGAAGATCGTAAAATATAAATGAAAGTTTTTACGGATTATTTGTATTAACAATCTCCCCCTTTTGTTGATGACAAAACATAAAATTATTTTAAGAAAAAACTAAAATTCGTAGAAAATTTGAATTATTAGTTTTTACTTTTTTCTCCCCCTTTTTGTCGAAACAAAAAGAACTTCAAAAAGAAACTAACACAATTTTTATGAAAAAAAATATGTGAAGAAAAAAAAATATAGAGCAAGTAACGGGAAAGTATCTCATCTTTACTCCCCCTTGACGAGTCCATCCCTAAGTAAGGGCGTCAAAAGAAAAGTATACTAAATAACTTCATTTGTAACTAAGTTTGCAAAAGATGTCGTCTATGAGACGAGTACGCTCCCCCTTAATGATTGCAACTTTGCAAGGAGACGTCATGAAATGAGCCCATAATATTGGAAGTGATTTTGCAACGTATTGTTTTGATACAAAGCTCCCCCTAGCTTTATGGTGTCAAAGTTTTCATGTGTAAATTGAATAACTACAAAACAAAGGTTAGAAAGCGAGTATAATGTAAAATTTTCTGCAAAAAAGATTCAAGTTAGCAAGAAAATAGTTTTCTGTCTTAGGGATCCCACGGTTCCCTCCTTGTAGGGATCCGTGTAGGCAAATAAAAGGGATCCGTCTGACGGATGATTAGTTTCAGCAAAGATGATGTAACAAATAATGTTATCATCAAAATGAGATATGTATTTATACAACATAATCATATACTCAGGAATATAGCAAGTAGCATGTAATTTCATTTAATAAAAGTAGAGATATGATATACATGACTCTAAAAACTAAGAAAATGAGCGATACATGACTTGGAATTACTAGATTTATCTAAGTAACGCTTGATACCACTAAAAATCCTCTAGCTCAATTTTTTTTAGGTTTTAACTCGTCGAAACGTTCTAGGAGATGATAAAACATGAAACGTTGATCTTCTCGTACTTCATGTATCAAACTTTCAACATGTTGACAATGATAGCAATCTTTGTCATGGCGAGATGGTGGTGGTGGAGGAAATGAAATGACTTGATGCGAGGGATCAAGTGAAGCGGGTTGTGGAGCCTCAAACGACAGAGGGATAGGTGGAGGCACATTTGAAGATGGCTCGACCAAGAATAATGGTGGTGGTCGAGAAGTGTCAACTTCCATATGGTCGAGTGGTTGACTTTGAAAATTTTTCATAATCCAAATTGGATTATTTGATGGTGACGGCGAAAAGGAAGCCGGAGCTAATGTTGATTCAACACCTTGATTTTGCATCACTATTCCTCCTAATGAGGAGAATGTTGCCGGTGGAGGAGGATGAGACGGCCTAGGAGGCAAATCCTCTAAATTGTAAAGGTGTGGTGATGATAGTGGAGTTGTAAATGAGATAGCTCTAGGAACCAATGGTGATGGTTTAGTGGAAATGGGAGTATTTGGCCTAGGTGGTATGGTGGTGCTAGGCATAGGTAGTTTTGTAGTAACTATCCTTTTGGGAATTGGTTTGATTGGTTGTGGAGCAATCCTTGCATTTGTGAACTTGACCAGAGATGATTCGGTTGAGGAGATTTTGTGAACAACACGAGCAATTTTCTTGGGTGGTTCTTTGGTGAATGAATTACTACTTGGGGTTTTCCTCATGATGGAATGATTTCAAGAGTGTTGTAAGTCTTTGAAAGTGAAGATGAACATGATGACTTTAGGAGTCCTAACAAGGTAGTTTATAAAGCAAAGGATTTGGTAAGTGCATTCAAGACTTAAGCCACTAAGATTCATTGAAGTGTGATAATTAACATGCACAAGAGTCAACTTCTGAGTTTGTACTGATCTAGGAACTCATTTAAGATGATATGGAGTGTTTGAGTTAGCAAGATGAGCTTGAAATGATTGTTTTAGCTAGAGTTGACATAAACTGTCATCCGGATCCCGCGATTCCCTCCCTTGAGGGATCCGCCTAGGCTAATCCTAGGGATCCGGCTCTCAGCAGCTATGAAAGGATAGAAATGATATTTCTAAGGTCTAAGATCTATACCATCTTGAGTGTTTCAGTTCTCCTAAGTATCTTAAATGAAGGGGTGTTTAAGTACTTGAGGGTAATGAGTGATGTAGCTAATGATTGCCTTTTGTGGAGGAGAATGGAACTTTCATGAGTACCAATGAATGAACAAGGATGACACTAAAGATTTTGAGAGTGTCAAATGGAGCTAAATGATCCTACAGATTAGTTAGTGACTTAGAATAATGTTTTGGAGCATATCCTAAAGGCTTAAGATGGGAAAACTAGATTTTGATCAATTTTGACCAATTTTGAGGTGAGGATGATTGTGGTCAATTTTACCATGCTTGAAAGATTTCCTAAAGCTAGATGTGAGGTATCATGTAAGAGAACATGTATGATTCTAAGAGCGGAAGAGTAATGAGTTTCGGTGAGGTAATAGATCTACGAGTGTTTCTAGTGTGATCTAAATGTGTTATGTGTGAGTACGGAAAATTCACTCAATTTTGATAAGAACTTACTTTACCTTGATGCACTATGTCTTAGCTTATTGTGAGGTGTTTTAAAGACATGTTTGAAATACAATGATTACAATTGCATTTTCTGTTTGTCGGATCCCACGGTTCCCTAAGAATAGGGATCCGTCACCCACAAATTTTGGGATCCATCTATCTGCTAAACAGGACCTTTACAAAAGGTATGAAAATGTCTTGAGTAATGCATCATGTTTCAAGGTTAGTTAAAGAGGTTCTAACACTTAAGATATCAAATGTAAGATGTTTTATTGAAGGAAATTCCATTACATAGATAAAATATAGATACTAAGGATTGATCCTATTTTTGAAGAAAAACTAAACTCTTTGAGCGTTGTTGCTAGATGGATCATCAAATGGTTGATGTGCGTTTTCCGATTCGGGAATGAAGAAAGTCTTCATGAGGGATGTGTTTAGAGGTTCCATCATCTTGTTTAGAAGTACGTACAACGGGCTTTGAAATTGAGGATGATGGTACATGAGGTTATGATAAAGGCGCGTCATGAACATTCCAGAAGGGATAAGTTTGTTCTTGGACCCTTGAAGATTTACAATTCGCCTTGCAAAGACGTAGGCGAGATTGTATGGTTATTGTGTTAGCAAACAATACATTGTGTGAGCACAACAAGCGGGAAGGATTTCTTGATTTCCCCTAAGGCTCCAAACATTTTCACGTGGGATGAGTACAAGGGGCTTGTACTCTTCTAGAATATCAGGTGTGTAGATGATGTTTGGATTTGAGTGATGGGGTTTGCATAACATGCGAATCAAGTCTTGCAGGGAAGGAATGTTAGAACAATACGGACTATTTTCTTCATGAAAGTTGAAGAGAGAATCAAGAGACCAATCTTTGGTGAAGGCACATTGTCCATGATTTGGAATCCGGAGGATGTTGGCAAATTGCCCAAGGGTTAAGACAAACTTTTGGTTTTTGATCCAAAACCAAAGAGATAGAGAGCGATCCTCGTTACGAATGAGTTCGACTTGATAGAAGAATTCCAATATGAACCTTGGACATATTTTCTCATTAATTTCGAGAAGACATTCTAGTCCTAAGGCTCGGAAGGAGGTATTGATATCTTCTTTGAATTGTAGAGGAGTGTCTACAATACGTCCTTCGTGGAAGTGACGCGTTTTGAGATTATTGAACCCACGAACATGGTTGCTAGGTGTGTTGGGCTCAAGGGAGATGTTTGGAGTGTAGAAGCTTGTGAGTGAAAAATCAAACTCGTATTCGTGCAACATAGTGGAACCTAGAGAAAAGACGAGTTAATAGAGAGTGATATTTTGTGGTCAACCAATGACTCCCTAACGTTTTTATTTTTATTAACAATGATTTTGATCAACCATGGACTTTTACTCACTTATTGTTGGAACTTATATTTTAAAAAGAAGGTGGTTTTTAATTTGCATGAAAAACTGTTATCCAGTTATATGGTTCCCTTTCAAAAGGGATCCGGCCAGTATTTCTACAGGGATCCATGGATCTGCAGAAGCAGAAGCAGATTAAACAAAATATGGGTTTTTAGATCTTATAGTTTTATACCAAGATATGTGTTTTAACCTACCTTTTTCTTTTAGCATGCATTCATGTTTTCTAAGGATCTACGAGAGAATACGAGGAATATAAAACACGAGAAATGAAAAACACATTATGATAATAATAACCTAGATAAACTGGACTATTAGTAATATTTCATTTCAATGCTAAGAATGATACAAAGGATTGGGTATATAACCCCAATGTAGATCATTAACACAAAGTATATGTCTCCGTATGAGAACTTCATCATAGGAAACACAAGAGCGATGAGCGTTAAGGCGATGAGCATGAGGGCGACGTAAACCATGTTGATGGTGAACCTTCTTTGATCCCGACGAGATGAGTATGAGGAGGAAGATGAAGTTTTGAATGAGAGGTAATTTTTGAATTTGGAAGATTTGAAAAAGTGGGATAGAGTTAGGACGACAGATGATGTATTTATGGGGAAGGAGGAATTTTTGAGAATTGTGTTTTGTTTTATTATAAAAGGATATGGTTTTTGGAATAGTGAAAATAGAATACACGTTTCATATACCCTGACTTTTGACAAAAATTTAACACGTATGTGAGAAAAAAAACTTCCTAATGAAGCTATACGTAAAACATGTGTATACACCAAAGCTACTCAAATAAATACCTAAGTAATCACACTTATTTAATGAAGCTATATTTAACACAACGCGAGTGTTTATAGTGGTTCGGCTACAAGGACACCTTCCTTGCCCTACTCCACTCCCCGAGTCACCTACTCGAGAGTTTGTAAGCACTACACAACACCAACTCCTTATGGCGGAGAAGCCTTCACAACGTTGCCTACTCTTTTTTCGGTACTAGGCTAACCACCGGGTTCTTTCACTCCAAGGTGAACCACACCTATCACGACATCGCCTACCCTTTATACGGTGCTAGGCTAACCACCGGGTTCTTTCACTCCAAGGTGAACCACAACTATCACAACGTCGCCTACCCTTTATTAGGTACTAGGCTAAGCACCTAGTTCCATTGCAATGGAGGAACTACTACCCAACACTACACCAATCTCCTAACCCCAAAGGAGATCAACTCCTTATATCAACATCAACAAGGATATCAATATCCTTTGACCCAATACTACTCTAACTAGTACATCGAATCACACCATATCGAATGTACACTTAAGGCACCTTATACTAATGCCTTTAACTAGATCTTCAAGACACCCTTCACTAATGTCTTGTGTCTTGACTTCTAAGCACCCTTCACTAATGCTTCTACTCTTAACTTCTAAGCACCCACCACAAGTGCTTATGATATGGACGATAGATACACTTCACTAATATCTTCGTCTTGACACTTGAGACACCTTTCACAAATGTCTTCAACACTTCTTAGGAAAAGAAAAACAATCATCAACAAGAGGACTTCAGTAGTCTTGATGATGAGGAAGCATGGCAACTCATGGACTTGAGCTTGCTCGACTTCAAAGGTGGTGATCTTGCCTTTAAGAGGAACCTAAAAGATCACACAAAAACGAAACTGCAAACATAGATCTCTTGGATCTGGGTTTAGAGAGTTTTCAACTCTATTGGAAAGTATGTTGGAAATGGGTGAGAAACAATGAAGAAATGGCTCACTATTTATAGAGAAAAATCTCTACTTTTCCCCGGAACCCACGGATCCCTCCCACAAGGGATTCGTCTAGCGTAATGCTAGGGATCCATGGGACGCTCCATTTTACCCATGGGTATTTTTGGTTATGGGTCATGGTCATGGGTTATGGGTTGATCCATGGGTTTCTTTCTAGATACAATGTATTTCTAGAATACAATGAACCTAGTTAAGTGGTTTGGACAATACCATTGGTTATGGGTCAATACCATTTGTTAGTTTTTACCCATTTTAGTATATACTTAGTTAAGTGTATATTTACCCAAATATGTAAACACTAGTTGTTGTACATTTGTATCTCTAAATCATAAAATCACTTATACTTGTTTTAGTGTTTTTTGTGAAAACGTAAGTGTGTTAGAAAACTATTTAATCAAACTATTTACGTATTTTATTTGTTTCGTTAAAATGATTTTACGTTTGTTATCGACAAAACATTAGAAGATCGTAAAATATAAATAAATGTTTTTATGGCTTATTTGTATTAACACTAACCTAGTTAATCCTCCTAACTAGTAATGTCTACGTCTACTTACTTCCAATTACTTCAGGTGGGGTCAAAGTCGAGAGGACAGCATTTGGTCAATTCGCCCTAACCTATCAGCAAAAATGCCACCACAGGAGAAGTCAGGTATCCCCTCATATGTCCTGTTGTTCCTGGTCCCCTAAGCCGAGTCATTAAGTACTGCTACATGCTAGACTTATAATAGTGAGTGACCGGGCGTTAGCAACTTAAACACTCACCCCCTAATTCTTAAGTTCATCTAAATGGTAGGTGATCAGTTGGTCAAATCACACAAGTAAAAGGGTCGTCAGTTGGTCATATCTTACCCTTCCCGTCTCAGTCCGCTCACTTAGGGTCAGTTGGTCATATCTTCTAAGCAACTGGCCTCTACCGCCATTCAAAACTACCGAAACAAGGGTAGCTACCAATAATCTATGCATGCATACACTTAGAAATAATTATACGGAAGTAATGTAAACGCAAACAAAACAATTAAGGAATCATAACTAGGCCAGCACCAAGAGTTGCTTAGCCGCTCATATTAACCATACAAATCAATTCAATATTCAAAGTTACGAAATACATGAATCGAAAGTAAAGAAAATATAAAATGCTAATGCTTATCGTAGGGGAGTGATTTCTCCCTTGGAGACATCTCCGTATGCTCCTCTAGACCTGCCTTTGGCTTTTTTCCACGTTCTCTGGTTATTGTGTGTGGAATGGGATGCTTTGAAAAGCTAGAAATCGTGGGGTATTTATAGGCCAGATCTAGGTTACGGCATAACTAGAATAAGAGTTACCTCGTAATCTTCAATTCCTTCGTTATTTGCACTAGATCTGCTGGTTATGGCGTAACCTTATGAGTGGTTAGGCTGTATTCTTCAATATTACTTGGTTACGCCGTAGTTAGTGGAATAGTTACAGCGTAGTTATCAGCGGCGTGGTACCTCATTTGACCTAATATAGTTAGTTAGTTACGTCGTAGTCTTTGGGGAGAGTTACGTCGTAACCTTCTGATGAGTTGGTTTTCTGAGTCACGCTTTAGTTACGGCGTAATGTGAGAGATGAGTTACGCCGTAACTTCTTCAAACTTAGCATACTAAGATAAGTCTTTGATATTTCTCCAATTCCGCGTCTCTTTAGCTCCAATGCTCGTAATTTACCTGAAAGTGGAAAACAATAGAAAACAAGCGTAAATCCATATAAATGATATAAATTTACAAGCATTATTGGGGGAAATTGACACTTAATATTCGGAACTATTTGATGTTATCAGATACATACTACAGCACGGACGTACACCTCGTCCACTTGGATATACACACAATCCAAGTCTTCACACAAAGCTTCATGGACTTTCACCTCGTCCACTTGGATCTTCACACAGTTCAAGTCTTCACACCACTTCACAGACTTTCACTTTGTCCTAATCTATACACAGTACTACATGGACATACACCTTGTCCAAATCTATAAAAATACAAGTAGTCTCGACTCACACACTATTTGAATACACGAATGTACAAGATACAAGATCTAGAGAATTTAGATGAACAAGAGAATCGTAATAGTAGTTACGTGTGTGTAATCCTAACTATAACGCTTCGTTTCTTGATGAGTACGAAGGCTCTTATTTTTGCACTTTTGAGTAGAGGATAACGAGATCACTTATAAACAAATTGCGACACATTAAAGTGATCAAAGATAGGGAAGGAATGGGACAGAAAGATCAGAGTATTTTTAGTGCAAAAGGTCTAGTTTTTCTGAGAAAACAGTGCAGTATTTATAACCACGAAGAGGAGGGAGGACGGTCCCTTATTTGTCTAGTGGTCCCATAAAATTAAGGGACCGTCGACTTATATGGGACCGTCCCATAGAGTCCACTTTTCTTTTTGTCCTTTAGTGGGGAAATGTTTATCTGGTGAAAATTTATTTGATTTGGGTGGTAAAATTCAAGCTCAAATATTTTCTTATTAATAAAACATTTCTTTAATTTACAAAATTAATTTGTAGAGTTTATTTACAAAAACTTTTGTCACATTTATAAAAAATGTGAGTTTGAAGGACAAAATAAATTATTTGATCACTTAACAATGTTGGTAAGTTATTTGTACATACCTTAAGTGATGTTGTAGTCGAAACGAGTTTTGTCATTTAAAACTTATCAAATGTACTTGTACGTAACGTGTTCTTACGTTTTGTGATTATCAAAACATAGAGATCGAATAATGCAAACAACGTTTTTGACATTATTTGTATTAACAACCCTTATAACAAAAAAAAATACATGTTATTTTACACATTCTACAAATAAAAAATACATGTTATTTATACAATTTATATGCTAACAAGTTGATGGTACATATGGTTTTGAAAATCGGACCGGACCAACGGGTTCAACCGGAATCTGAGGTCGTCATCGGTTCGGCTAGCAAATAAAAGCTGTTCAAAAACGAAACGGAGAGGAGCAGTCGAAACCGGTAAAAACGAGTGAACCGGGTCGGACTGGGATTGTTTTTTTTTTTCTATGGTTAATCAGTTCGTCATTGTTATTTTGTTGGCATCTATACTTTAATCATTGGATACCCGCAGATGCAACACGCGAGTACCCTGCTAGTTATATAAAAGATGAATGATAGAATATAAAAATAGTATAACCAAATAAATAGCAAGATTGTTCAACACGTAATTACTGATATGTAATTTAATACTCCCCGTCATAAATTATAAATCTGTTTTTCTATTTTTTGTTGTCCCAAAATATTAATCTGTTTTTTTATTTCAACCAATCAAAAGACACTTTTAATTAGTTAGTTAGATTTTATTAAATCTTGTGCAAATTAAAAATTGACTTATAATTTGAGAAGGAGAGAATAATAACTATTACCAATTTACCATGAACAATTCATTTGGTAATTTGACTAAAAAAACAGAAACGGTTTAAGTTTAGTCCAGCAAGAATGTCATCAAAATATTTCCATATAAATAAAAAGCTTTGTATTCTTGTTTCTTCCATTTGTCTCAACAAAACAATATAAATGTTTTCAAATCGTTGGTTTATCTATTTAAATTTTTATTTTTTCGTAATTGTCTCTAATATCAAAAGAATGTGTCTTAAGATTCTTATCAAATGTGTGTATTGTTATTAGAGACAAACAAACAATATGTGGATCATAACAAGAAAAGATAAAGGTAGAAAACAATACCGTAAACTTTTTAATTGTTTAGACTCAAAGAACGCAGGTACGGAAGATGTTGAGGCATGTGATTTTCACAGTTTTTTAACACAGATTCATCCTCTTCACAGTGTTTGAGAATCATAAACGTATATATCTCAGGATACAACAAAAATGGATAACTCCGTTAGCACAAACGAGTTATCAAGGCGAACCAAAACGTGTCTTCCTCTATTACGAATGGGTATACAAAGAATCAAGATAAACGAAAGAAGGGTAGAGTGGTATTTCTTGGCGTTTTTAGACATATGAGAAAAACTCATTTATAGGGGTAGGGGATTAAAAAAAAAAAAAAAAAAAAAAAAAAAAAAAAAAAAAAAAAAAAAAAAGTCACATTATTAATCACATTACACTACTGCACAGCTGGTCTTTAGCGACGCCCGTTTCTGTTGGAAATCAGTCGGAATAAGTGGTTTCCGACGGATCTGTGACGGAAATAGTTGGTCGCTGATCTATGGTCGGTAATTAGTATCTGCCAGAAATCTGTCGGAAACAGCGACAGATATTATGTGTCGGAATACTGTAGGTAATTATTCAGTCGGAAATCTGTCGGTGTATTTTCTGTCGGAAAGTCGTCGGTAATAATTCCATCAGAAATCCGTCGGTAAACTGTAGACGGTAAAGGGTCACATTTCTGTCGGAGATAGTTTTCAAAATATCATGGCAAAAAGGTAAATAGTTGGACAGATTAAAGCTCACATCTAAGCAACCCTTTATATAAAATAGCTTAAATGAAACCCGTAAATACAAAGGATCATTGAAAATTAAACATATCTATTACGAAATGTCATCATTCATATAAAACATACAAGATGAAATTAGCGTATATAAACCAAATATTCATAATGATATGACAATATTTAACTACCGAGGGGGACACAGATTGTAACACTTCTTTAACGTCGAGTTAATGTTGTTCATTATTCACTGCCACTCCCTGTCTCGAGCTTCCTGCAGCAATACCCATTGCAATTCCTAACCAACTTCAATGCGGGTGCATCATTCACCCCATCGCCAATCACTGCAACCACTTCACCGACATCCTTTAGCACACCACTCACAGAAACTTGCTTCTGATGTATTCTTGTTATCTCGTGTTATAACCAGTACTTGAATTCTAGCAGCTAGTAGTCTTGTTATACTGTATCATGTTATAACAATTATTGTATACCATATAGATGTAGGTCACTGAGGTACATATAAAAACTTGAGATGTATTACCTTTGCAAGTAGCGACCTTATTCCAGAGTTTGAGGACACGATAACCCCCATGGATTTCCTATCGTCATCGAATTCAAGAGATGTAATCCTGTGCCCAGTTTTAACCAACGCTTGAGAACAAACTTTATACCACAGGATTATGAGGGAACAATTTTGCACATATGCATAACCAAGCAAAAATGATACAAAGAAAAGTGTCTTGGTGGCACCCATAAGGTCACAGGAACCTCTAGATGAACTAGAATCCAAACCATAGCACAATACCATATCAAATCAAATTAAACTCACTCGTATAGAATTGTCCATGGAACAGGAATATAATCTATTAGCTCCAACAACTAGTGTCACAACAGCTGCGGAATGTCCTTGAAGTGCTGTAACTGGCTCAAAGCAGTTGGTGACTGTATTATACTTCCACGCCAATATATTACCATCTTGCACACCGGCAAAGAGTAATTCATTGCCAACAGCCAGCGAGTAGACTTGCCCGACGGGTCCATTAAGACTCAGCTCTGCAGAAGTTTGCACATTCCATGCCTGCATTGTTAACCAACACAATCAAACCATCAGAACATAACGTTGACACGTAAAGCGCATCAGAAAACAAACACGGTCCTCACCTTAACAAGATTAGGCAAACCAACAAACATCCATGGACCTTCGCTTAGCATACACCCCACTTCACCACCCAAATTAATAACCCCTGCACACTAAAACAAAACCAACAAAAACCACAATATACAGTTAAATCCCAAATCTCGAAATCTTAACAAACCAAAAGGGTGTTTGACACTGCTTATTTTTTCTGCTTTTTCTTCTAATCTGCTTCTTTTTAAGAAATAGAAAAGAAAAACTGTTGAAGGATGTCAGATAGTATACGCACCTCACATTGTAGTTACATAGAGAACTTGGTCATTCTCGCTATCTTTTTAGAACCTGCAAAATCCAAATATTTCATTGATAGCATTACAAGAGAGAAAGCTTCCTCTACAACTCTTGACTCATTGATAGCAGAAGATCAGATAAATACCATTTATATCTCGAATAAATTTATTTTTGCCTTTATTTATTAGTTAAGATGATGTGGAGTTGATTGAGGTACCTGTGTTATTCTCTTGCTTTTGAGAACTCAAAAGGGGTTGGTGGCAAGTAATCTAGCACATAATCAGTATTATAAGATAAGATATGAGCTTCGGTACAATAAATGCATTGTTAACTTTATTGTTGAACACCGGGCGACTTAATCAATTTGACCTACTTTTGTTAGTAAGACTTTGTTTATTTGGCCCGTCAAAAAGGTAAAGCATAACCCAAATCGACCAATTCATAAAGTTAAGGGTCGATACTGTCACCTCTAGAAATTCTGCATCCACCACTGTGCATCTATTTCCAAAGTAACTAATAGCTATAACTTACATAGAAGCAGTTGGAAGAGTGCCAAGTAGATGTTCAAGTATAAAATATCTTGCTTGACCAAGAGTGGTTTCGCTTATTTTCTACAAGTAAATTAGCAAAGCAAATTATCAAGTAGCTCACATCAACCGATAACAATCAACGAAACAAATAATTACGACTTTGAACTAGCATTATACATACAGACAAACAGATACAGCATTGTTCTTGAAAAGGTATTGGGAGACTTTGAATGTATTATTTTGCCCTAAATATATTCATGAAAGACTTAATCTTGACGCGCTAACTGTATCCTTTATCATAACGATCTGTATTTAACTCCCATTCTGGATTTAAACATCTTATCAGCGTTAAGTTTCTTATAATTCCAAAAACTGCTAACTTTGAAAAAGTGTGAAGGACAATCCATCAACATAAGTAACAAGAGGATCATTTATGGAAGGATTATTGTCGAGCTTTTTACAAGAGCGGTTGCATAGCATCTGCGCCATTATTTGGATGACATATCATGTCGATTTCTTAAAAAAGAAACATAAAACGTACAGGACAATTAGTCAATCTTCACTCTTCATCATGCATGCACGACAAGTACACTTTAATGCAGTCGACAAGTAGACTTGAATGCACAAGGAGAATTTAATACGGAGTACTAAAGTAGTCGTGTAAAAGATCGCCAAGAAACAATAGTCGACTTGAATGCAATAGACAAAAAAAAAAGCCGATCGAGCAAACATGCAAACACTTGATCGAGCTTTAGTCGACTAAAAATGGGAATTGATAAAAACTGTAAATCATGATCGGACCTTATTTTTGGCTCGATACCACGTTATGAATGATTATACTAATGACTAACCTAGCTAGGTAACACTTGAGCTTGTACCTAAATCAATACAGAACAAATACTAGTCTAACACAAATACAAATCCACTAACAAAAAATACTCGAATACAAACTTATCAACCATATGCAAACTTTATATTCATTAGCATAATTAACTCAAATATATAAAGAGTACGTACAATGATAACCTGACCACAATGTGCTAATGGAACTTAAATCCTACTCGAGCGAACAAAATAATCTCTAACAACATTTCGTTTGAACCACAAGAAATACGATAAACTCATAAACACATTGTCAAACATATTACATCTCATTTTAAGTACGATAAAAACGCCTAAAAACGCATTACTATTGAAACTAGGAATTGTTGAGCATGCATATAGGTCTGGTCCTTTTTCACCACAAAGGTCATTTTTCTCAAACACAAACGCTAGGACAGTAGGACTACAAAACAACAACCAATTTAAGCCGTGTGAACCACTATGTTTGGCAAAACTAGCAGTAGCGTTTGTGTCTAAAAACTTAAATCAAAGGCGAATAAAATTCTAAAACAGGCTTCTGAGAAAAATTCTAAAACTCAGTCAGGCATTTCATCGATCACAATCAATCAATCACTAATAAAAGCTGAAATTATCACTAATCAATCAATCACTAATCAATCCACAACATTCAGCCAATCAATCACTAATCAATCAACGAACAAATCTATAAAAGCTGAAATTATCAGCTCTTAAAATAACACTAATTCTATAAAAGCTGAAATTATCAAATTTACACCTAATAAACTGATATCATAAGCTGAAATTATCAAAGTAACAATCAACGAACAAATCATTATAAACAAGAATTAGGGGAAAATTGAAGCAAAAATTAGGGCAAAATTGGGGCAAAATAAGCTCAACTGAAAGGGGCGGTGGCGGACGGCAGCGGCGGATGGCGGATGGATGGCGGTGAGATCGCGTTTTAGAGGGAAGACTGAAAGTGTGTATTTTATAAGTTTTTAAAAAAATTTGAAGTAATAAGAAAAGAAGCAAATGTGCAGAGAAGCAATTTTGAAGTTTTAATTTTGTTCCATTCTTCTTTTAATTGTGATGTGAAGTTTTAATTTTGTTCCATTCTTCTTTTAATTTTAAAGATTTTAATAAGTTTTAAAAAGTTTTTGATAATTTTGTTGTTAGTAAGTTAATAATAAATGGGATTTGGGAATATATACGAAAGTTTAATGTATCAATTTTAGATATTATCTTGTGTCATTTAACACTTATTTTATTAACTTTTTGTGTATTTGTAACTCAAAACAAAATTATATCAACATGTAATGATGGGGCTAAAGATTTAGGTTTTTAGTTGACCTGGTCGAGTCAACGGTTCACCGGGTTACATATTCAATCGGTTGAACCGTCGGGTCAAACCGGTATTATGACAAATGAAAAATTTACCAAATTTTGAAGAGTTCGTAGAGAAACATATAAACCGATGGGTCAAACAATTATTATATTCTTCTAGATTTTTTTATAGTTCTAGCCAAATGCGAGTAATGTAACAATTAGCAAATTTATAGCAAATAAAAAACGGTTTTAACACTCTTAGATTATAAGTAGTACTCCTAAACTGATTTGAATGAATAAATTTGTAATAATGGTGTTTACTTAATGGTTTTTAAAAGCTTGTTTCTTGGACAATGAAATGGGTTGGGGCTAACTTGAAACATGAGTTGAGGGCGCACACTTAATAAAAAGCCCAAAAACTAAAAGAATTTATACCGATAGTGTAATCCCAAAAATAGTTAAGTTGAAACACGAGTCGACATAGTTTAACATACCATATGTGTACATAATAAATTTTAATATTTCTGTTGGAAATCCGTCGGAAATATTATTTATTTCCGACGGATTTCCGACGGAAATATTAAAAAATAAAAAGATCATTAGACATTAAAATATTTCCAACGGATTAGCGGCGAATAAATATAGATGTCGGAATGGCGTCGGAAATTCGACGGTAGGTTATGTGAATTAGTGACGGATTTCCAACAACAATCCAATCTCTTGGAATTCTGTCGCAAGTTACTCGGAAAAGCACAATCGTCGCTGTTTCGTCGGAATATGGTCGGTAAATTAGTGACGGAAAAGCATCTGTCGGAAAATCTGTCACTGAAGGTCCACTTTCTAGTAGTGTTAGTGGCTATGAACACAAAATAATTCGTTGTTACAATTAACCATACATTAACTATTCAATTAATTCTAATTAGTGTATTTAATGACCATCAATTGTCATTCAAACCCATCATTTGACCAATTTTTTAACATTGTCGCCTACCTTTTTCTAGCTTCTTTTTGCCAGGTTCCATTCCATGAAACTTATGTGAAAACCGCCTAAAATCTTCCATGGGAGTCAACTTCTCAACAGTGTCTTTAAGTGTTCCGCGATCCTTAAGTAGTTGAAGTGCACCCGATAACCCTTTTCCAAGTGAACTCTCGCGAATCGTTTCATCTGGTTTCACTTCTGTTTCTGCCATATTCACATCGTGAATAACATCTTTCACCTCTGCACAACCACCAACTTTACTTTTATGTTCTTGTTCTTGTTCTGATGTCGCTGGTGCAACATCTTCAGCATCAGGGTTATGAGCTTCTGTAACCATAAAACAGCAGACTATAAACAAAATATTTATTTTATTATATAGCTTAAAAAATTAAAGACAAACCCGAAAACAGTCTGTAAGACCAACATGTATATACAAATTTTATGTTACTAGGCGAGTACCCGTGCCTAGCGGCATCGGTTTCTAGCGGCAGACAATTAACGATATACGATGTTGTGGTAAGTGTTTTGTATAATGTTTAGAATAAAACGTGAAAATATCAAAATTCAAAATGTAATTACAAACGGTTGTAACATGCGATAATTCAACTCAAGCAAAAATTCTTAACATATATCAAACAACATAGATGAGTATCCGTGCATAGCAACGGGATTTTAGAGCGGCAGATAGTTATAGTGATATTTTGGCTTGTCCATATTTTGCTATGCACGTGTACTCGTCTAATATTAATAAACCGTGTTTTAGTTTCATGTATTTTTCAAGTCAACTTATATATATTTGCATGTATCCTTAAATAAATTTTAAATTTTAACGATAATCGACCTCAACACCCACTTTACATAAAATACTACACAATATTTAACATTTATACGAAAAAATTAATAACAAATATTAAGAACCCGTGGCTTATTGGGAAAAGAACAAATTGGCACAAATTATTTACAGCTCTTGCATTCGGTGACCTCTATAAACCCTTGTTTTTTTTGCTAGTCTAGCACACGGGCCTATTATTTGCTAATACTTCGTATTATTCTTCGAGATTGGGACTAAATTATTGGTTTTATCTATAGATTTTGAAAGTTAAATAATTAAGTTTTAGATATTATATGAAGAATAATAAAAATTAATGGAATGCCAGCAAACTATAGGTTGCAAAGCAAAAGAATTTCCCACATAACCATCATATGATGTCGCCTAGCCAAGCAAAAAATTAATTATCTTTTCCAATAAAAAGTTAGATCATCACTATCAGTTCCAATTCCAAATTTCACCTCTTAAACAACTTCAACCACCTACTAAACAAATCAAAACATGTAAGAAATATCAAATATCACAAAAAGGAAACAAATATAGAAACAACCAAACAAAAAACATTGGCAAAAGTCCCAGCCCCGTATTCAAATTCACATAGACCTAACTTTAAAGACGACGATAAACATAAAACAACAAACTCAAAACTCGAGAGATCTACACCACCTTTAATACCTAAACCACCATGAGATGGTTGTGATCGTTTAGTAAGAAAATCGAAACCATCAAACAACAACCCCTCCAGTTTAAGCACCCAAGTAACCACATAGATTCGGCTAGATCTGAACGGAAAGCGCAAATAAAACATCAATGCCACCTACCGAAACTGCCCACTCCACCGCCGAGAGAATAACAGTGGTGGCGGCAGTTTCAGTGGCAACAAAGAAAGGGTTTATGTGTGCTTTTTTGTGTGAGGGAAGTGAAGCATAGGCTTGTGGTGGGAGCCGGTTTTAGAGAGAAAGAAAAGAGATAGTAGTGTGTGTTTATGATTAATTTTGCATCTTCATGGTTTTTTTGGGTTGTTTATATAGGCAAGGTTCAATATTTTGAATTTTCCGGCTTGAAATATTGTGTGTATAAAACAAGTTTCTTCTCCATCAATATGTTTCCTGAATTAGTTCACAATTCCAAATGAATGGTGCATTCTGTTTTTGACTTTCGAAATGTATGTACCCTTGTTGCATTCTTTCTGTCTTAAATGGCTTTGTATATGTTTCCTGAATTAGTACCCTTATTTTTGCAGTTTCAACATTTCCACTTTTTCAAAAAATAATAAATGTGCCAAATCAAAGGAAAGTATATGCACGCCCATGAATGTCCAAGAATCAAGTATTTATAAACAAATCAACTATGTTGACTTTTCTTTTATTAAAAAACGAGTTAAACTAACTGTTGACTTCTCTTTTATTAAAAACGAGCTAAACTTTTTTTGCATTCTTTCCTATTTTGCATTTTGAGTTTGAGTAATTTAACATTTGAAAAAGTTTAAAAAACATTGACTTTCAACACTCAATTTTCAACTTTTCACATTTATCTTTGACCCTTTTTCCATTTAAGATAGTAGAGAAGAGATAGAGATATATGTTTTTAAAAAAATAATTCTTATCCAAAATAAAGTAGTTGAAAACAGCATATAAATTAGCAACAAATACATATATTGTAGTTATTTTGGTAACGAGTCTAGCTTTATATCTTATGACCTCATCATTCTCATTTCGTTTTCGTATGAAAACCAATTTATACCCAACGAGTTTCACAACTCCAGGTGTGAGGACAATTCGTCCAAAAACTTTTCGTTTATTAAGTGAATTTAATTCAGCTTGCATTGCTTCTTTCCATTTTTTCCAATCATGTAAGACAAAAGGAAAATAGTCGGTTTCATTAAAGTTAATCGATTACGGAGTATATAAAAAATACTTTTATAGAAACTACGTTAACGTACCTTCATAAAGCTGAAGACCCCATACAAACTCCTCCATTTCAGTAAAAACAACTTGATTCTCTTGTGAATCTCCATTTTCAGCATCCGCGTTTTTACTAGCGGAAGTAGCAAGTAAGGCAATCACGTGGGGCCCAGATGGTGTTCCATCTTTCATCTTCAAAGCCAGTTTTCTTGCCTTTTGTAACGATTTATGAAGATCATCATCATCAGCACCAAACACAAACTCTTCTTCTTCCTGCTCCTTTTGAACAGTAACAGTTGGATCCATTCTCAATGCTTTAGACGCTTCATCAGCCTTCATATAAGCATATTGGAATGCGTTGTTTCTTTTTTCTGCCACAGATCTTTCATGTTCCTCTTTTTGGGCCTTCCGTTTTCCATCAGACCGTGAACCATGGTCCCCTGAGTCCAACCCTGCAGACCGAGCCTCTGCTTCAAGTGCGTCGATATCTAATTTCTCCTTTTTTCTTAGTGATTTCTTTTTCTTGGGCTTTTTGAACTTTAGCATCTCGTCACTGGTGTAATAGTCATTTGAGAATTTTCTGGTTGATGTAAGATCTTCAAAATGAGGGGTCACAGATGCATCGTCTATACTCCTACGGAGCTGCAAGTTCTACTATAATCAGAAACTTGTCATAAAATCTTATTGCAGAAATCTAAAAAAACTGAAGCACGTCAGAATTATCCTTTAGTGGAAGTTAACAATCAACTAGAAAAATAAAAGTTACCTCCTCTAACGTTTTCTCAGCTTCACCACTAATGTTCCCTCTTTCATCAAGAGTTACACCCTGAAAGAAAGTATAATAGTCAAGAAAACATAAAATGTCACTGAAAATATGAATTATCAAAAATATAATTACCTCATTCACAATAGGATCATCATATTGTGGAAGCATTTTCTTTTCAAATCCAGGCTCCTCAATAAACCTGCAAGAATACTGACCAGAAAGCAAGATTAGCTTCTGAAAGTATTACTATAATTTAGTTATGGCAACACAAGTTCGGGTCAAAATGGTTTACCTTTCGTACAAGTCATATTGCGTTGAACCGAAACACATTATATTCGAGTTTTAAATGTTTTACAAATATTCAATTTGTCATTTTAAAAAAAGTGATCACACAAGAAAAATACTTTTCTAAACACAAGTATTAAGAAGGTTTTGTACATAGATGATATACATGAAGGAAGGGTGTCTTTCGAGACTTTTGACATATTAGTCCCAATTCATGTTTTTAATATCTTTTATTCTACCCATTTGACCCGTTAGAGATAAAATAGGACCCGAATAGCAGTTTCTACTAGAAAACCACAGCAATTGAAGTATTCAACTTACTTATCATAAACTCCAGTGTTCTTTTTAGCCGCCTTATAAGCCTCATTTCTCCGCTTTTGCTCACCGATCTCCACATTTTCAAGCATATCAACCTCTGGTGTATACAATATAAAGTCACCTTAGGAAATCTGGATCCAGAAGAAAACAACTAAAGATGACAAATGAAGAAAGTGAGTAACTATTAATGAAAAAATAAGCCAATGTACCTTGATTAATGTCACCGTCAGCAAGTATGTTTTGATCTTTCAGTGTCAAACAACTGCATCACCTTTAACCACCTTGTCGAGGCCATCGAGAACCTTAAAGCCAGCAAGATCACCTGAAAATATAATTTAAAGAATCTTAACACAGTCCTAGATATAGAACACAAAAAGGTCAAAGAAGACATGTTAACAGGTTTGATCAAACCAAAAACATTTTTTGCCCTTTGAATGTTCCAAGTAATTAATATGTCAAAAATGACTACCAGAACAATGTGACTATGATATCTTGTCGGCCCAGTTGGCCTATCTAAACCTTTTCTTCTTTAGCTAAAAAAATTAGTTTTACCTGTTAGAGATAATTTATGGCCCAAATCAACCCACTTGATGTAAATGAGTTAAAATTGTCACCTCTAATACGTATACATATTCTACACATTACGTACAACATGGTGTCTCTATTAACTAACAACTAGAGTTGTGTATATATGTGTACTAGACTAGAGAAAAAGAACGTACAGGATGTATGCCGCTTAGCTGGTGGTTCATCTTCATCCTCTTCTTGAGTCACATTGTCCTGAATTTTCATAAATATATAAACATCAGATGCACAATAGACAATCAGTCTCATTCAAACAGGGAAACATGATAGATTTATACTAACCTGCTCCTCAAACATCTTTGAGAAATGCAATGCTTTCTCCTTTTCAGCATTCCTCTTATCCTCAAGTTTTCGGCTTTTACTAACCCACGATACTACATCGGAAGCATCATCTGACTTTCTTTTCAATCGCTCTTCCTTCATCCTATTAGAAGAATGGCAAACATCAACAAATACGAACACTTCATAAACAAAGAATTGAAAGACGCTTGTGGTGAGATCATGCAACTCTGAACACCACAGCAATAAGAAACCATACATAGGACAGTTAATTTCAAGAATTTTGGTAAATGAATACTGAAGAAATGTCTAAAGTGGTAAGTAATGTGACATCATGGTGACGAGTCTCAACTTCTGAGAGGACTGTTTTTTAATAAAATCATTTTCAGATACATATATACAAGATCTAAAATGAATCTTCGTAATCGGAAGGCAACCCTTAAAAGAATGAGATGCACTTAAAACGTATTTGAGACAAAGAAAAGCTTCCACAATGCAAAACTAAGAAATTTTTATAGATTACCAATAAGAAAACCTCTTGTGTGACCATAGACTATTTCACGTGCAGCTTTAAGAGACCTACTTCATTATGCTATAGGTGATCGGATAAGCTTATATATTTATATAACTTTTTACCTTACTGTGATATGAAACATAATGTAATGATAAGCTTAAAAAGGTTTCTAGGTAGAGGGTCTTATAAATATCAAATAAGCATCATAATTACCTCATAACACGATCTTGGAGTTCAGATGCAGACTGCTGAGATACTCCACATTCGCCTTCAGCATTGGTCTTATTCTTAAGGTCCCAAGTCATGTCCTTTTCACGATCATTTACATCTTTCTTTCTTTGGTTTCTGCTATCATCTTTAGATTCTCTCTCCCTCCTTTTTGAGACATCACTGATCTTTGACCTCTTTCGGTCTCTAATTTTGTGATCCTTGTCCTCTCTTTGACTATTCCTACTTTTCTCCTTACTACGATGCTTAGCTTCCGAATCATCATATCCTCCCTTCCACCTCTCATCTCTTAACGACTCGTCATGATCCGTAGTCCCGACACTTCTCACAGGTTTTCTATCTGAACGGTCCATACCCATAACAAATTAAGAAATTAAGCACTTGACAAGGTTTTAGAAGAATATAACGTGTTACAGAAGTATATGTATGCAAGATCGCCAACCTGTCAAAAAGCAAAAAAGAAAAGACACTAGTTCAATAATAACACAATATGAAACTTCAAATAGCAGATGACATTGAATTCCTTATTAAGAATGATTGAGAATTGCAAAGACAACTAAAGCATGCAAGATTAAGATTATAGGTCACATAGCGTTTCATGAAAATATCCATTTGTACAAAGTTAATCAGCAATTAGCCACAACCATGATCCAAGCACTTGATAAATTTAATTATGCATCAGCCTAAAGTAATAGTAACGAGTCACAAATACTACACATACTAAAAACTCTAAAAAATTTAGTGCGGTAACTTCTGTATGAGATGATTCAGAGCGAATCTTTGAATCGGTCAGAGCCTAGGTTGTTTGGTAACATAGAGATGAGCCTCTGATCGATTCCCCATGCTTCTGAGTGGTTCCTCACGGGTAGGCTGCTTCCCCACTCAGCATCAAAAGTTTACCCAAATTGCCATATTTTTTAATGCTGTCTTCATTTGCTAAAATTTGTCCCTTTCCTCCATTAATTAGTAGGATCTACTTTCACGTGACTATTTGAGAATTATATTAAAAAAACAATGATAAATTTCGTTCGAGCTTTCACCGTAATGCATTTCTACACTTTAAATTATTATGATATCATTTTCCTTGTTTACATGTTAAATGTTTTGTTTTATTTGGGGGCTAGTTGATTGTCAATGTCATGTTTAGAGAGTCATTGCTTTATTTACCCTTTTTTTCTTGTTATATAATTAGGGGTATCAATTCTCGACACGACACGATAAACGACACGAACCCGACAGAAAGTCAATTTTTGACTAAAGAACAAGGTGAAGGAAGTGAGGTACAAGGCATGGACGACACACAATGGGGTCTCCAAAGTAATAAATATATGACTAATCTCCGTAATCAGATTGTTAATGAGTTATTTTTAAATGCTTCAACCTAATATTAGTTCGTAAGTTATGTTGTTTATGATCATTCGATAAGACTATTTTTTTTTTTTTTTTGTTTATTCCAACCTTACTTTCTTTATATTATATTTTATTTGAGTTAATAATTTTTTTTATCAAACAATATATTTTGTTCAGTACATAATCATATAGAGGGTTAAATTAATAATTTCAGGCAACTCAGATTGCTCATTCAGAACAAATATCAAACAATCATTTTTACTCATAATCAAATTCACTCAGCATCTTGGAATCATTCAGCAGCTTTGATTCATTCAGCGCTAAATCATATTTTTTTTATCAAACAGCCCCTAAGTGTACCATAAGATGAACTATGAACGTAACCTAACAAAAAAACAGCAACGATGACAGGAATTCGTGACTCTAGTTATCAGAGGGGTCTCGGAAGGGTGTGCAATAGATGCCGTCGCACAATGCCTCCACTTAAAAGTGGCCACAATTTTACTTGTTTTGCATATAAATATGTATACTCATATAATTCAAGTTTATATGCAATTTTTCTTTAGTTCACAAGTGTTATAGGGCCTCTTTGTTGTTATTACCTAGGGCCACTGAAAATCACGAGACAGCTCTGCCGGTTATGCCCTTGCATTGCAGGCTATGGTACTCTACGAATTTGATAGTTTCTACAAAATATCAAAGGTCTCTCATGTATCTAGTAATAGCTCCTAAACTACTCAAAAAGCTTAATTATCTTTACTATAACAATGAGAAACTAATGACACACAAAATTTTCAAAAAAACAAAAAAGAGAAAACATAATTGGTGATCAAACAATAAGGTAGTCCTAATGATTATGAATAAAACGAATTATATGGTTGATCACATACAAGCAACATATTGAAATTTAGTGATATAGATACGAAAAAGAACCTTGAATCGACGTGTTTTTTTACGGTTCGATCTTCACGAAAAAACCTTTTACCTTGTGACAAATCGAATAAATTTCCCTACGTAAATAATGTAAAGTTTCCTATAACTGAATAGATAATGTGTACAATATAAATAATAATACAGCATGCTATACTGGCTTGGCCCAATACAAACCATAGTAATCTTTAAATTATAGTCCACTAACAAATAAGTCAATAAAATTATAAAAGATTAAAAATAAGGTTGGATTTTTTTATGAGTTAAATTTGGAACGTACTTTTCAAATTTTTCCGACTTGAAACACTTACTTTTTTATCACCTTACTTCACCAACGAACTTTCAAAATTTGTTCCGACTTCACCCATATGACCCGTTTATATTAAAATAATAACTGAAATGACTATATTACCCTCGGCATATGGGTGAAGTTAGAACAAATTTTGAAAGTTCGTTGGTGAAGTCGGAACAAATTTTAAAGAATACAAGGATAATATAATCATTTCAGTTATTATTTTAATATAAACAGTTCATATTGGTGAAGTCGGAACAAATTTTGAAAGTTCGTTAGTGAAGTAAGGTAATAGAAAAATAAGTGTTTCAAGTCGGTAAAATTTGAAAAGTACATTATTATTTTATAGCTTTTACCCTAACTGAATAGATAATGTGTACAATATAAATAATAATACAGCATGCTATACGGGCTTGGCCCAATACAAACCATGGTAACCTTTAAATTATAGTCCACTAACAAATAAGTCAATAAAATTATAAAAGATTAAAAATAAGGTTGGATTTTTTTATGAGTTAAATTTGGAATACTGTATTATAGTTTAGATATGGTTGTAAAAAGATTTTAATTACCGGATAGAAACATATAAAATTTTATAATTATCAAAATAAAATTTTACAGAAGTTATAGTTAGGAGAAAACTTATAAATTGGATAGTAAACATAAGTATGCTTTTCACTTAGATGTATGTCGTTTAATCAGAGTATCTTGTGACTTTTTTTAATTTTTTTTCCTAACCATTTTAAAATGTGAATTTAGTGAGGTTTGAACCCGAAATATCTTATGTGGAAGTTGTGAAAGTTAGGGAATTCAATTACTGTGTATTCTCAGAAAGATAGGTAGATCGAGCGCGCTGAGGGAAATTCGAGAGATCCGGCGTCACGCTTTTTCATTAAAACAATATACACAAATAAAACGATAGCGAGGTAAGTTCGCGTAACATTATACTTTGAAAAATACCAAATGATAATAAAAAAATATAAAATAAAATACATTTGCCCTAAAAATTGATATGGACCTTTTTAAAGCCATTGAACTCCAATTTGAACCACTCCCAACTGTTTTAAGCTTCCCTCCTCCATCCTCCCCCAACCGTTATGCATACAAAATTTTCTTTCCCAAACGAACAAAGTATTAATGGTGAGTTTGGTATATGGTTATCGGAATGAGGAAATACTTTCATTCCGAAATAAGATGTTTGTTTTACCATTTTGAATCCAAAAATTTGCTATGATACTCAAATATGAAGCATACTCGATACCCCACCTACTTGCCTTTACAGAAACTATCATACTTGTGAGACTCACTTATACCCAAAGTCATACCAATTGTAATACATAGAAGCATACCAAACGCACCCTAAATTTTGTAAGATAAATATCAAAGCAATTGGACCTATTGGAGGGGCTGAGCACCCTCTAATCTACTAAGATACCCTTTCACATAACGACTAAACATAGTCAAATTGACGTTGTTTGTAAATTTGGACTAAACACATAACGGATGTTTAATTTTTGGAATGGATCCAATACGTTTTAAAAAATTAGATTAAAAATGAAATAACCTGCAAATCATAAAGACAAAACATGTAGTTAACTCTAAAAAATAAATAAATATATTCTCATCGCGTAGGTACGTATATTTGATCGGCTCCCAAACGGTCAGGTTTTATCACACAAATCAACCACTTGTGAATGGTCAACCGTAATAAAAGCCAGACAGCTTGAGAACGCAATGCAATTAAGTCCAGAGGAGTTTAGTGTTTCCCCGGGTCGTTAAGTCCCAACGAGGTGTGAACACTGTAATACAACGAATCTGTGATCGGGTGAATATTGAACATGATAGGGGTTATGATTGATTACACTAAGGGAATTAAATCTAATAAAGACTTTGAAGTCATTTTAATTCTATTCTAAAAAAAACGTTTAACGATTAAAACCTAAAAACGTAAAACTTAAACTAAAACAAACGTAAACGTGTAAAATAAAAATGTGAAATCAGAAAACTAAAAGACTTAGGAAAATGAAAATTACTTTTTAACAATTCTAACAATAAAAGAAAATTTTAAGAAAAAGAAAATTATTTTTAAAACTATTTATCTAATTATTATTAATTAAAAACTATTTTTAACTATTTAATAATACCCTAAAATATAAGAAAATATGAAATTAAGCTAGAAAAGTGAAATTATGACTTAGAAAAATCTAAAATATTATAAAAGTTATTTTAAAATTGAAAATATATTTTTTAGACTTTTTAAATAATTATTATTAATTAAAAAACTAATTTAAACTAATTAAAATTAAGAAAAATAACAAATGAACAGTAAAAATTATGAGACTTTACAGGAAAATCTAAAATATTATTCTAAGCCTAGGAAAAATATAAAAAGTTAGATAAGCCCACTAATAAGCTGAATTGGGCAAGTAAGCAGTTTGAATAAGCACTTGAAATAAGCTAAAAGCTAACTATAAGCTACCATAAGCTACTCAAGCCTAAATCTAACCTAAAATGAGCTAATGCAACTGATTGGGAAGTAAAAAGCACAAGCTACAGAAAAAAAACTCGAGACCAGATTTCAAGTCTCAACACGCCAAACGGCCCTTAAAGCCCTACTTTAAGCACTAATTAAGCTAGCTAGAAAAATTCCTAAAAATAAACTAAAATGGCCATGATGTTCACAACCAACCAAAGATCTTGTATCCCAAATTTGAGCTCAAATGGACTTATAATGAATCCGTGAAAATTCCACAAAGTTTGGCAAAAATCACGTTGCAAAAACAATAACCAAACACCCCTAAGTAATTAATTGCGTAGGAAAGAACCAATAAAAGACCCAAGGGCAGTTGGACTTGAGTGTGGTGTTGTGGTCGTGGGCTATGGGTCCAGGAGGTCCTGGGTTCGATTCCAGTTCCACTCGTTTTTGGCAAACTTATTTGTTTTTTTACTTGGCTTTTGCAAGGGAACAAGATTGAGCCTTTTTGACAAAATTTCAAACTTGGAAAACTTAAAAACAAGCTGTAAACAGCTTGTTTTCAGCAGGTATGGCAGAAAAATGGAAAGGTCTGTTTGGCTCTAGGGAGAAAAGGCAACAAAAAGCTATCGAAAAGCTTCGTAAACAAGCTAAACTAATAAGACCGATTAATATACCTAAAGCACAAATGGGAGCTGAAATAAGTTACAAGAATAAGCCAAGAAGCCAACCAAAAGAGACCAATTTGCTGTTGTTTGCTGTAGCAGCCCCCAAACAACTCAAATGATGGCCTTCTAGCTTAAAAAATAAACTCCTAAGAGAACTCCAAGATACCAACTAAGCTAAAACATAATAAATCCACAATAAAGGCTATCTTAAAAACTAACTTGCATCTGATTTGGGAGCTTATTTTGGATAAGCTACAGGGGAGATAAGCTCCTTAGCTTAATGGGACTCTAAAGCTCCCCTAGCCAGCTATCATTAGCCCCCATGAGTAGTCCAATGGAGAGCTTATTCAAGCTCACTAAGGGCTGTTGAAACAGCCCGTTAGGGGCTGCTAAAGGACTATCAAAGCTACAAAAAGCTAAGACAAAACTAATATACTAAACCTAAAACTAGTGGGGAATCACAAATAAGTTAGTGGCACACTAATAAGCTGAAGCTAAACAATAATAAGCAAGAGAAAAAAAAAAGAATGCAATCTGTTGCTGCTGTGTACCTGCTGTAACAGTGGGTCAAAACAGGCTAGGAAGGCACTTTTGAAGCAAATTCTAAATAAGCTACAAAGGGAATGAGCTTATGAGCTTATGGATTCTTGGAACTCACCAAGCTAACTATCAATTTCCCCTGTATCCAGCTTCTGAAGAGCTCCCACGAGCTTGCAATAAACTTGTAAAAAGGGCTCCATGGGGGCTGTTGACAGAGTAAAAAAAAAACGCCAAAGGACATTTTGACTTAAAAGATAAGCTCACCAAGCACTTCCTTAAATCAAACCAAGGCTCATGACTAAGACCAAGTTATTTTTAGAACAAGTAATCAAAACTAAATTGCTCATTTGATATCATTTAAAATATTTGAAAAAAAATATTTTTGTTCAAAATTTTTTTTTTGAAATTTTTTATTCAATTTTTTTTTAAATTTGATATTTTTTTTTTCAAAAACGGACAAAAACTTTAAAAAAAAACTGACGAAAACGAATAAAAATGAAAAAAAACGGTCGAGAACGGATAAAAAACAGACAAAAACGGACAAAAGCGTAAAAAACAGACGAAAAGGGATAAAAACGTAAAAAACGGACGAAAAACGTAAAAAAAACGGGGGGAAACGGATAAAAAACGAACGAAAACGGATAAAAACGGACAAAAACGGGTGAAAACTATTATTAACGGAGGGACTAATTGGGGAAAACTATATTTTAAAAAATAAGGACTAACGGTGCAAAATTTATTAACGAAGGACTAACAGTGCAAAACACTTAACGGACTGCACTAACGAAGGACTAACAACGCAAGACACTTAACGGACATTTTTGGACGAGGGACAAAATCCGTAAGATTTGTAAACCACAGGGACGAAACGCGTCAAAAAAAAAAGCACAGGGACATTTTCTGCAATTTTCAACAAACCACAAGGACCAATTATGTAATTCACTCTTTTTTTTATTACCAAAATGAACTTTGAACCCATGTAACCTTGTAGACGACTGACAAGTAATATGCGCGACTGTGTAGGTGACCTTGTGGCTTTAGGCAACCTTGTGGCCTTTAGGCGTATTGACTTTTATTGCATCAAAAACAGTAGGCAGGTGACTTGTTAGATGAGGAGAAAGAGATGCTTTTTTAGTTGGTAACTTAAAGGTATTTTTTGGTGATGGTGATGATAAAAAGAAGATACTCTGTATAATTATAAAAGGTGGGGTCAATTGGTGGTTGGCTTGATTAAATAGGAAGATGGTTTGAATTGACGGCGTGTAAGTGGTTAGGTAGGTATATTTACTTTTTAGTACATCATCTTACTATCGTACTACGATATCCTACCAAAAACAATAAAGTTAATAAGTGATTTGAATTGATGTGTAATTGGTTAGGTAGTAAACAATATCTAACAATATTAAAATCCGGCGCATGGGAAGGCGGGCGCATGTCTTTAAACGCGCTTGTCAGTGTGTAAATGTACTTTTGGTTCACTTTGGTAAAATGATATGGTTTGTTCTTGTAAAGAGAGTGTCAATATTGATCACTTTAATAATTAGGTTTTTTTCTTTTATTTTGTGGGCCCAAAGTTTACAATAACAACTTTTTGTTCTTTTAATATTTTTGAAAATAAAAATAAAAATTGGCCCAAAGTCAAACAAATAAGCTTTTAACTAATCGTAACTTTTATCAATTATACTTTTCTTTTAACCCAACACCAAATTTTTATCCAAAACTATAACAAACCAAATGCACCCTGAATTTATCACATAAGTTCTGTTTAACAAAATAGTTTATAAAAGCTTTTAAAATATTCATTTACTAAAAGTATTTCTTTAAAAGGATTTTGTTAGAATGTGACCATCGATAGGGCGAATGTGACTATCAACACAAAATTATATTTAACCTAATGTAACCTGTGATTCACACCATCTCCACCCACAAAAAAAATAAATTTACTTCGAATATGTTCAAAGGCTTAAACATATTCGAATTAATTTATTTATTTTTATTTTTTTGGGTGGAGACGGTGTGAATCACATGTTACATTGGGTTAAATGGAATTCTGTTTTGATGTTTATGAAAAACGGTGGATTAGACATTGGAAGCCTTTTGGCTATTAATCAATTGTTGGTACAAAAGTGGCGATGGCGTTTAGTAAATGAACCAATGGCTATGTGGGTTAAATGTATACATAGTGATCAAGCAGGTTTGAGTTAAGATAGTGTTTGCAAGACGAATGGTACGTGGGCAAAAAATGTAGGGTTAATACGAGATATGAATGCAAAGTAGATTATTACTTGGAATGTTTTGGAGAAGAAGACCAGTAACGATAATGATACTTTTTTTTTGGTTGGATGTTTGGGTGGGAAAGCAAAGTCTCTAAGATAAGTTCAATAGGTTTTATAAGCTTGACATGGTTCCAGATTGCATGGTTGGCTCAAGATTTGTAAATGGTGCATGACATTGGCAATGGCGTAGAAAATTGAGAGGTGATAGAGAGCAACAACAGTTCCACGATTTAATGGCATTAATTAGTGGTCAACAATTGCAAGATTATCCGAACTCATTTGCGTTAAATTTGGATGCAGAGGGAGTGTTCTTGGTTGGTACTAATATGGTTCATGCGTTAATTGCAACACGCCGAAGTAAAATTGTGCCTGGACGAGCTAATATCCTCATTTGGAGACTTCTTTTGGATAGACTTCGACTTCGATTCAACTTATCTAAACGATGATGTGAGATAGATACTTTGAATCGCCCTATTTGCAATGACGGTGTTGAAACAAGCATACATTGTTTTGGGGGTTGTGAAGTGGCTAACAAAGTTTGAAGAAAAATATCAAGATGGTGTGACGTTACAATTTCAGTTGGGGATAGCATACAAGAGTGGTATGACGGTTTGGTTGATTCCTCAAGATCAAGTGAGAAGAAGATAAAGTTCGAGGTGATTGTTATAGCTTCTATCTTTGGCATTTCTGGAACTCGATGGTGTTCAACAACAATCTGATTAATAGAAGTGACATTTTTGATTTGATTGTCTTAACGCCGTTTAATTGGTTAAAGGCCCGAACTTATAAGATGCATATGTCTTGGAATGTCGGGTTTCTAATCCTTTGTAATTGTTCCCTTTTGCAAGGAGATGTTTCTTGCTTTTCGCCGTTCAAAAAAATATTAAAAAATAAAAAATAATAGAAAAACGCTTAATTCTCTAAGTTAGACTTTTTCATTTGATTATAGTAATTTTTCTATCAATTAACGTATACTAAATGTATTTTATAATATATATAATAATGGAATGACAATTTTTAAAGGTGGTAATGTAGAAAAAGAACTAAATTCTCTTAAACAGAAGAAGGAGATACTATGATATGAATAAGAATTTTAACTATATATTTTAAATGAGAGAGAAATTTAAAGCATTTGTTTTTGTAAGTATATTTAAAATGTGTTGTTGTAATTTTTTATCACTCATTTCGTTTTAATTTTATTTCTCATCAAATCTTAACTCATATAGGCAAAACCTATTGATTAAGATATATCATAGTAAAGTGGTAATTTTAGACAAAAGTTATTTTTTCTTTTTAGCTTTGACATCACAATTTTAGTTTCTTAGAAATCATAATATTGAGCTTTATTAGCCGGTTGATGTAACTTTGTCAGGAAATAATGCTATTTAGTTAATTACTACTTTGGTATTGACCACTTTTTGTTTTCTTCATCATTTGCAATATCGGTATCGCTTATGATATGTGTGAGATAATTTTATCACATCTACGGCTAAAAAACTAGTTTTGTGTCTTGTTCTTCATCGGCTACATAATTTATTTAACGCGATGAAATAAATAATATTACAACTAATAACACGTTGTGACGTCATGTAACTTCATATTTCTATATTAAAGATTCTAAAAACAGTAAAACATAATCCTAAAGGCATTTAAATAATCTTGTATTTTGAATACCAAACAATAACGTACTTAAAATTGCTCGAGTCAGCATCTTAAAAACTCTTGGACATACCTTTTACTAAAACTAGCATTGTACCCGTGCAAAACGACGATAATTTTTGCGATTGTTTGGGGTGGAGTTTGGTTTTTTGTTCCATAGTTTTGAGAAAAAGAATGTGTGGTTAATGTGTGTAAAAAGAAAAGGTTTTATGGACAAATTTAATTTTCTACAAGTCAAAATTTGGAGAAAAAGTTTGAAAGTGGATGATGGAGTTAGATTTGGAGGACGTAATCTTAAAAATGAAGGTTGAAAATAGAAGTATAGATAGCTTAAACCCTCTTAAATTCATAAGTATTAAAACAAAAAATCATAATTCCAATTACAAAGATTAGAGATTGTTTCTTTTTAATGTTACTGAGTCTTAGTGGGTAGATAGTGATGGGGCCACACATATATTAATGATTCTCTAAGGCTAGACGCATCCCAAGGGCATCAAATCGGTTGCTAAACGAAATTTGGGAGGTTCAACCGATGTGTAGATCGGTTGCTTCGAATGTGAGGTTCGGTTGGGACATCGGTTGTTGGACCAAAAAAGGGAACATCGGTTCCTTTGCCGCTCGATGTTAACTCTTGCTTTTACTCCCATTTTCCAACGTTTACAAATCCAAAGTTTAAAAATCCGACCGTTTGGTGCCCAAACTAAAAAAATAAAATAAAATAAAATAAAATAAAAATAAAATAAAAATTCAAACCCATTTTACCACTCTATAAATACCCACTTCACCTCAAACACAATTCACACCTTACCATTTTCATCTACATTCAATTCAATCTAATTCTTATCCAACTTCAAAATGTCAAAGAAAAATACCCCACAATAAAAAACCCGACGATCACGACTACCCCAAAATGCCCCGGATCTAAATTTCTCGCCGGAAAACAACTTCGAGTTAACCGGCATATCACCACAACAAAACCGGCCTCCTATTCGCTTTCGTCCGCAAAGTTTTGATTATCAATCACAACTACCCCAACCAAATCAAAACCAAAACGCGTTTTATCTTAACCGTCCTTTTGTCCCACCGCAACGTTCTTACCAAGATTACCGGCAAGAACCTAGTGGGTCTGGTTACCATCCAAACATGGACTTCATTTATCCTTCTCAACCGTATCAACCTTATTCCCCGATTCGAAGCACTAATCTAGACATGAATTTGGAAGATTGGATGCCGGAGTATCCGACACAAAACTACCCAAGTCAAGATGCTTCGATGGGACAAGGTTCGGGTCACGGTTCGCACCACGGTTCGTTCCATGGTTCCATTCCCGTTGATGATTCTGATGATGAGAAAACCGCTTCCGCTGAAGAGATGTCCGCCATCAAACCAAAGCAGCCATCTAGACGTGCTTCAAAGGCCAAGGACAAAGGCAAGAAGCCGGAAACAAGCAAGGGGAAAAACAAGAAGGGTGCAGAGCCATGGACAAAGGAGGAAGAGGTGGTGCTTTGTAAAGCTTGGGTCTATGTGTCGGAAAACGCGGCGAGAGGAAACGCCCAGAACCGCTTCAAGTTTTGGGAGTTAGTGATCGAGTACTTTAACAAAGAAAGTGGCAAAGACCGAACCTATGACTCCATCACTACCAAATGGAAGAGCAGGATTCGTAACAGGGTTGGAAATTATTGTGCTATCATGGAGAATATCAAGAACACCCATGGAAGCGGTGAGAATGATATCGACGACACCTCAAAAGCTCTTAAAGAATACCGTATGACGTACGGTCATGATTTCACTTTGGAGGAGTGCTACGAGGTTTTAAAGGGTCATGCTGCTTGGAAGGAGGTTGAGTTGCCGGCTTTATCAACAAATAGTCGGAAGAAAACAAAGGGTTCTACCACTACCTCTGGTTCAACCCAAGCTCGTGATCCTTTCGATGTCTATGACGTTGATGATTCTGCTGAGGAAGCGACTAGAGAATCACGACCGGCTGGTCGTGACAAAGGAAGGAAGAAAGCATCCTCCTCCTCTCGTGATGGTGATGTTCCATCAAACTCATTTATGCAATCGTTGGCCAAAAATTTCTTAAGGACCAAGAAGCCGTCAAAAGAGGATAAAGGTAAGAATAAGCAGGGTTTAGAAGATACTTGGTTACGGTTGAGGGAAAAAGAGCTCGAGATAAAACAGGCAAAACTTGAGCTCATGAGGACATCAAAACGGGAGTCCGACATCATCTTCTACAACACCCCAATCGACCCAAATTTGACCGGACGCCAACTAGAAGAGTTGGAGAAAGTTAAGGCAACAATCAAAGAACGTTACAATTTAGATTATTAGTTTAAGTATTCTAGTGTTTATTTGAATTACGTATTGTAATGTTTTTTATTTTTTATTTTTTTTTTATTATTTTTTTTTTCTTTTTTTAAATTCGTAGTGTAATGATTTTTTTTTTTAATTTCGTAATGTAATTTTTTTTTTTAATTTGAATGAAATTTAAATTTAATGTTAAAAATGTTTGAATTAAAAAAAAAATTCCTTGGGTCGTCGACTGGGGCATCCGGGTTGTCCCAGGTCGCTGGAGAGAGAAAGCTGACGTGGCGCAGGTTGTCCCAGGTCGTCCCAGGTCGCGACTGGACCAGCCTAATGGTATGTGTGGCCAAAGAATACAAAAAAAGCTCCTCTTCTTCAATAAGTGAAAGCAACGGAAAAGGGCCCACTCACTTTAATTCAGAAAATAAAAGAAACACCAAACACCCAATAGTCAAACGAAATTCTGTGACAATATTATGAGAAAGAATGCCGATCATTACAAATAAGTGAATAACTCATAAGTCATAACTAGGCATTTGTAGTCCAAAGATTCTCATATTTTGGGCTGGAAAAAACATCAGTTAACTCCAAGACATCAAATATGGTTGGTGCCAGGTTGATGCATTTCTGGTAGAGATTCAGACATAAAAAAACTATCTAGACATGTACAATCGACAAATAACCCACGTAATTGCTTGTGGCACAAAGAATTTCGCCGATTTGTCCCCAAATAAAAGAAAATGAGAGAGATTGGTAAATCAATGGTTGCACAACTTACAAGCCAAAGGTGTGAACAAATCTGAGCTCTTTGAGAGTTGAAAATTCGAGAACCTTATAACCAAGAAAGCACGCAAAAATCCAAACAACCTGGCCCAAACTAAGGTACACGAAGATGATAAGGCGAAATTTACTTTAAAGCCTGTCTGCAGTGAAATATGCTGGACAATAGGGCACAAGACATCCGAGAATATATACATGAGGCTTAATCAGATATAAATTATAATAGTTGCACTCATAAATTATACCATATTGTGTTGTGCTGGCGGCTCATTCCTCTATAACGAAGAGTGCTGATGTCGTTACAACAACAACAACAACAACAAACCCAATCCCATCGGGGCGGGGTATGGGGGAGGTAAAATGTAGACAGATCCTACCCCTGCCCCAGGATAAACCCGGGAGTAGAGAGACTGCTTCCAATGAGACCTCCGGCAAGTGCAGGTGTGCGGGTAAGATAGAAAAGAAAAGAAAGCAGAAGACAGTGAACAACAAGCACAAGCAGGAAAGAAAGCAGGCAAAACAAGGCAAGAGAGCACGGGTGAGAGCACATGCAAAGGATCACAAAGTGAACTAAAAAAAAAAGGCATACCTAAGGGAGCAACATAGAGCAAGGGGCCTAAAGCTAAGGCAGAGCAAAAAACAAGGCATCAAAAAACAAAAGCAGGGCAAGAAAAGCAGGCAGACCTAAGAAACACAGAGCAAAGCAAAGCACGGGGCCTAAAGCTACGGCAAAGCAAAAAGGGAGGCACCAAAAACCGAAAACGCCGGGGCAAGGCAACAACGAAACACCTAAAAGCCTAACCCACCAAAACCCCCTAAGTCCCTATCCAAATCTAACCGCAGATCCTAATCCTATCTCTCCACCCATTCCTATATGAGGTCATGTCCTCCGACAAGAGAAGCTCCGACATATCTAGCTTAAGTCTATCCTCCCACCTGAGTATTTAAGTTTTAAACATATTAGAAAAATACCCCGTGAAATGCATTTAGCCTACATAATCCCATAATTCCAAACATACCTATTTTTCGGAGAATCAAAAGATGCACTCAACGACATACAAACTATCGATTTCATTTATGGCCTTATGCAAAAGAGTAAACTACAACTATCAAGTTAAACAATCTTATAGAAAACAATAAAGAATGCAATATCTAGCACGTGTGCTACTTATCATGGTCAAAATCGGAGTCAAAAACCTGCACAAAGAAATGATTATTGGTTTAGCAACTGACATGGATTAGAAGATAGCGTAAGCATATCGTGAATGTCTTTTTACAACCTGATTAATGCAATCTTTGTCCTTTTTATTCCTCACAGTACGTAGTTGCATATCCATTAAATCGCCAAACCCGTCAGTATCCAAAGTCAGCAGTCACTCTATTTTATGGCGTGTCCGTGTTGTTCATTTTCTTCACCTTCAGCTCCTCATCATGTTGTCGCCTACGTTTTTCTAGTTTCTTTTTGCCAGGACAAATTCCATGAAACTTATGTGAAAACCGCCTAAAATCCTCCATGGGAGTCAACTAATCAAACAAAAAAATTTCAGTCATTCATAACATAATTCATGATTCACATTTTGAAGCTAAAATCATTAAGAATGCCGACAAGCTTACTCTAAACCATAAGGACGGTTTTATGTAGTATGAAACATTAAAACATATAATAGTTGTAGAGAATACTTACAGTTCTTCCATATTCATCTGTCCTCGCAATGCATATCTCCTTTTTATCATCATTCTCGTTAACAATGCCCACAAGCTTACTCTTTTTCTTATCCATATCTCTACCACCCAATTCAGCAGTGTCTTTAAGTGTTCCGCGATCCTTAAGTAGTTGAAGTGCACCCGATAACCCTTTTCCAAGTGAACTCTCGCGAATCGTTTCATCTGGTTTCACTTCTTTTTCTGCCATATTTACATCGTGAATAACATCTTTCACCTCTGCATAATCACCAACTTTACTTTTTTGTTCTTGTTCTGATGTCGCTGGTGCAACATCTTCAGCATCAGGGTTATGAGCTTCTGTAACCATAAAACACCAGACTATAAACAAAATATTTATAATCTTTTATAGCTTAAAAAATTAAAGACAACCCCGAAAACAGTCTGTAAGACAAACAGGCATACACAGACTTTATGTTACCATGTTTTAAAAAAAACAATACTTATACAAAATAAAGTAGTTGAAAACATTATATAAAATTAGCAACAAATACATGCATTGTAGTTATTTTTGTAAGACATAAGGAAAATAGTCGGGTTTATTAAATTTAATCAATTACGGAGTATATAAAGAATACTTTTATAAATATACGATAACATACCTTCATCGAGCTGAAGACCCCATACAAACTCCTCCATTTCAGTAAAAACAACTTGATTTTCTTGTGAATCTCCATTTTCAGCATCCGCGTTTTTACTAGTGGAAGTAGCAAGTAAGGCAATCGCGTGGGGCCCAGATGGTGTTCCATCTTTCATCTTCAAATCCAGTTTTCTTGCCTTTTGTAATGATTTATGAAGATCATCATCACCCCCAAACACAAACTCTTCTTCTTCCTGCTCCTTTTGAACAGTAACAGTTGGCTCCATTCTCCTCAATGCTTTAGATGCTTCATCTGCCTTCATATATGCAGATTGGAATGCGTTGTTTCTTTTTTCTGCCACAGATCTTTCATGTTCCTCTTTTTGGGCCTGCCGTTTTCCATCAGACCGTGAACCATGGTCCCCTGAGTCCAACCCTGCAGACCGAGCCTCTGCTTCAAGTGTGTCCATATCTAATTTCTCCTTTTTTCTTAGTGATTTCTTTTTCTTGGGCTTTTTGAACTTTAGCATCTCGTCACTGGTGTAATAGTCATTTGAGAATTTTCTGGTTGATGTAAGATCTTCAAAATGAGGGGTCACAGATGCATCGTCTATACTCCTACGGAGCTGCAAGTTATACTATAATCAGAAATTTGTCATAAAATCTTATTGCAGAAATCTAAAAAAACTGAAGCACATCAGAATTATCGTTTAGTGGAAGTTAACAATCGACTAGAAAAACAAAAGTTACCTCCTCTAACGTTTTCTCAGCTTCACCACTAATGTTCCCTCTTTCATCAAGAGTTACACCCTGAAAGAAAGTATAATAGTCAAGAAAACATAAAATGTCACTGAAAATATGAATCATCAAAAATATAGTTACCTCGTTCACTATTGGATCATCATATTGTGGAAGCATTTTCTTTTCAAATCCAGGCTCCTTAATAAACCTGCAAGAATAATGACCAGAAAGCAAGATTAGCTTCTGAAAGTATTACTTGAATTTAGTTATGGCAAAACAAGTTCGGGCCAAAATGGTTTATTTCGTACAAGTCATATTGCGTTGAACCGAAACACATTATATTCGAGTTTTAAGTGTTTTACACATATCCAATTTCTCATCTTAAAAAAAGTGATCACAGAAGAAAAATACTTTTCTAAATACAAGTATTAAGAAGGTTTTGTGCATAGATGATATACATGAAGGGTGACTTTCGAGACTTTTGACATATTAGTCCCAATTCATGTTTTTAATATCTTTTATTCTACCCATTTGACCCGTTAGAGATAAAATAGGACCCGAATAGCCATTTCTACTAGAAAACCACAGCAATTGAAGTATTCAACTTACTTATCATAAACTCCAGTGTTCTTTTTAGCCGCCTTATAAGCCTCATTTCTCCACTTTTGCTCACCGATCTCCACATTTTCAAGCATATCAACCTCTGGTGTATACAATATAAAGTCACCTTAGGAAATCTGGGTCCAGCAGAAAACCACTAAAGATAACAGATGAAGAAAGTGAGTAACTATTAATGAACAAAATAAGCCAAATTACCTTCATTTATGTCACCATCAGCAAGTATGTTTTGATCTTTCAGTGTTAAAACAACTGCACCACCTTCAACCACTTTGTCGAGGCCATCAAGAACCTTAAAGCCAGCAAGATCACCTGAAAAGATGATTTAAAGAATCTTAACACAGTCCTAGATATAGAACGCAAAAAGGTCAAAGAAGACATATTAACAGGTCCGATCAAACCACTAACCAAAAACATTTTTCCCCCTTTTAATGTTCCAAGTAATTAATATGTCAAATATGACTACCAGAACTATGTGACTATGATATCTTGTCGGCCCAGTTGGCCTATTTAAACCTTTACCTCTTTAGGTAAAAAAATTAGTTTTACCTGTTAGAGATAACGAGTGTTGGAAAACCCGCGCGATGCAGCGGGATTGCTTAAAGGACTTACTTTGCAGCGACACTTAAACCTCAGGGGTTGTTTTTGCCAAGTTGCGAAAGATTATTAATGCTAAAGGACTTACTTTGCAACGACACCTAAACCTCAGGGGCTGTTTTCGCCAAGTTGGCAAACTTGGCATTAAATGCGCGTATTTTGGGTGAAAGGCTTCCTGCCTTTTAGTATATAGAGTAATTTAATTATGACCCAAATCAACCCACTTTATGTTAATGAGTCAAAATTGTCACCTCTAATACGTATACATATTCTACATATTACGTACAACATGGTGTCTCTATTAACTAACAACTAGAGTTGTGTATATATGTGTACTAGACTAGAGAAAAAGAACGTACGGGATGTATGCCGCTTAGCTGGTGGTTCATCTTCATCCTCTTCTTGAGTCACGTTGTCCTGAATTTCCAAAAAAAATATAAACATCAGATACCCGATAGACAAATCAGTCTCATTCAAACATGGAACATGCTACAAGAATAAACTAACCTGCTCCTCAAACATCTTTGAGAAATGCAATGCTTTCTCCTTTTCAGCATTCCTCTTATCCTCAAGTTTTCGGCTTTTACTAACCCACGATACTACATCGGAAGCATCATCTGACTTTCTTTTCAATCGCTCTTCCTTCATCCTATTAGAAGAATGGCAAACATCAACAAATACGAACACTTCATAAACAAAGAATTGAAAGACGCTTGTGGTGAGATCATGCAACTCTGAACACCACAGCAATAAGAAACCATACATAGGACAGTTAATTTCAAGAATTTTGGTAAATGAATACTGAAGAAATGTCTAAAGTGGTAAGTAATGTGACATCATGGTGACGAGTCTCAACTTCTGAGAGGACTGTTTTTTAATAAAATCATTTTCAGATACATATATACAAGATCTAAAATGAATCTTCGTAATCGGAAGGCAACCCTTAAAAGAATGAGATGCACTTAAAACGTATTTGAGACAAAGAAAAGCTTCCACAATGCAAAACTAAGAAATTTTTATAGATTACCAATAAGAAAACCTCTTGTGTGACCATAGACTATTTCACGTGCAGCTTTAAGAGACCTACTTCATTATGCTATAGGTGATCGGATAAGCTTATATATTTATATAACTTTTTACCTTACTGTGATATGAAACATAATGTAATGATAAGCTTAAAAAGGTTTCTAGGTAGAGGGTCTTATAAATATCAAATAAGCATCATAATTACCTCATAACACGATCTTGGAGTTCAGATGCAGACTGCTGAGATACTCCACATTCGCCTTCAGCATTGGTCTTATTCTTAAGGTCCCAAGTCATGTCCTTTTCACGATCATTTACATCTTTCTTTCTTTGGTTTCTGCTATCATCTTTAGATTCACTCTCCCTCCTTTTTGAGACATCACTGATCTTTGACCTCTTTCGGTCTCTAATTTTGTGATCCTTGTCCTCTCTTTGACTATTCCTACTTTTCTCCTTACTACGATGCTTAGCTTCTGAATCATCATATCCTCCCTTCCACCTCTCATCTCTTAACGACTCGTCATGATCCGTAGTCCCGACACTTCTCACAGGTTTTCTATCTGAACGGTCCATACCCATAACAAATTAAGAAATTAAGCACTTGACAAGGTTTTAGAAGAATATAACGTGTTACAGAAGTATATGTATGCAAGATCGCCAACCTGTCAAAAAGCAAAAAAGAAAAGACACTAGTTCAATAATAACACAATATGAAACTTCAAATAGCAGATGACATTGAATTCCTTATTAAGAATGATTGAGAATTGCAAAGACAACTAAAGCATGCAAGATTAAGATTATAGGTCACATAGCGTTTCATGAAAATATCCATTTGTACAAAGTTAATCAGCAATTAGCCACAACCATGATCCAAGCACTTGATAAATTTAATTATGCATCAGCCTAAAGTAATAGTAACGAGTCACAAATACTACACATACTAAAAACTCTAAAAAATTTAGTGCGGTAACTTCTGTATGAGATGATTCAGAGCGAATCTTTGAATCGGTCAGAGCCTAGGTTGTTTGGTAACATAGAGATGAGCCTCTGATCGATTCCCCATGCTTCTGAGTGGTTCCTCACGGGTAGGCTGCTTCCCCACTCAGCATCAAAAGTTTACCCAAATTGCCATATTTTTTAATGCTGTCTTCATTTGCTAAAATTTGTCCCTTTCCTCCATTAATTAGTAGGATCTACTTTCACGTGACTATTTGAGAATTATATTAAAAAAACAATGATAAATTTCGTTCGAGCTTTCACCGTAATGCATTTCTACACTTTAAATTATTATGATATCATTTTCCTTGTTTACATGTTAAATGTTTTGTTTTATTTGGGGGCTAGTTGATTGTCAATGTCATGTTTAGAGAGTCATTGCTTTATTTACCCTTTTTTTCTTGTTATATAATTAGGGGTATCAATTCTCGACACGACACGATAAACGACACGAACCCGACAGAAAGTCAATTTTTGACTAAAGAACAAGGTGAAGGAAGTGAGGTACAAGGCATGGACGACACACAATGGGGTCTCCAAAGTAATAAATATATGACTAATCTCCGTAATCAGATTGTTAATGAGTTATTTTTAAATGCTTCAACCTAATATTAGTTCGTAAGTTATGTTGTTTATGATCATTCGATAAGACTATTTATATTTTTTTTTTGTTTATTCCAACCTTACTTTCTTTATATTATATTTTATTTGAGTTAATAAATTTTTATATCAAACAATATATTTTGTTCAGTACATAATCATATAGAGGGTTAAATTAGTAATTTCAGGCAACTCAGATTGCTCATTCAGAACAAATATCAAACAATCATTTTTACTCAGAATCAAATTCACTCAGCATCTTGGAATCATTCAGCAGCTTTGATTCATTCAGCGCTAAATCATATTTTTTTATCAAACAGCCCCTAAGTGTACCATAAGATGAACTATGAACGTAACCTAACAAAAAAACAACAACGATGACAGGAATTCGTGACTCTTGTTATCAGAGGGGTCTCGGAAGGGTGTGCAATAGATGCCGTCGCACAATGCCTCCACTTAAAAGTGGCCACAATTTTACTTGTTTTGCATATAAATATGTATACTCATATAATTCAAGTTTATATGCAATTTTTCTTTAGTTCACAAGTGTTATAGGGCCTCTTTGTTGTTATTACCTAGGGCCACTGAAAATCACGAGACAGCTCTGCCGGTTATGCCCTTGCATTGCAGGCTATGGTACTCTACGAATTTGATAGTTTCTACAAAATATCAAAGGTCTCTCATGTATCTAGTAATAGCTCCTAAACTACTCAAAAAGCTTAATTATCTTTACTATAACAATGAGAAACTAATGACACACAAAATTTTCAAAAAAACAAAAAAGAGAAAACATAATTGGTGATCAAACAATAAGGTAGTCCTAATGATTATGAATAAAACGAATTATATGGTTGATCACATACAAGCAACATATTGAAATTTAGTGATATAGATACGAAAAAGAACCTTGAATCGACGTGTTTTTTTACGGTTCGATCTTCACGAAAAAACCTTTTACCTTGTGACAAATCAATAAATTTCCCTACGTAAATAATGTAAAGTTTCCTATAACTGAATAGATAATGTGTACAATATAAATAATAATACAGCATGCTATACGGGCTTGGCCCAATACAAACCATGGTAATCTTTAAATTATAGTCCACTAACAAATAAGTCAATAAAATTATAAAAGATTAAAAATAAGGTTGGATTTTTTATGAGTTAAATTTGGAACGTACTTTTCAAATTTTTCCGACTTGAAACACTTACTTTTTTATCACCTTACTTCACCAACGAACTTTCAAAATTTGTTCCGACTTCACCCATATGACCCGTTTATATTAAAATAATAACTGAAATGACTATATTACCCTCGGCATATGGGTGAAGTTAGAACAAATTTTGAAAGTTCGTTGGTGAAGTCGGAACAAATTTTAAAGAATACAAGGATAATATAATCATTTCAGTTATTATTTTAATATAAACAGTTCATATGGGTGAAGTCGGAACAAATTTTGAAAGTTCGTTAGTGAAGTAAGGTAATAGAAAAGTAAGTGTTTCAAGTCGATAAAATTTGAAAAGTACATTGTTATTTTATAGCTTTTACCCTAACTGAATAGATAATGTGTACAATATAAATAATAATACAGCATGCTATACGGGCTTGGCCCAATACAAACCATGGTAATCTTTAAATTATAGTCCACTAACAAATAAGTCAATAAAATTATAAAAGATTAAAAATAAGGTTGGATTTTTTTATGAGTTAAATTTGGAATACTGTATTATAGTTTAGATAATATGGTTGTAAAAAGATTTTAATTACCGGATAGAAACATATAAAATTTTATAATTATCAAAATAAAATTTTACAGAAGTTGTAGTTAGGAGAAAACTTATAAATTGGATAGTAAACATAAGTATGCTTTTCACTTAGATGTATGTCGTTTAATCAGAGTATCTTGTGACTTTTTTTAATTTTTTTTTCTAACCATTTTAAAATGTGAATTTAGTGAGGTTTGAACCCGAAATATCTTATGTGGAAGTTGTGAAAGTTAGGGAATTCAATTACTGTGTATTCTCAGAAAGATAGGTAGATCGAGCGCGCTGAGGGAAATTCGAGAGATCCGGCGTCACGCTTTTTCATTAAAACAATATACACAAATAAAACGATAGCGAGGTAAGTTCGCGTAACATTATACTTTGAAAAATACCAAATGATAATAAAAATATATAAAATAAAATACATTTGCCCTAAAAATTGATATGGACCTTTTTAAAGCCATTGAACTCCAATTTGAACCACTCCCAACTGCTTTAAGCTTCCCTCCTCCATCCTCCCCCAACCGTTATGCATACAAAATTTTCTTTCCCAAACGAACAAAGTATTAATGGTGAGTTTGGTATATGGTTATCGGAATGAGGAAATACTTTCATTCCGAAATAAGATGTTTGTTTTACCATTTTGAATCCAAAAATTTGCTATGATACTCAAATATGAAGCATACTCGATACCCCACCTACTTGCCTTTACAGAAACTATCATACTTGTGAGACTCACTTATACCCAAAGTCATACCAATTGTGATACATAGAAGCATACCAAACGCACCCTAAATTTTGTAAGATAAATATCAAAGCAATTGGACCTATTGGAGGGGCTGAGCACCCTCTAATCTACTAAGATACCCTTTCACATAACGACTAAACATAGTCAAATTGACGTTGTTTGTAAATTTGGACTAAACACATAACGGATGTTTAATTTTTGGAATGGATCCAATACGTTTTAAAAAATTAGATTAAAAATGAAATAACTTGCAAATCATAAAGACAAAACATGTAGTTAACTCTAAAAAATAAATAAATATATTCTCATCGCGTAGGTATGTATATCTGATCGGCTCCCAAACGGTCAGGTTTTATCACACAAATCAACCACTTGTGAATGGTCAACCGTAATAAAAGCCAGACAGCTTGAGAACGCAATGCAATTAAGTCCAGAGGAGTTTAGTGTTTCCCCGGGTCGTTAAGTCCCAACGAGGTGTGAACACTGTAATACAACGAATCTGTGATCGGGTGAATATTGAACATGATAGGGGTTATGATTGATTACACTAAGGGAATTAAATCTAATAAAGACTTTGAAGTCATTTTAATTCTATTCTAAAAAAAACGTTTAACGATTAAAACCTAAAAACGTAAAACTTAAACTAAAACAAACGTAAACGTGTAAAATAAAAATGTGAAATCAGAAAACTAAAAGACTTAGGAAAATGAAAATTACTTTTTAACAATTCTAACAATAAAAGAAAATTTTAAGAAAAAGAAAATTATTTTTAAAACTATTTATCTAATTATTATTAATTAAAAACTATTTTTAACTATTTAATAATACCCTAAAATATAAGAAAATATGAAATTAAGCTAGAAAAGTGAAATTATGACTTAGAAAAATCTAAAATATTATAAAAGTTATTTTAAAACTGAAAATATATTTTTTAGACTTTTTAAATAATTATTATTAATTAAAAAACTAATTTAAACTAATTAAAATTAAGAAAAATAACAAATGAACAGTAAAAATTATGAGACTTTACAGGAAAATCTAAAATATTATTCTAAGCCTAGGAAAAATATAAAAAGTTAGATAAGCCCACTAATAAGCTGAATTGGGCAAATAAGCAGTTTGAATAAGCACTTGAAATAAGCTAAAAGCTAACTATAAGCTACCATAAGCCACTAAAGCCTAAATCTAACCTAAAATGAGCTAATGCAACTGATTGGGAAGTAAAAAGCACAAGCTACAGAAAAAAAACTCGAGACCAGATTTTAAGTCTCAACACGCCAAACGGCCCTTAAAGCCCTACTTTAAGCACTAATTAAGCTAGCTATAAAAATTCCTAAAAATAAACTAAAATGGCCATGATGTTCACAACCAACCAAAGATCTTGTATCCCAAATTTGAGCTCAAATGGACTTATAATGAATCCGTGAAAATTCCACAAAGTTTGGCAAAAATCACGTTGCAAAAACAATAACCAAACACCCCTAAGTAATTAATTGCGTAGGAAAGAACCAATAAAAGACCCAAGGGCAGTTGGACTTGAGTGTGGTGTTGTGGTCGTGGGCTATGGGTCCAGGAGGTCCTGGGTTCGATTCCAGTTCCACTCGTTTTTGGCAAACTTATTTGTTTTTTACTTGGCTTTTGCAAGGGAACAAGATTGAGCCTTTTTGACAAAATTTCAAACTTGGAAAACTTAAAAACAAGCTGTAAACAGCTTGTTTTCAGCAGGTATGGCAGAAAAATGGAAAGGTCTGTTTAGCTCTAGGGAGAAAAGGCAACAAAAAGCTTCGTAAACAAGCTAAACTAATAAGACCGATTAATATACCTAAAGCACAAATGGGAGCTGAAATAAGTTACAAGAATAAGCCAAGAAGCCAACCAAAAGAGACCAATTTGCTGTTGTTTGCTGTAGCAGCCCCCAAACAACTCAAATGATGGCCTTCTAGCTTAAAAAATAAACTCCTAAGAGAACTCCAAGATACCAACTAAGCTAAAACATAATAAATCCACAATAAAGGCTATCTTAAAAACTAACTTGCATCTGATTTGGGAGCTTATTTTGGATAAGCTACAGGGGAGATAAGCTCCTTAGCTTAATGGGACTCTAAAGCTCCTCTAGCCAGCTATCATTAGCCCCCATGAGTAGTCCAATGGAGAGCTTATTCAAGCTCACTAAGGGCTGTTGAAACAGCCCGTTAGGGGCTGCTAAAGGACTATCAAAGCTACAAAAAGCTAAGACAAAACTAATATACTAAACCTAAAACTAGTGGGGAATCACAAATAAGTTAGTGGCACACTAATAAGCTGAAGCTAAACAATAATAAGCAAGAGAAAAAAAAGAATGCAATCTGTTGCTGCTGTGTACCTGCTGTAACAGTGGGTCAAAACAGGCTAGGAAGGCACTTTTGAAGCAAATTCTAAATAAGCTACAAAGGGAATGAGCTTATGAGCTTATGGATTCTTGGAACTCACCAAGCTAACTATCAATTTCCCCTGTATCCAGCTTCTGAAGAGCTCCCACGAGCTTGCAATAAACTTGTAAAAAGGGCTCCATGGGGGCTGTTGACAGAGTAAAAAAAAACGCCAAAGGACATTTTGACTTAAAAGATAAGCTCACCAAGCACTTCCTTAAATCAAACCAAGGCTCATGACTAAGACCAAGTTATTTTTAGAACAAGTAATCAAAACTAAATTGCTCATTTGATATCAACAAAAGTGATTTGAGTTCTAAAAACAAACTAATTCCAAACATTACTTATGAAATCAAAACTGCATTTTAACCAATATAATGTGATGAATCTCAATTGAAACTAATCTGAACTTATCAATAAAACATTAAACTCATCTTAAATTCAGAACTCAACCCATAACTCAGTTGACCTTTTTTGTTGACTTAATAAAGAAAATGCGATTAAGGACAAGCTTTAGCAATCAATGACTCACAAAAGCTTATACAAGCTTTTGTGAGTTAACAAATACAGAAATAGAAGCTAGAGTAAGGTTTAGAATAATAGAACAAATTCAAGTAAATTTCAATGAAAACCTTAAATTTTATTGATTAAAACTAAGAGTACAATTTAAAAGATGATTACAATCTGAAATCAGAAAGCTAAACTAATTAAACATTTAAATGAAAACTTGAAAAGCAAAATGTTAAAACTTGTCTAAGACATGAGAAATTGGACCTGACTAAAAAAACTAGAAGGAACTTAAAAACTAAAAACTAACTAACGACCCCTTTATCAATGGCTACTCTCCATCATTTATACGACGAAGGATCTTCACTCTCTCTCTCCTTTTGCGTCTTTCTCTTCCTTTTCTTTACTGATAAGGATGGGTTGGTGATGGCAGGGAATGGGTTGGTGGAGTGTTGCAGGTGGTTGAGTGTTTCAGTTTTAGAGAAAGCAGGAAAAGAGGAGGAAAAAGGGTAGAGGGTAAGCAGGAAAGCAGGTGGGAAAAAGGGGTGAAGGGATTTTTTTATTTGTGTTTGGTTTGGATTATTAATAAAAAAGGATCCTTTTGGCTTAGTAGTTATCACAAGGACCAATTGTGTAATTTCTGAATTCTCAAGGACCGAACCTGCCAATTTTTCAAAGTTATTCCAAGGGTCAATCTTGCCAAGTTTCATTAGTACAAGGACCATAAAAGATAATTTTCCATTTTTAAAAATCCCGGGGACTTGTTTTGCCATTTTTTTGAAAGTTGGGGGACTGAAACTGCCAATTATGCAAACTTTGTTCGTTTTTTAGCTGTTTTTACTCGTTTTGCATTTAAAACATATAAAACACAATTTTGGGGTATTTTCAGTATTTTGATGCATTTCTGAGTGTTTTTAAATGGTTTGCAGTTCAGATTTGACCAAAAATGATTAGTATTTGCACACTCATCAATATCTTATCCCTACTATATACTAATGGTCATTTGTTTTTTTGATAATCATGGTTTCCGACTTTTTGACCGGCTAATACTAGTTTGAACTCACCGTTACACAAACTCAAACTGAGTAAAATCTTCTCTTTTCAGGAGGTTGGTGTGACTACTTCAGGACTATAGGTCAATTTTGATCATACACAATCCTAGATTAATCTGGTATGTTGCACCTGTTAGAATAATAAAGGCATGTAAGCCCGTTAGGTTTGACCAGTTTAGTTGCTAGGTTAGGTTAGTTTGTCTTCTGTTTAATATCCTGTAATCTTCATTATTTAGTAAATATGAATAATATAGTTTTAAGTATTCTCTTGATTTCTACATGGTATCAAGAGCTAGGTCGAAGTTATGAAGAAGAAAAGAAAAAAAAAATCGTTGGTTCCCTGCTTATCTGTTCGGTTTTTGAATTTGTGTGTAAGTTTGGTTTTATTCTTGGTCGTCTCTGTTTGGACCGACTATCAATTAGGGGTGGAAATGAGTCGAGCCGAACCCGAGCCTGCCAGAGCTCGAGCTCGGCTCGTTTAAGTTTTTAAAAGCTCGATCTCGAGCTCGGCTCGTTTCGAGATTTAAATTTGAAGCTCGAGCTCGGTTGGTGGTGTGTTATATAGGCTCGGGCTCGACTCGTTTATACGACCTGGAAATGAAAAGTTAATGCTTGGCTCGAGCTCGAGCTCGCCTCGTAATATATCTTTTTTGAGCTCGTTTAAAAGCTCGAGCTCGGCTCGTATAAAAGTTTTTAATACTTAAAATATCATAATATAGTTTAGGCTCGTTTAGGCTCGCGAGCCCAAACGAGCTTTGTATGTAAAGCTCAGGCTCGAGCTCGATTAATAAATGAGCTGCAACCTAAGCTCAAGCTCGGACTCGAGCTTGTTTAGGCTCGGCTCATTCAAGCTTTTTACCGATTCGATCCCGAACATTTCATGAACAGCTCGGTTAATTTCACCCCTACTATCAATGTTTTGATTGGTTAATAATAAAGATAAAGGATAATGGATTTTAATTAGTAGATTTGTGTGCATGGTTCTCGTATTAGAAATTTATGTACGGTGGGTTTCAATTAGTAGATAATGGCACCTTTTGATTGGATGATGGAATTAATGAGATGGTGTATTGAAATTGAGTATTTTTTATGAGTATTTTTAGTAAAAGTTTTCGATTAAATAAATTGTATCAGTATTGGTTCTGAGTTTCGTTATAGTTGATTGGTTTTTGTATTGGTATTTGTAATGAATCGGAAATTGGTTTGGAGCTGGTGACGGTGATGTAGCAGTTTTAACTAATCCGACTACGTTTTGAGTAGTTATGTGTTGCATCTTGACATCAACTTGTTTTAGTTTTACATGTGGTTCTGTATCTAGTTCCGCATGATTTTATCTGAATTTGAATATGAATTTGAATATGTCTGTCTGAATCTGCATTTGTCTGCCTGTCTGCTTGAATCTGCTCTCGTTCGTCACCGTATTTGTGTTTCTCTTATCTGATTTTGCAATCGGTTTTGGTTTCGCATCGACCTTTGCTGTTTGTTTCAGACCTAATTCCGTCTTGTAACATTTTGGATTGCAATAGATTGATACTTTGTCTAGCACCGAGTTTGCACTTTGGGACAATTCGTTTTTTGTTTGTTTTTTAGTTTTAGTTTATTTTCTGTTTGACAAATTCTCAATGTTTACCGCTGCAATATTTGAGTTTTTGAGGGAGTGTTAGAATAATGAAGGCCTGTAAGCCCGTTAGGTTTGGCCCGCTAAGTTGTTAAGTTAAGTTAGTTTGTCTTTTATTTAATATCCTGTAAACTTCATTATTTAGTAAATCTAAATAAAATAATTTTTATTATTTCTTTGATTTCTACAGCGCCATGCTTTAAAAAACCTTAAAGTTGGTTCATTTTAAATTTATGCAAGTCTTAACATAAGACTCTGATGCCGACTTTTGATAAATGATATCAGATATCGTGTGATGTTAATTTTTGCTCGCTTACGGATTTAAATAAGCTCTAATATCAAATCATGGTTAACATAAAAAAAAATTCGAATAAAATGCAGCATTTTGTTTATGTGGTCTGTTTATTTGCCTAAAACCATCTCTATTGCATACTACATACATGAATGATCTCTCACTCTCTCAAATGATTATTGCGAATAATTTCCGTTTATACTGGTTTCAACAAAAATGGACAATCCAAAAAAAGAATTTTGCAGTCTATTCTAAGGTTATTATTTACCTTCTTTTCAAATTTTCATCAAGTGTTTTAGACTATTATTCCATTAATGTTGCCAAAAATATGTACAAGTAGAAAATTAAACCTTATTATAGTTTTGGCTAAACGTTCTCTTTACCTTTTGTAAAAGTCTACGTTTTATTCATTCCTAAGGTCCATATCAATTAGTTTTGTTGTGATAAAGTTACACAATCTAGAATTCTAGATGGTATGTTAACATCATGCTTTAAAAAAAATTCAAGGCTGTCTATTTCTATCCGTAGTTTTGCTCTATATTGAAAAGACAAGTTGTAAATGCTCCTTTTGTTACATTAACTTTGTACTACTCCCTTTTGATTCCCTTACCCAATCTCATGAGAAGCGAGGAAACATATTTTAAATCGGGGCCGGTATCGATAGGACAGAAATCCAAATAAAATTACATATGAAACATTACGATATGACAACTTTAGATTACAATGTAACAAATAGATAAAGCCAAAACCGCTTCGTGAACTTTTGTTCATGAAAAAAATATAATTTGTAAAAACACAATTTATACTCAATACATGATACACCACATTTATAGTTTCGTTAATGTAGTTTAATTTTGGCACCCTCGAGAAGTAATGTAGATAAGTCGGCAATCACAATAATACTTAAATAGTTTGTTAGAAAACATGCAATGTGAAATTGTTGGTCACACCATGAAATCCACGGTGTATGGAACAACTACAAGTCAAGATCGAAGCCTTTAAAGTCAAAGTAAGCAAGATACCCGTTTATATTATATCCTACGAAGTTTTTAGTTACCGTTAAGTCTTTAATTATTAACTACTCTCTCCGGTTTAATATAATTGTTCATATTTTTATTTTAAAATGTTTTAAAAAAATTATTTACTTTTTATTTTTAGTAAAAACTAAAAAATATATTAAGAAAATATTTATTTTAAGTGGTTGAGATTTATAGTAGTCCTATTTTTATTAAACTTGATTATTTTTCTCTCATGATAATAATTTTGAGACGGAAAGAGTAACTCTTATGATAAACTGTTTGTTTTTATATCAAAAATAAAATCTTAGCATACTAAATTCACTTTATAGTTTATTATTATTGCCATTGATTAATGAAATATGTTAACTGCATTTTTTTTAAAGTGTTATCAATCATTTAATTCATGGCCTTTAGTTTTCTAGGCATTAATGCTACTTTTTGGTGCATATTTGATGAAATACCACTTTTATGAATGTTGAGGATGTTTTTGTTCATTACAAAAGTTTATAACTTTTAATGTCAAAAACTATATGTTTAATGGAAAGGCTCTAATCATATTGTAATATGATATGTATTCATGTAATAAATGACAAAATAAGTACAAAATACACACAATAATACGAATTCAAAAAATTTAGACTAAAATACACCGTTGGTCCCTAAACTTGGCTGGACGGATCGGGATGGGACGAAACCCGGACTTTTCATCGCCATAGGTCCAAACCTTGACCATCAAATGCCAGATTCGTCCCTTGACCAGAATTGGGACAATCAAACCGATTTCCTTCGAGGGTATTATAGACCATTCACTTTTTTGACCCAACCTTCAACCCAGGGACCAATTGTGAGTATGGATATTAGCCGTTTCTTCCCTGATACGCTGCTTTTAATTTCGCGGGAACAAATACACCCACCCAACAAACAACTTTGCCAATCACATAAAACCACATTATCCATAAACGATAAACTGCAAATTGAAATCAAGAATATAAATCCTCATTTCCAGAACTCAAAAGACCAACCCAACTTCCAACTAAACCATGTCGATCGATCGTTTTACCAACATGCCAGATGAAGTGATCACTAACATTTTGAATCGGTTGCCTTTGTTAGAAGCGGTGAGAACCTCTAGTTTAGCTCGAAACTGGAGGTCTAAGTGGACTTTGCTCATCGTTGTCATACTTGATGAGGATTTCTTTTATTATTTAACATACGAGTTTGATGGTAGGCTTGTTACTAGATTCTTAAATCGGCTTATGGGTCCAATAAGAAAGTTTGTCTTCGCTGTAGAGCCAAGATCAATTATTGGAATAGACAACTTTCATTATGAACAGATTCATGAGTGGCTCTTGTTTTTGGCTGACAATGGAATTGAGGAGCTGATTATTACAAACTGGTATGGTGACCCAGTTACGTTCCCAACCCAACTTTACTCTCGTAATGAGTTGAAACATCTGGTACTTCATGTTTGTGCTATGGCTACTTTGGAATATTTTCATGGCTTTCCAAATCTACTGACCCTAGAATTGATTCATGTCAATTTTCTAAGCGGTACAGTTTGGGACTTTATTGCTGGTTGTCCCTCACTTGAGTCTCTTAAAATGAATCGTCCTAGTACAAACGAGATGAGACTATGGGATATTGCAAAACTTGGGAATTTGAAGAAGTTACATTTGTCATTAGGTCGTTATAATGTTGTGACCACAATCACAACATCCGATATCTTTCACTTGACAAGACTTCAAAATCTTGAGACCCTTACATTGGATTTTGGTGATTGCACGGTAAGAACAATTTCAGTTTTACAACTTATAATTTAACAATGTTATAGAGATGTGTAACAGTAATGAAATTTAATCTGTAAAACTTCTTGTAGTTGATACATGAAGCTAATCCTAGGATGAAGGTGCCCTTTGTTTCCCTGATTAACCTTAAGCTATCCGATGTCGATTTTGGGAATAATGTTATGGTAGCGTTCACCATTGTAATGATTCGGTCATCTCCGAATTTGAAAATGCTGGATACCAGAGTAAGTGTAATGATGTAATGCATATGTATCAAATAAAACATTCCTAAATTGCCATGTTTGTGTATCTCAACACTATTTGATTTTTCAGGCTGCAAACACGCTTAGTGATCTACCTTTGCAAAAAATTTCCACTGTTGTAGACACAAACACATTCAGCCATGGTCAGCTACAGACGGTGGTTTTTCGAGCTTTTCCTAGAACAGAGCATGAAATAACTTTACTAAAGTGTATACTTGCGTGTTCCCGGTCGCTAAAGACAATCAATATCAGGCAAAGCGATAGGAGTCACGATGGGAATGAAAATACCAGGAACAACTGGGAGCTGGCTAGGAAGCTGTTGAAACTCCACCGAGCTTCCCCCACAGCCGTGGTAGATTTCTTTGACTGGTTGTAGTTTAAGTTTGGGTTGAATACCCTTGGACAATTAATGTTGCAAAATAGTTTTGGTAATTTTGTACAATAATTGTTTAAATAGTTTGCTTAAAATTAGATTGTTCATATGTTGTTGTTTGTGCGTATTGTAGGTGATGAAAGTTTGACATTCGAAAGTCAAACTTTCATTTAGCATTTTTATTTGATTGTAGCAAGTAAAACTGCATTTCCAGTATACTTTAGTTAGTCAATACTTGAAAATGGTGAATGGGTTAACTGTGAACGAGAGTCATAATGTCAGAAGGATTGAAAACCTTTGGAAGATTAAGTGCAAAAGGCATAATGGTATTTGATGTTTGATGATAAGGATGGCTAGTGGAATGTTCAATAATATATAGAATGGTATTTGACTTTGTAAAGTCAATATTGCAAAACCATTACTAAGTATTTGTTTTGGAGTGAATTGATAATTTGATATGTTTTAGAAGTTTGACTTAACAAAGTCAAACTTCTAATGGTTTTACGTAAGTTGGCAACTTGAGGGACCAATTGTGTATTCTAAAGTGAATATTGGGCGGGAGTTTTAAGTATGACAACGGCAACCAAGACAAATTCAGGGACCTAGTGTGAAAAAAGTAACTATTAGGCCCTTCACTGTCTCTTACCGGAGACGATATTAACTAGTGCACACCAAACGATACACTCATCTACCACTTTTTCCACACACACACAACTTTCCAATGGCAGATTTCCCCATTTTAAACGAACTCATGGAGGTGGCTGATTCGCCAAATCTGAATGATCGTATGGCTATCTGGTTTGAAGAAGAGGCTGCCCAAGAAGGGATTCTAAGGAAGCTAGTTCTTCAGTGCATTCAGCATCTGAAGACAGGAATCATCAAGCGTAGGGAGCTGATAGAAGAGAATCAAGCTCTGGGACCTCTTGGAATTGCGCTTGACTGTGTCGATGCGCTGAACAAAATCCAGTCGAGGCACACAAACCAACTTGCCCAACTCATACAGATTGTTGGTCAAACAGATGAAGGTATTCGGTTCAACCAAGAGTTTGTTAAGAAAATGGCTGAACATAATGCCTGAATTTTTGGTTTTCCATGGGGTAGATAAAGGCGGTCTTTTGGGTGATAGTTTTGCTAAAAAGGGTATGTAAATTAGATTTGATGTAGTTGGTTATGATGTTTAACAGACTTTATTAATGATAAAATATCATTTGGGTTATGTGGTGTTCTTGTATTGTGATATTGGGTGTATTTTAGTGTTATTTGTATCAACAAAACCAAACATCCCCTTATATCAGCAAAACCAAACAGGCCCTTGTATCAGCAAAACTAAACAGGCCCTTGTATCACCAAAACTTTAATCAGTAGAATCAAACACCCCCTTGTATCAGCAAAAGCAAAGGCAATGGTTTAAAAAGATGTGGTGAAAATGCAAATACTTTGGTACTAAATCATAATGTATCAAATAAAAATCCGCTTGTATCAGCTAAACCAAACGGCCCCTTTTATCAGCAAAAGTTGTTATAGCAAAACCAAACACCCCCGTATCAGAAAAATTAGAGGCATTGGTTTCAAAACACGGGTTCAAAATGCAAACGCTTTAGCAGTAAACAACAATGTATTGACAATGGTGTATTGTAACATCTTGAATTTTGACTTACCAAAGTCAAACAAACTTATGAAAACCAACAAATTGTAACTTGGGTAAGTCAAACCTATTAAGATATGCAAAACGATTTCAAACACAATTACTTAAATAAGATCACAAAATTTTATTCATCGATTTCATGTTCTCAAGAACTACAAATGTTTACTATCATCTAAACATACACTTAGCTAGACCCACAACTCTCCCTATCATCGTTTTCCTTCTTTTCCTTCCTTTCCTTAAGATATTTAAACAAAATTTCCAGATTTTTAATCCTTTCTCCCAAATCGTTAAACTTTGATAACAAGATGCATCCTCTTCCTTCTCCTTCTTAACACCCAAACGCTTTTCATTTGCGCAATCTGCTTTCCTCAACGAACTCAACAAACCCTTCCCCTTATCGTTTTGTGCCATTATTGTTTTTCTTTTTGCTTTGGGAAGAATGTGTGTTGATTGTATTTTAGGTACACTCTTGGTTGTAGATACATATATTGGTTGAAGGTTGGGTTACATTTTAACTAGGTTGGGTCAAAAAAGTGAATGGTCTATAATACCCTCGAAGGAAATCGGTTTGACTGTCCCAATTCTGGTCAAGGGACGAATCTGACATTTGATGGCCAAGGTTTGGACCTATGGCGATGAAAAGTCCGGGTTTCGTCCTATCGCGATCCGTCCAGCCAAATTTAAGGACCAACGGTGTATTTTAGTCAAAAATTTATAACAAATTGAAAAAAATAAAATAATACACATAATGACAAAAAGTTGTAAATATAATACATTTTCATTCGATTAACTCTATTTATTATTTAGTTAACCTTCTTAGGCTATGTTTGGCACACAAGATTATGGAGAGATTATGCTTATTTTTTTTAAAAATAAGCTGGTTAAAAAATAATCTTTGTTTGGCAGACATAACTTATAAGAGATTATAAAAAAAATAATCTTCCATAATCTCTGAAAATAAAAGGTTACTTCATGTAGCTTATAAAAATAGATTTTTTTTTTATAATCTTTTTAAGCAACAGCACCAGCACCAGCATCAACAACAGCAACAGCATCAGCACAATCTATTTTTGCCAAACACACCCTTAATAACAAATATTAACATCTGACATACATACAAAACATTCACTTATTTCACATAGTAATATTATTTTATTTCAGTCCAAAATTATATAAATTAATAAAATATTATTACATCTTATTTTCATATTCAACATTATTGCACCATTAAATATCATGTAAAGTTACATTCACATTTGTGAAATGGATAAAGAATCTTTCATACATAGGCCGAAAAATATGACCGTTATGTCTGTCCACGTGTCATCCACCTCATCCATCTGTGTATACCATTTGCATTTTCATTCATCATCTTCATTTTCGTAGTTCAGAAAACCTCTTCCAAACTCACAAAATCTATGATGTTCTTACACCAAATCCAACATTAAAGAAAAAAAAATGCGACTCCCAGCGTTACTTTACGTCCATTTAATATATTGTTTTAGCTACAGCGTTTATAACAAAGCTGCAGCTGAAACAATATCTTTCGACTTCCAATCCCTTTCATTAAACACATTAAAGCTAATGGGCGACGCCCATTTAGTTAATACTAGCATAATGCTCACACAAGACCTCGCCGTCCCCAACTCTGGGGCCGGCGCGGTCTTGTACAAAAAACCAGTGCGCTTTAAACGCACTGGAATGTCAAATAACATTCCAAATAACATTCCAGCGAGTTTTGCAACTTTTTTTTCTTTCGCTATATCGAACTTAAATCCAGACTCTATAGGTGGTGGGTTGGCTTTTGTGATCTCCCCCGATGATGACGTCATCGGAGGCTCTGGTGGGTACCTAGGTGTACCCACCAGTGCTATTGGTATCGAGTTCGATACTTTAATGGATGTTGGGTTTAAAGATATTAATGGGAACCATGTAGGTGTTGATTTAGCCTCGATGGTTTCTGAATATTCCGCGGATTTAGATTTGATCAACGTGGATTTAAAAAGCGGTGATTTGGTTAACTCGTGGGTGGAGTACAACGGGTCGACTCACCAGCTTAATATCTCAGTTTCGTACTCGAATATGAAACCGGGTAAACCCGTTTTATCAGTTAAACTCGATTTAAGTAAGTACTTAAACGAGTTTATGTATGTCGGGTTTACCGGGTCAACTCAGGGGAGTACTGAAGTCCACTCAGTTGAGTGGTGGACTTTCGCGTCATCTTTTGATGACGTGAAATCACAACCTCCACCTTCTACTATTAACTTTACCGCACCCGTGGCTAACTCGGTTGGCCCGGTTGAATCAGTTCCACCGTCTATCGCGCCAACCGAGTCACCTCGGGTGCATCATTCTACACAAAAGAAGAGTAAATGTACTAACAGTTTGTGCAAACAAGGGGCAGGGGCTGTTGTGGGTGTTGTGACAGCAGGTGCATTTTTTTTAGCTCTGTGTGCGATTATTTTAGTATGGGCTTATTCGAAAAAAACGAAAGATAGAAAAAAGCCGCAGTTTTTTGGTGATGAAATTATTAAAACCCCTAAGGAATTTTCGTATAAAGAGCTAAAAGTAGCTACAAAAAGTTTTGACCTGACCCGGGTGATTGGGCATGGAGCATTTGGGACTGTTTACAAGGGTGTGTTGTTGGATTCGGGTGAGGTGGTTGCGGTAAAGAGGTGTAGTCATAGTGGTGGTCAAGGCATGGATGAGTTTTTATCGGAGTTGTCAATTATTGGGACGCTTAGACATCGGAATCTTGTGAGATTACAAGGTTGGTGTCATGAAAAAGGTGAGATATTGTTGGTTTATGACTTGATGCCAAATGGGTCACTTGATAAAGCACTTTTTGAGTCGAAACTGGTTCTTCCGTGGGTTCACAGAAGTAAAATTTTGATGGGTGTGGCGTCCGCTTTGGCTTATTTGCATCAAGAGTGTGAAAATCAAGTTATACATAGAGATGTAAAAGCTAGTAATATTATGTTGGATGAAGGGTTTTGTGCGAAATTAGGTGATTTTGGGTTAGCGAGAAGAATTGAGCATGATAAGTCACCAGACGCCACGGTGGCAGCCGGGACCATGGGGTACTTAGCACCCGAGTACTTGTTAACGGGTCGTGCTAGTGAGAAAACCGACGCTTTTAGTTTTGGTGCGGTTGTGTTAGAAGTGGCTACGGGTCGACGGCCCATTGAGAAAGAGGGGACCGGGTTTGTGAAAACAAGGGAAAATAGTAACTTGGTGGAATGGGTATGGAGTTTGCATAAGGAAGAGCGATTATTGGATGCGGCTGACCCACGATTGTGTGGTGAGTATGACGCAGCAGAGTTGCGGAAAATCTTGTTAATCGGGTTGGTGTGTTCACACCCTGACCCGACAGTTCGACCCACTATGCGAAATGTGGTCCAAATGCTTGTGGGTGAGGCTGATGTGCCTGTTGTTTCAAGGGCTAAACCAGCATTGAGTTTTAGTACTTCACATTTGTTATTAACTTTACAAGATAGTGTGTCTGATCTCAATGGTCAACTTAACATTTCAACCTCTTCATCAGAACATAGTTACAATGGTGGTGCCTTGGACTTGGTTTGATCCTATGAAATGACCTGGCCAGTTGATTCATTCAGGTCATGTTATAATTGATATATATTCATTGTAGACTTTATACTATTGATATTATTTGTTGATTCATTATGTAATAATTGATGTAAAGAACAATAATGAGAAGCTATGGCATAAGTAAAGGGGCCAGTTAATTTGGTCATAATTTATAGAGAAATGATACGTAGGCTTAAAACTTGGTCTAAAAGTGGACCTAAAAATACTTTGCAAAATTCTGACGAGTTGTAAAATGAGCAGGTATTTGTCTGTAGCCGTTAGGATTTTGCCAAGTGTTTTTAAGTCCATTTTTAAGTCCAAGTTTTAGGCCTATGCATCATTTCTCTAATTTATATATAGAAAAATTGTTATTGGTGCTATCCTTTTTTATGAAAGCTGTGAAAAGAGGTAGGTTGAACTAATAATGTATTCAAGCATGAATAGATGTCCACAAAGTGGACTAAAAGGTGTTCAATCTCAAACAATTCAATTGCAACTGTGGATTCCATAAAACGTGACACATATTAACCATCCTTTCGTGTAGATAAAAGTAATAATACTATTAATGCCTTAGTAACTGGAAAGTACATGTGCTTACCAAATAGTCAAATCATAAAACATGGCATTTAATCATATATTTATAACACAAATAAAAGCGATACCAACTTTCTGTCCTTCGTCTATTTGGTTCAATTTACTTGACTATGTATATAGTTTGATTTCTTTGTCAAGTTGATGGGTCACTAGGTCCGATTCAAGGTACTTTTTGAAAGACGAAACATAACAATCTCACAATATTTACAAGAGTAAAATGCAGAAATCGTCCATGTGGTTTGCCAAGATTGCAGGACTCTTCCCTGGTCTTCCATAAGTGCAGGCGACATCTCTGTTGCGAAACCTTTGGATCGTTTTGGTCCCTAGCTTTAACGGGCGTTAAGTGGATTCCGTTAACAATTACACGTTAGTCTATTTTGGCTAACGACCGTTGCAACATCCATCCTTTAAACTAACGAACCATTTATAATTTAATATTTTTGATTTATTTAAACTTTTTTTATTTTTTATATTAATTTTTATAAAAAAGTATACATTTTAATATAAGTTTGTATACGTTTTTATATAAGTTTTGTATATATTTTTATGCACGTTCTTATATACGTCGTTGTATACATTTTTATACGTTATTATATACGTATTTATAAAAACATATACGTTATTATCTACCTTTTATATCCATTTTTATATATGTTCTTAAATACTTTTCATACGTTTTTATATACGTTTTTGTATACGCTTTTATATACGTTTTTAAATATATGTTTTTATATACGTTTTTATACACGTTCTTATATATGTTTTTGTATACATTATTATATATATATATATATATATATATATATATATATATATATATATATTACTTTTATTTTCTATACGTTTTTTAATACGTTTTATATATGTTTATATATATAGTTGTAGATACTTTCTATATACACTTTTATATGCGTTTTTATATACGTATTTATAAAAACATACACGTTTATTATAGACGTTCTTATATAAAAACGTCTATAAAAACATATATTAAATAGAAATTGAGAAAAACGTATATAAGAACGTCTATAAAAAACTTATATAAACACGTATATAAACAGTATACAAAAATTTAAATAAAAACGTATACAAAAATGTATATAAAAACGTATAAAACGTATATAAGAACATATATATAAAGTAAAAAAAAAATTATTCAAAAACATGTATATGAACATGTATAAAAATGTATATAAAAACATATACATAGAAACGTATATAAAAGCGTAACAAAAACGTATATAAAAGCGTAACAAAAACGTATATAAAAACGTATAAAAACTTGTATGAAAATGTATGCATTTTTATAAAAATGTATAAAAAAAATAAAAAAACTTTTAATAAACCAAAAATATTAAATTATAAATTGTCGTTAGTTTATAGAATGGATGCTGCAATGGTCGTTAGCCAAAAGGGGTTAACGACAACTTAACGTGTAACTGTTAACGGAATTCACTTAACGGTCGTTAAAACCAGGGACCTAAACGATCCAAAGGTTTCGCCATAGGGAGGCCGCTTGCACTTATGGAAGACCAGGAAAGATTTCTGCAATCTTGACAAACCACAAGGACGATTTATGCATTTTATTCTATTTACAAATATGCTATTAGCATACGCTGCCATTAGACGTGAAGCATCACACATAAATGTTAGGCTACAAGCCATTTGATGGTTCAATTCATGGTTTTAAAGTGGTGAAATAATTACGCGAAACTAAACCATCTTGTTTAAGTCTATGCTGTTCAAAAAAAAAAAAAATCTTGTTAGTACTGTTAGTTTTATGGATATAAATTAGTAGACGTGAGTTAGGATCGAACTTGAGACCACGGGATTGCACACTTTACGTATGAGAATTTAAAGTTAATAATTAAATATAAAATGTTATATTTATTTATTGATTAAACGAAATAACTGACGGACGTTAAGTAATTAATGTAATGGACTAACGGGCGTTAAATGTATTTGGAAAAGGACTAAATTGTAAAAGATGGGAAGGTTCCGGAATCCCTTGTGGGATTAAGAAACCGATCGGCCACAAGGACCCAACCCAAACCCACTTTGACTCAAACTTGTTCACCAAGTTTACTTGAGTATATATACAAAACCTAGGGTATTTGTAAATTATCTCTTGTGCTCATTGCTAAACCCTAAAAACTGTTTTGTGTGTGTTTTTGTTCTACAAACCGATCGGCCACCTCTATAGGTGTCGATCTATCACTTTTCCATTAAACACGTTATTTGTTTTATCAAAACTAGCATTACTTTAATTCGGTTTAGTACGTGTGTACAAGAACGTGGTAATAACATACTTTTGTTATTATTCTTGGATTGAATTACAAAACGGTAAGGGGTAATTCTTATAATCCTATAAACCCTAATTAGGGTTCATCCTAATTGCTAGTTTGTGGATTTGATTCTTGTTCGGCTAGAATCAAGAAAAGGTACGCATATTCTTTTATGTTAATTAATTGTTCATTAATAAATTCTATACGCTTCCGCTTGATTACTTTGATGTTTTGTGGTTATTTATTTGAATGTCATGTTATCTAATTCCAACAGTGACATCACGAGTCATTGGTTTTTAATGGGTAATTAATTACATAAACGCGTAATAAAACAAATAATTGTATGTTGTTTGATATGTTAATCTAGGGTTTATGTTTATTATTGTTTGGTCGATTTTTTTTATAAATTGGGGCGTACCCCCATTTTTTTTTATGTCGACACATACATAAATTTTTTAGGGTTTTGAAAATTGTTTGCTAACCTTATTAAAACCTAGAATTAATATATTAGTTACGTGATTAATTCATGAATAATTTGTTATGTGTCATGGAATTTTTTTATATGCGATCTTGTGACTTATTTGTATAATTGTTATGATGTATCCATGATTATACATGCATGTTAGTCATGGATAAGTTACTTTGATATTGTTTAATTGTTAAGAAATATTTATTTACGATAAATCTTGAATTGGGGAAAACTCCAATTATATACATTAATGAATCAATTATGTGCAATTTGGTATATTATTAATTATGGGTTTATGCAATCGAATCGTCGATGTATGTGGCTCACTCTCAATTGAGAGAGTGAAAGCCCTAATTAATATATATACATTATTTAACCTAGATATTGATTATTAATAGGGTTTTATCGAATAAGTTGCATGTGGCTAATTGGTTACACATATAAATTGTTTATTATGTGCGCATTGTGTTTTAGTTGTTTATTTTTTATTTATTACTTGTTTGTTTATTATGTTAGACAGTTTTAAGCAAAGGGTAATTTTGAATAGAAAAATAATACGGACTAAACAATGGCGAAATTTGATTTGTTTTGGAAGAGTTAAGTTTTCAATAGTTTAATCGATTTGTGATTTTGGTACAAATGGTCTGAACGGCTCACCCATAGAATGAACTATAAAGGGGTTAATAAAGAAGTGCGCACAGTCACACTGAAAGGATGTCTAAGGTTATGCTTTAGCGCTTACCTGGTCCTCTGCCCCCTGTAAGTTCGAATGGAGCTACTTAGTAAGCCATAATATGTACAAACTCAGCCTAAGGGCGAATTAGTTTTAATTTCATGCGTCACTTCTGTGGTAATTACCCGAAACACTAAGTGTTTACACTTATGCAAAAGTACGGTATAATGGACGATAATTAACACTAAATTCCTTGATTGGTGAACCTAATACCTCGATCAAAACGTTGATAATTTGATCTTTATGAATTTGTAATAAAAAGTTTTTTTATTAAATTTATGCTACAAGATGAATGCATGACATCTTTGTACATATTTGATTTGACCACATAAAATCAAAAGTAGTACCCTTTTAAATTAAGTTATATGCCATCTAATTAAAAGGAACACTTGAAGTTGCAATTTATGTCATGAGAGTACTTGGCTAGATTGTGATGGAGAGGTAAATCTCTATGTAAAGTGAGACCTTACATGGACATATTTGCAGTTCTTTAAGTTAGACTTTTAAGTTGAGTAGGAAGTGAGACCTGGACTCAAGGCATAAGATGGGATGAAACATGTTTATATTTACAATAGCGTTGGAAAATATAAATCCCATAATGATCTAGGAATTGGAAAATGTTTGCCAATTATTGTTCGACAGATTACCCTATTATGTGCTTTCGTTACTAGCAGATCAACTGATGTAATGGAACTACGATAATTTGGATCCTAGTTTTCGAGAAAATTCTATGGTTATATGAATATTACCTTGGGTATTTTATTTTCTTGAAAAGTTTAATTATCGAAAATACTAAAATTGAATTTTGCTAATTCTTTAAATGTATTAATGCAACATTAAATCGTAAACGAAGGTTATTCCTGTATTGGTAAATTGATCTACACCTGTAAGGGTTTTTGGTAGAGTCAACTTTGCTAAATGAATTAACCTAGTCCTCTTTTCATAATAAAGAGTGAGATTCAATCCTATTCCTTTTCATGAATGAAGAAAGGTATGATAGGACAATTAGAATTGTCTAAATTCTCAATACATAACTCGTAAGCAAATTTTAATAGTTAAGAAAATTGCATATTTCCGAGTTATTAAATTATAAGCTAGACTAATTACTGTATAATTGGTAAAAGACAAACTAGCATATTTTATCTAGTTGTTTTGTTTTGACCATTTAAAAGTACTACTTACAATTGTTGGAATAGTAGAACTATTAAGAAAGAAATTGCATGCCCAATTTTTCAAGTTAATAGCATTGATGGATAGTTCATCATCTACATAGTAGAATACACTCTTTAAGTACATAAGTAATTGTTATGTATGGACTTTTTCAAAGGTGTAGGGAAGAAATAGAACACTATTTTCTTTTACTGGTTAATGAAACACTTTCAATGTTGTCAAATCCAGTGGGAGTGTTGTGTTCTTATTACTGAATAAGGAATTAATGTAATGATCTCTTATTCAGTGGGAGTTACAAGCTTTGTCATCTTGGTAGTAACCCAGATTATCTCTGGAATGTCTTAAGATAATTACTTTCCACTTGTAGACACTTATGTTTTCAAGGATAGTCATGTACGTTTCCTTATTAGACAATGAAGTGGTTCTACATCTACTAGTTATGCTAATATCAATGACACAATCATATTAGTCACATAAACAAACATATGCCGTGTTGTTTATCTGCTACATGATGTTGTTCCATGCACAAGTGGGAGAAATCTATATTGTGTGCAAGGTACAACATATAGGTATATGATTTAAAGGATTCTCTTGACTGCAAGGTAAGAGACTAACATTCTAATATAACTTGTACATATCTAATTTAAGAAACACTTGGTGTTGCAATTTACGTCATGTGAGAACTTGGCGAGATTGCAACAACAAAGTAAATCTCTATGTGAAGTCAGAACTTTCATGGACATATTTGCAGTTTCTAAATTAGACAAGTATTTAGAACATGTGTCAAAATGATATATAAGACTACTTTAAATTAAATATTTATGTATTATTAGAATGACATAAAATTAAATGAAGTAATCTAATCCTACTTCAATTTATTTATTTATGTATTTTGGAATGACATAAATGAAAAATAATGTAGTCCTACATTATTGGGAAGTAAAATAAATTAACTTGAAATTACTATTGAAACCAAGAGTTGTGTTCATAATTACTTTAGTTAAACATGTTTATAATTCATTGTAAAGACATAAACATAAAGTCTTTTAAGACTTATAATAAAGTAAGACGTTAACTTGTTATGTTTTTTAATTAAGATATATACAAGAAGTCATTGAGGTGATCAATGATTTATAACGTTAAATGGGATTATAACAATTTATGTTTTCTTGATGAGACATGGATATGAAGTGACTTGGTTAAAAGTACTTGTGTTATAAAGCATGCAATTGGCTTGAAAAGTCTATTATACCATTAAGTTGACTTAGTTGGTAAATAGGTAAGCCAAAAGAAATATGTTTATCTTATATATTGTTAGGTTGTCTTACAATATTAAATTCTAATGAATACCACAAGTTGATGGTATGTTCAGTTAGGAGAATCAAACTCTATTTGATTTGTTTGATTCAAGATAACCATAACTTCTTTCTTAAAAAGAAACAAGGTTAGAAAATTGAGTATGGATTAAATATACTCAATATGACTCCAACCTAGAAGATTGATAAAACACCATTTTATTATGGAATGTGATGAATCACATTAAGTTTTAAAATTGAAGATTCTGAATTTGTTAAACTACTTATGAATAGGTTATTAACAAACTAAAGTCAGGAATTGTCAATGTGTATTTGTAATGTCCCAAAAGGAGAACAATGTAGTTTTGCTCTATTTGCTAAGTATATATAGATAGTCTATATATTACAAAAGGCAAGTGGGAGTTTTTATTATCTTGAAAGATAAAATTACAAGATACATAATCTTCTTAAATACACTAGTAAATATCATGATGAGGTTAGACATGTACATGATAGACCTCATGATGATGGAATTTTCATTCATAGATCTGCAAGAATATCTCAGATATTTGACTTATATGCTGAGAAATATGAGTTACAGGATTATAGTAAACCTGATAATCATTATGATGGATTACCAAATATTGAATTGGGTAAATTACTCATACTATGAATGTTAAAGATGATGTCCATAAAGATAATCAATTTTGGAAATTTGGTTTATTTTAATAGTTAGACTAGAGAATAGAAATGAGTTTCTTCAAAGAGATGAAAAACCCTAGTGGTTTGAATTTCTATGTAGAAATCATATGGACAATATTGTACACATATTTAATGCATGTCTTATGACAAGATTATTAATCATACTTAAGCAATTAATTATGATTGAATATTCCTTTCTAGACACATTAAATATATAAAGATGATAATTGTCATACTTGTTTTCATTAATATGAAATATGACAATGGAATATCAAAACTCTTTCTTGAGAAATTACTTGAGCGAGGACGGTAAGTAATCGAAAGGTTTTTTGAGTTCATATATAATCTTTGGAAGTGTATGAAGTGCAATAATTCATGAATGGATAAATGCATGCATATATGAAATTATTCTTATGTTTAATTATTAAATCCTAATTTCGATTTATAATTGAAATAAGATAAATTTTAAGTATTCCTGAAAGCTAGTGGGAGTATTATGTTAAGGTTTTAAATCTTATATGTTGTATAACATATAGGAAGTAACATTCCTTGAAAGCTAAATGTTAAGTCTTAGATTGGAATGAAACTTCACTTATAAGATTTAAGAATTAAAACATACAACCTTGGAATATATGTTTATTATTAATAAACATGTGCAGTAAAAATAAATGATTCTAATAAAACATGATATATTATTTGAGAAATGGATAAAAATCTTTTGACAAGATAGAACATGAATGAAGTCTAAGTTTGACCTGTAGATTCATCATGTACATCATGTTGTGTATTAAAATTGTTGTATCATTCTTGAATAAGAAGTGATGTGACAACATTGATATCTAACTAAAAGTTATTAGATAACTTGTGTAATGAATATTCTAATAGAATTACATCCTCAGTCTGGAATTGCTCCTAGATTCTATGGATGAACAATATGTCAATTGTTGTGCAAATTGTCATCAGCTTCAAACTTGAAAGTTTGAAAGACATCAAACATTACACAAAAAGATATTAAAGTTTACGGAGTTATAATGAACATATTGTTGTTTGTATACAATGATGCTGGTTTAATTGATATGACACTCAATACTAGTCGTGGTAGGATTTTATCCTTGTTAATGGCCATGTGACCTAGTTGTGCTACTAAGAGCACAGTTGCATTATACACTAGAAAGAATAAGAATACTTTAAACTTTAAAATGTTTGAAAGTTTAAATCGTCATAAATTGGTGATAGAGGATGTCACACACTTTATGAATTATTATGTGGATTGGTGAATGCACACATACAAAGACTTCACTAATTGAATTCTTGAAATAAGTATTCTCAAAATTACGATAGATCAAGTTGGTTGATTTATGCTTTGTCAACAAGTATGATTGTCATTACTTGAGGCATAATTCATCAACTGGAATTTTCATGCATTGATCTATTTGGTATTTGGATAAAGGATGTTAAACAATTGTTATAATAAATCAAATACTTGGTATGTTTGATTTTATAATATATTGTATCCTATATTTGCATGTTTAATCCGTGAATAAATTTATTTATTCTAAATCGTCCGTTGTCAATTAATGATATGGGAGTATCATTAAACTAAGACAAATCTGAGAGATATGGTAGAACATACTTGAAAGTATATTGATGAGAATGCATACCAATTTCAGATGATATTCAATGAATTGATATGGGACTTATCCCAACTACATGATTTTACTTTATGGATATTGTTATTAAGTAAATCATAAATAGTTATCCTCAGACTTGAGATACCAGATAAGTGTCATGAATGTAGTGCACGTCTGTGGAACAACTTAACGCTATACATAACTGGTAGTCATAAGGGTTGTTTCCTGAAGTGTTGCAAAGTTCGTGGGTTATTCTCGTAGTCAAGATAGAATTTGTTCCTTCAAATTTATTTTGGAGTTTAATACTGCTGGGCCCCTCGTAGGGTTGACAAGATGTTTGCATGGCCATGCCCAATATCTCCCCCGAATATGTTCAGAAGATTTGGTAATCTTGATCATTCACTAACAACGAGAAACAGAATAGTTGAATAAAGAATGACTTAGATCCATATCTTTATTTAACATGGTATTAGAAACAAAAGGATAATAATAATGAGAAATCATTAAAAGGTTTTCCAGGAGCCTTGCTCGAGTTGTACTAGAGGCATCGAAGTGTTGCTAGACGCTAACCGATGTGATCACTCTATTAAGATATATCCAAGTGGGAGCTGTTAGTTTTATGGATATAAATTAGTAGACGTGAGTTAGGATCGAACTTGAGACCACGGGATTGCACACTTTACGTATGAGAATTTAAAGTTAACAATTAAATATAAAATGTTATATTTATTTATTGATTAAACGAAATAACTGACGGACGTTAAGTAATTAATGTAATGGACTAATGGGCGTTAAATGTATTTGGAAAAGGACTAAATTGTAAAAGATGGGAAGGTTCCGGAATCCCTTGTGGGATTAAGAAACCGATCGGCCACAAGGACCCAACCCAAACCCACTTTGACTCAAACTTGTTCACCAAGTTTACTTGAGTATATATACAAAACCTAGGGTATTTGTAAATTATCTCTTGTGCTCATTGCTAAACCCTAAAAACTGTTTTGTGTGTGTTTTTGTTCTACAAACCGATCGGCCACCTCTATAGGTGTCGATCTATCACTTTTCCATTAAACAAGTTATTTGTTTTATCAAAACTAGCATTACTTTAATTCGGTTTAGTACGTGTGTACAGGAACGTGGTAATAACATACTTTTGTTATTATTCTTGGATTGAATTACAAAACGGTAAGGGGTAATTCTTATAATCCTATAAACCCTAATTAGGGTTCATCCTAATTGCTAGTTTGTTGATTTGATTCTTGTTCGGCTAGAATCAAGAAAAGGTACGCATATTCTTTTATGTTAATTAATTGTTCATTAATAAATTCTATACGCTTCCGCTTGATTACTTTGATGTTTTGTGGTTATTTATTTGAATGTCATGTTATCTAATTCCAACAAGTACTATAGCATGACTTGATTTGCTTTCAACTAAAATAAACTTCAAAGCTGAAACAATCAAACTACAACTTTTATTGTAAGTTTTTTCTCTCACTTTCTTGGGTTGGGCCTTTAAATTACGTTAAAGGAAAAGAAAAGGAAGGATGATACAACAAAACTGATACGAACCTATCCCATACTAGACTCGTATTAGTTAATAAGTCAAAGTAAAGAACTCGCTTGAAAAACTAGCTTTGTAAGAGAAGAGGACACCTAAATTTATAAATCACCAACCAATCACATACTTGACCGATGTGAGATCGTAACAAAAACATGCATAAAGTGTTTGATCACACTAGATAGAAGTGATTGAATTTTGATAGGCTCAAACTATAGTCCGTAACTAGATTATACTACGATATCCCTAGATAAAAATGTAAAATAACGGTTATCTTTTAACAGTGTCTTGGTGACTGGTTAAACCTTCTTTTTAGTCGCTCCAACAATTCTAACGATGTTTTCTTACTGAGGTTCAAACCTAATATTTCTTGTGAGGCTATCAGAGAATGCGTAACCATTAGGACATATCATGGCGGTGATTACTTATTTATTAGTATGTAGCGAGGTGGAAGCGACCCGCGCTTCGCGGCAGGGGAATAATTTTTGAACGATTGTGTTCGGTTGTGTATTATTTTTCTTTGGATGCAATTTTTTTTCTTCTTTTTTATATGTTTCGGGCTAATTTTCTTATGTGTGAAAAAATGATAAAGTAAAAGGGTCAGGTTGATAACACGATTTTAGTATGTTTCTAGTGGCATTCGTGTAGTAAAGCACTTTGTTTATGTTTAGGATTTTGTTATTGTATGTGTCCTTTTAGTATTGGTTTCATATTTTGTTGTCGTAATTGTGGCATGCGCGTTGCGGCGGTTGTAAAAATATTCTTTTTGTAGCTACGGAATAAGCTTTTAATAATAATATGTTTTTTCAATAAAGTGTTAAAGAAAATGGTTTAAAAGAGTTAAATATAAATTTTAAGGACTTTAGCGGTTATTTTTTTTAATAATGCTAGCCTTAAAGGATGTTAAAATATAAAGTTGCGCAAATCGAATACCGTTCATTTTGTAGCTAGAAATAAAGTTCTAATAATAATATGCTTTTTCAAAAATATATGTTAGCAATAATAAGAGAATGATATAAAAGGAGTAGAAAAATAGCGTTGAGTGAGTCAAGGGGTTAATTTGTTATAATCTTAAACTTAAAAGGATGCTAAATTATGAAAGTATCGAGTTTAAGAGCTAATGTTGTGATTTATTAAACTTTGAGGGGGTGTTTTGCAACTCAACTAAATGTAACATAGGGGTGAGCATATCGGACTGTGTATCGGACCGAACCAAGAAACCAGATCGGGCCGGGCCGGGCCGACTGGACTGAACCGAACCTATTTTGGTTCGGTTCTCAATCCACACTTTACCTCATGTTCGGTCTTCGGTCCGGTCTTACGTACAACCGACCAATAATGCTTTCTCGTATCGGACCGAACACATTCGGTCTGGTCTGTTAATACAAATAAGCCGTAAAAACGTTTATTTATATTTTACGATCTTCAAATATTTTGTCGATAACAAACGTAAAATCATTTTAACAAAACAAATAAAATACACAAATAGTTTGAGCCAATAATTTTCTAACACACCTACGTTTTCACATAAAACACTAAAACAAGTATATGTGATTTTATGATTTAGTAATACATATGTACAACAACTAGTGTTTACATATTTGGGCAAATATATACATAATTAGTATGTATTATAAATGGGTAAAAACTACAACCCATGGTATTGACCCATACCCATTTGACTAGGTACATTGCACTCATTAGATACATTGTATCTAATAAAATACCCATGGATCAACCCATAACCCATGACCCATAACCAAAATACCCATGGGCAAAGAGGAGCTTCCCACGGATCCCTAGCTTTGCACTAGACGGATCCCTTGTGGGAGGGATCCGTGGGATCCGGGGAACAGTAAGCATTTCTCCTCTATAAATAGTGAGCCATTTATTCCTTTTGGCTCACCACTCTCACACATACTTTCTCCAAGTATTGTAACTCTCTAACCACTAATCCTAAGGTTTCTTTCTATGCAGTTTGTCTTTTGTTTTTGTGTGATTCTTTAGGTTCCTCTTAAAGGCGAGATCACCACTTCTTGAAGTCGAGCAAGCTCAAGTCCATGAGTTGCCATGCTTCGTCATCATCAAGTCTACTGAGGTTCTCTTGTTGATAGTTCTTTCTTCCTCCATAGAAGTGTTGTGTCGAAGGCATTAGTGAAAGATGCCGAACGAGTCAAGACGAAAGCATTAGTGAAAGGTGCTTAACGTCCATGTCAAAAGCATTAGTGAAGAATGCTAAAGGTGTCAAGGCGAAGGCATTAGTGAAAGGTGCCAAGCGTTGTGTCAAGGGCATTGGTGAAGAATGCCTAAGAATCAAATCAAGTGGCATTAGTGAATAATGCCAAGGTCGTATAATCAATGAGGTGCATCGTTATACATATAGTAATAGTTTGTTTCCAAGGATGGTGATATCCTTGATGGTGTTGTAATAAGGAGTGGGTCTCCTTTGGGATTAGGTGTTGTGTTGGGTAGTAGTTCCTCCATTGTAATGGAACTCGGTACTTAGCCTAGTACCGGATAAAGGGTAGGCGACGTTGTGGTAGGTGTGGTTCACCTTGGTGTAAAGAACTCGGTGGTTAGCCTAGTACCGAAAAAAGAGTAGGCGACGTTGTGAAGGATTCTCCGCCATAAGGAGTTGGTGTCGTGTAGTGATTACGAACTCTCGAGTAGGTGACTCGGGGAGTGGAGTAAGGCAAGGAAGGTGTCCTTGTAGCCGAACCACTATAAATACTCGTGACATGGTTATGTGCTTCTTGCTCTTTATCTTTCATTACACTTTTATATATCTATCTATCAACGTCCAACATACATGATAAGGTTTTAAAAGGTACCATTTTGAGGGGTCGTTTAAGTCCTTATTTGATCACTTTTGTATCCGTTATTGCTTAATATCGTTCCTTTTCACTTTTTAGGTCTCTTGAAGGCAAAATGCTGGAATGGCACTTATTTGGACGAAAAGGCGTGAATATATGAAGAAAATGGCCAAAGTCAAAATCGAGACACTCACAGTTGCTGAAATTAGAAGGCGACGGCGTCAGGTACTAATTGCGACGCCGTCCCAAGATTTTTGTGACGGTTCAGAACCCAAAACTCGTATTTTCAAGTGACGACGTCTAGTTGTAAAAGAGTAGGCCGTCGCTACTCAGACGGCCTAGATGCAATCCAGACGACGTCAGAAGCTGAAGAGGACGGCGTCACGGACATAAGGTGACGCCGTCGCAAGGTTAACGTGGCCAAGACGAAACCCTAATGACGGCGACACGACGGCGTCACGAAACATAAGGTGACGCCGTCGCATATGTAATCTTATATATAGAATCCGAATTTTTTCAGTCTTTTGTGGAGAGTCTTTTGGAGTAAAAACCTAAAACCGAACCTAAGGTGTCTTGTACAGTATTTTAGGGTTTTAAACCCTGTCTTACATCAAGATAAGTCTTTACTTCATTAATTCAATTATGTCTTTGATTATTTGTGTGTATGCTTGCATGTTCTCCATGTCCGGCTAATTTATTTGTGTGTTTGCTTAGGAAGTATGAAACTTAATTATTGAATATTGATTGGTTGTTTATTATCTTAGTTGATTAATGATCTAGTAATGCGATAGGTCATTCGTTGTGTACTTAATGCTTGATTCATCTTTGTGAACCTTAGAATATAATTACCTGAGTAGTTGTAGGCTAAACCATCCAAAGAGCGCCTTAGAGTAGGAGTTTATCATCCCTAGTGGGTTTGTAGACGAGACCCTTTGGTAAGTTCAAAGAGTTAGGGAGAAACGCATACCCTACAACCTTAGACACACAACGCAACTAGGAATAAGGATGTGACAACTCAACCATCAATAGGAGATAATTAAGGAGTAATACAACCTAAGTAAACACATCTTTAAACTATCATACGAGCACACATTAATTAGACATAGACTCCCACAACCTTAGTTTAGATAAATAGATAATAGTAGAGTAATCGGTAGAAATACCAACCCCCCCCCCAAATCCAATACCCGAGATTCGTACCTTTCCATTTCATAAAATATAAAAAGATAAAAAATAATCTTCCTCAACCTTAACCTTAGCGTAGTAACTCCTTAGTAGCATTCCTATTCCCCTAGAGAACAATATCAATACCCGTGGCTTACCCTAATTACTACACTACAACGATTAGGTTCACTGCCTAGGGTGTTATAAAACTTACTCGAAGAAAAGGAAGTTTCCTTGACCCCGAACGACGCGTGTAGCGTTATCAATACACATCTAAATAGATTGACATAAGTCGATCTAAATGTTTTAAAACGAAGTTTTAATTGGTAAAACTATTCAACCCCCCTTCTAGTTTTCCACAATTTGCATCAGAGCTTCGTTACCAAGTTTTTTAGAGTATGATGTACTTTAAAAACTTGATACAATCCGTGTATGTTTGAAAAGTACAAAGAAGGATTTTTTTTTCTCAAAGTCACTGTTGAAAAACATTTTGTCTATGTTGGATATTGATAGATTATTCTAACATATTAGTTTCAAGAAATCTTCATGCTAGGATTTCTCCAAAACCTTCATTTCTATCCAGGAGAAATTGAAGTCAACTTTCAAGAAAGAATCCAAAAGTAATCACAACTTACTTACTCTAAGTACAAGGGATTACTTTAAAAGCTCGTGAAGTATTTTTCGTTTCATATTGTCACAAACCAAAATCAAGAGCATAGAGGTATGTTTACTTTTCATTAGCTAGTTTATATCTACATGAATATGTGAATACCATTCTTCCTATAAATGCTAGTTTGTCAAAAAGTCTCCTTTCGCCACTTTCCCGACTCACTCATCATCAGGAATAGTATTCCTTTTGATCTCGTCAAACTAACGCCGTCGTCACAAATAGACTCTCGACAATCAAATCCCGTTGACCAAACGTTCTTTACCTTTTTCTTTTTACAAACACTATTTTTGTTTCATAAGCTATTTGTAACAAAAATATTGCCAAACACCCTTTTTCTGTCTACAGTAGCCGGATCCCCCTAGTTGTACTAGCCGGATCCCTTATACAAGGGATCCGGGGGAACCGTGGGACAGAAAACAACTATACGCATTTGAAAACCATCACTGATCTTTTTCCCTCTCCCCACATAACACAAAAATGACTCAAGAACTGATTTCATCCTCATAGGACTCCATACCCTCAAGTATTCTTCTTTAGAACACCATTGTAAGTAATTACACTAACTTGTTCTAATTTTCATCATCCTCATCCTAGGGTTTATGGTTTCTCAATTTCTAATCAATTAATTTAATTAGGGTTTTCAAAATTAATTATTAAAAGGGGCTTTTAACACAATTAGGATTACATTGTGTTCACAACATTGTTAATACAAATCAAAACCATAAACCCATCTCAACTAATTTTACCTAATTGGAATACTTGTGTTTCTAGGACCAATCATGCCTAAAGCTACTCAACAAGATCACCATGATACCGTCCATTACCTCACCAATTACTATCGAAAAGAGGGATTGACAAAAACCGACCGCAAAGTCTTCAAAAGACTTGAAAAACGACTTATCCAAGAAGGTCGTGTAGTCAAGGAATGTTTCCTTGAAAATACCGACATTCGTCAAGTCTTCTGGCAATCAAATTTGATTTTCTTCTTGACATAGATGAACAAATTTGTCCGGTTTTCATTTTTGAATTTTACAAAAGCATTAGGATCATTCGAAACACCGATGATAGCATTTCAATCGCCTTCATCATCAACAAACAAAACTTCACGCTACCTCTCAACACATTTGCTCAAATTCTTCGCATTCCTTGTGAAGGAATTTGTATGTACTCTCAAGATTGGGCGATATCTTGTCAATCCTTTGCTCTTGATCCCAACCCAATATACCATACTCCTCTTGATGAACCCGAAACCGTCCGAGACACCATTTTCAAAGTAAGAGCCGATCAATCCCATCTCAACCGAAACAAGAAGCTCATTCACCGTGATCCCTTTCAAATGGAACTATTCGAAATGCACCCCATGTTTAGAAAATGGGAAGAAATTCTTAGGGAAAACGTCATTAGCCTAGTTGGTAACAAGGATCATCCAAATGCATGTCTCGTGCAAATGATCTATTGTCTTATCCACCAAAAGCCATTTAATCTCGCCTATTACATGATGAAGAGAGTGGCCAGGGTATTCAAAGTTTCCAACATGGTACTTCTATATGGTATGCTCCTAACACAACTTTGTAAGTATGTTAGTGCATTGCAACCATCTCCTATCAAAGATGATCATTTCCTTTCCGATCACGTCATGGTACCTCTTACCAAACAACCCCCTAAACGGTTCACGGTCAATGGAAGAAAACCTAAAGCTCTCTCGGATTCCTCGGATGGTGAAGTGCAAGAAGATGAAGAAGAAGAAGATGTCGACCCCATAGCTAACATCAAATTGGAACCCTTTGATTACTATCGACAACTTCCAACTATTCCAAACGAGACCACAGAATTCAAACAATTGAGGGGTATGATTCAAAACCTAGCTTATCACTTCACAAAGTCGGGAAAGAGGAAAAGAAAGGATTGACGAAAGAGACTATAGGACTATGTTTATTTTGAGACATTTGATTAATATGTGAATGACTATGTTTTAGCACTCTTGTTTGTGTTAACTTGGATATTGTTATTTCTACCATTATCTATGAGATGTTTTATGTGATGACATGTTTATATCGTTGTTTAGTTTAATGGTTATTAGTGTATATTTCTAGGTGCAAAATCTGCACTTGATTCTGTGATGGTTCTGATCTGCAGATGCCGGATCCCTAGGATTAGCCTAGACGGATCCCTCCCTTGAGGGAACCATGGGATCCGTGACAACAGATCAGCAATACAGTATCCCATACATCAAAATAGTTTACTAGATCACTTCACACTAGTTAAACATAAGATTTTAGAACTCAACTAAGTCTTCTTCAAGGATGAGAATGCCTTAAACCCACTCATAACTTACATAAGATCTTATTCAAAGTGCCTTTTGATTTATCAACTCATCAAAACTCACCATATTTCCGCTTCAATAATCACAAATTGCTTTTCATTTTTCAAAACACTTAGGTGGACATATTGAACAATTTTAGGAAATTGTTTCTAGTCATCTTTATCTCAAAACGGGTCAAAAATTAGTTTTTCAATTCTTTTGATTTTTGAGGATTTTTCAAACTCCATCTCAAGCTAACATCTGATCTCTAGGATCATTTATTATGACTTGACACCATCAAAACTCTTAGTGTTATCCTTGAACATCCATTGGGGGTCATTTAGTCTCATTTTCCTTCCATTAAAGGCAATCATTAGCTATATCACTCATTGCCCTTAATCACTCAAGTTCACTTTCATTTAAGATGCTTAGGAGGACTGAAACACTCAAAATGGTATAGGCTTTAGATCTTAGAAACATCATTTTTACTCTTTCATAGCTGCTGAGAGCCGGATCCCTAGGATTAGCCTAGACGGATCCCTCAAAGGAGGGAACCGTGGGATCCGGGTGACAGATTATGTCAACTCTAGCCAAAACAATCATTTCAAGCTCATCTTGCTAACTTGAACACTCCACCTCATCTTTATTAAGTCTCTAGATCAGTGAAACTCTGAACTTGAATCTTGTGCATGTTAATCATCACATTTCTATGAATCTTAGTGGCTTAAGTCTTAAATACAGTTGCCAAATTCTTCCCTTTATAAGTCATCTAACTAGAACCCCTTAGTCATCAAACACAACACAATTCTCAGCAATTAGAAACATCTTCCTTAGCCATTTCATCATGAGGAAAGCTCCTAGTGCTAACTCATCTACCCAAGAACCACCCAAGAAACTAGCTCGAGTTATACACGAAGTTTCCTCAACCGAATCATCTCCGGTTAAGTCCACAAATGCTAGGATTTCCCCTCCACCAAATCAACCAATCAAACTTATTCCCAAGAGGATTGTTCTTACAAGGATATCATCACCAAACTCTACTAAACCAAACACACCCTTTTCAATCCAACCAACTCCATTGGTGCCTAGAGCCACATCACTTAACACCTCACAATCATCTCCACATTCCTACAACTTAGAAGACTTACCACCAAATCTCATCCTCCGCCTTTACCGACACACTCACTAGAAAGAGTGGCACAACAAAACCAAAGTGTTGAATCAACACTTGCGCCAATGTCAATTTCTCCATTTCCCTCTAATGGTCCATTTTGGATTATGAGGAGACATCAAAGTCAACAACCCGACCACATGGAAGTTGACACTTCCCTACCCTCACAACCAACTCTTGTTGAGCAACCACTTAATAAACCTCCACCAATTCCTCCTTCATTTAAGGATCTCCAACCCTCCTCACTTAAACCTCCGCTTCAAAATGCTCAACCTTTACCACCACCCTTTCAAATACATGACAAGGATTGCTATCATTGTCAACATGTTGAAAAGTTGATACATGAACTACGTGAAGAGCAACGTTCAATGTTTTATCATCTCCTCGAACGTTTCGAAGAGGTCAACAATCCTAAACAACCATGAGCCTCAAGTCACAAGCTCAAACTTAGAACGTTTAGGAAGCCCATTTCATGTTTGATCATCCTTAAGCACGTAGTTGCTTATTAAGTTTAGGTCACTCATTAGTAGTGGTAGAATATGTATGGCTAGATCATTCTCTTAGTTTTAGAGATTTGTTTGATTATCTCTTTGTTTTATTGAATGATAACTTATTTGCCATATTGCTTTGAGTGTATGTTTGTTATTTGTATACATATCTCACTCTCATATTAGCATTGTTTGGAACATCACAATTGCTGAAAATCTATCACCAGACAGACGGATCCCTAGAAAAAGCCTAGATGGATCCCTACATGGAGGGAACCGTGGGATCCGTGCAACAGAAAGCAAATTTTCTACTAACATTCTTATTTACAGGAAATTATGCACTATACTCTTGTTTTCTAAGCTTTATTTTGTAGATTTTCAAAATACACATGAAGATTTTGACACCCTAAGCTTGGGGGAGCTTTGTGTCAAACCATACATTGCAAAACCATTTGCAACATAATCCTTATTTGGATTACACCTCATGACACCTAGGGGTGAAAACGAGCCGAGCCGAGCCCGAGCCTGCCAGAGCTCGAGCTCGGCTCGTTTATATATAAAAAGCTCGAGCTCGAGCTCGAGCTCGTTTCGAGCCTCACATTTTGAGCTCGATCTCGGCTCGTGAAATTTTTCACAAGCTCGAGCTCGGCTCGTTAACACAAAGCTCGGCTCGTTAACACAAGGCTCGAGCTCGTTAACACGGTTATACGTATAGAAAATATATATACGTATATATTTCTATGGCTCGTTTAGGCTCGCGAGCCTAAACGAGCCTTTTGTATAGAGCTCGGGCTCGAGCTCGATTATTAAATGAGCCCAAACTTAGGCTCGAGCTAGGGCTCGAGCTCGTTTAAGCTCGGCTAGTTCGAGCTTTTTACCGATCCGATCCCGAGCTTTTCACGAGCGGCTCGGCTCGTTTCCACCCCTAATGAAATCTTTAAGGGGGAGCACTTTCGTCACAAGGACGAAACCATTTGCAAAAAAATTTGCAATGCATTAGCCTATTATTTTATATTTACTTGACGCTCTCACAAAGGGATGGACTCGTCAAGGGGGAGTCAAGACGAGAACCATTCCCATCGTTTGCTCTCTTTACATTTTTCTTTTACATGTTTTTCTTAAAACAACGTGTTAGTTTCTTTTCGACGCTCTTTTTGTTTTAACAAAAAGGGGGAGAAGAGAGTAAAAACTCCAATTCAAACTTTTACGAATTTTAGTTTTTCCTTAAAATAATTTTATGTTTTGTCATCAACAAAAAGGAGGAGATTGTTAATACAAATAAGCCGTAAAAACGTTTATTTATATTTTACGATCTTCAAATGTTTTGTCGATAACAAACGTAAAATCATTTTAACGAAACAAATAAAATACGTAAATAGTTTGAGCAAATAATTTTCTAACACACCTACATTTTCACATAAAACACTAAAACAAGTATAAGTGATTTTATGATTTAGTAATACATATGTACAACAACTAGTGTTTACATATTTGGGCAAATATATACATAATTAGTATGTATTATAAATGGGTAAAAACTACAACCCATGGTATTAACCCATACCCATTTGACTAGGTACATTGCACTCATTAGATACATTGTATCTAATAAAATACCCATGGATCAACCCATAACCCATGACCCATGACCCATAACCAAAATACCCATGGGCAAAAAGGAGCGTCCCACGGATCCCTAGCTTTGCACTAGACGAATCCCTTGTGGGAGGGATCCGTGGGATCCGGGGAACAGTAAGCATTTCTCCTCTATAAATAGTGAGCCATTTCTTCCTTTTGGCTCACCACTCTCACACATACTTTCCCCAAGTATTGTAACTCTCTAACCACTGATCCTAAGGGATCTTTCTATGTAGTTTGTCTTTTGTTTTTGTGTGATTCTCTAGGTTCCTCTTAAAGGCGAGATCACCACTTCTTGAAGTCGAGCAAGCTCAAGTCCATGAGTTGCCATGCTTCGTTATCATCAAGTCTACTGAGGTTCTCTTGTTGATAGTTCTTTCTTCCTCCATAGAAGTGTTGTGTCGAAGGCATTAGTGAAAGATGCCGAAAGAGTCAAGACGAAAGCATTAGTGAAAGGTGCTTAACGTCCGTGTCAAAAGCATTAGTGAAGAATGATAAAGGTGTCAAGACGAAGGCATTAATGAAAGGTGTCAAGCGTTATGTCAAGGGCATTGGTGAAGAATGCCTAAGAATCAAATCAAGTGGCATTAGTGAAGAATGCCAAGGTCGTATAATCGATGAGGTGCATCGTTATACATATAGTAATAGTTTGTTTCCAAGGATGGTGATATCCTTGATGGTGTTGTAATAAGGAGTGGGTCTCCTTTGGGATTAGGTGTTGTGTTGGGTAGTAGTTCCTCCATTGTAATGGAACTCGGTACTTAGCATAGTACTGGATAAAGGGTAGGCGACGTTGTGGTAGGTGTGATTCACCTTGGTGTAAAGAACTCGGTGGTTAGCCTAGTACCGGAAAAAGAGTAGGCGACGTTGTGAAGGCTTCTCCGCCTTAAGGAGTTGGTGTCGTGTAGTGATTACGAACTCTCGAGTAGGTGACTCGGGGAGTGGAGTAGGGCAAGGAAGGTGTCCTTGTAGCCGAACCACTATAAATACTCGTGTCATGGTTATGTGCTTCTTACTCTTTATCTTTCATTACACTTTTATATAGCTATCTATAAACGTCCAACATACACATCTAAATAGATTGACATAAGTCGATCTAAATGTTTTAAAACGAAGTTTTAATTGGTAAAACTATTCAACCCCCCTTCTAGTTTTCCACATAGTCCTCGATCCGTGGTTTTGGTCTTGGTCGGTCTTGGTCCGGTCTAATTTTCAAACCGTGATCAGCCCTAATGTAACATGAGCTGGACAAACAAGATAGCCCAAGAAATCAACTCAAGTCCAAAACGACACAAAAAAGTGCTGTTTTAAACGACAATTACGATGTTGTATGATAAGGGAAATTACATATATCTTTAAGGAAACTTCAAATTTTATATATTTTTTTAAAACAAAAATTTTCAATTCATAATATACAATGCTATTAAATCATGTTTAGAAAAAATATGTAATATTAAAGTTTCGTGTAAATGCCCATATGTAAAACAATAAGATAATGAAAAGTACAATATTGAATTTATAAGCGTAGTCGTTTGATGACTTTGGTGGGCCTTTATGCAAATACTAAATAACATGGGTCTGTATCCAAATTGTATATGGATTACACTTTCCTATTTATATCCTTGAATAATGCGTATAAATACTACTTATATATTATCATTATACTATATACTAAATGTGAGGAAAAGTTTTCTTTCGTTTGTTAACTCCGTTATGTACTTTGAGGGGTTTGTCAAACTCCTATTGGTTGTGCAAATATGTTGGGATGTTCTCATTGGTTTAAAAAACAATGTCTCACAATTGCTACAGTGGTAAAACACTGTTTTCAACTGTGCATATCCGTTAATACACTAACGGCAACTGCTGTATTTTCCCCTACTTCCCACCCAACTCTAGACCTTTCTTCATACTTTTTTTTCCTACACCTTCACCTTCATAAAAACACACACACACACACACACATACACAAAACAAAAACGCTATCTTCTTACGTGATTCATCAAAAACTAAATAAAGGTAGTAGCAGTGGTTCTTTTACCAGATCGTTCCGGTATTTGATAGATCCGGCTAATTTATTGAAGATGGTGTCCGAAAGTATGGTTGTTCTAGATATTTCTTCTTCTCCACACATATCTTTCACTAAAAAAAATTATTATATATAGTTAGGGTTTCGATTTTTGGGGTTTTCTTTTGCGGAAGATTATTTTTCTTTATGCTCGATTCAACTTCAATTACACATAAACGGGAGAATAAAAAAGGTGTGTACTGGATTACTTATTTTTTATGTTTGTGTTTACTTATCATTTTGCGGTTCAAAAAATTACTAAAGTATTTTCATGTGTATTGGTGCTTGATTGTTGCTTTTGATTTAGGGTTCTTTTCAACTGAAATGGGGATCTATTGAAGCTTGGTTGTTTATTGACAATAAAAAGAGGTATGATTTTTGTTGATTCATATGCTTGGTGTAAATATAGTGCTGAAATTGTGCGATTTAAAAATCAATATGGTTAGTTAATTTTTTATGTTTGAAAAATATTTAATTTATTAATGGGTTTTAACGGGGATTGAAATATATTTAACAATCAAATTTAGGGTTTTCTTATAATTTGGGGCTTTTATGATATTTACCAACCATTATACCATTCTCATTGCTATGTAGGCTGTCGCTCGATTGGAAGCTAAAGCTTTCACTTTTCCATCAAATATGAAGTATCATTGGTCGGATAATGATTCAAGTGAAAGTGAAGATTTGTAGGAAGTAGGAACTAAAGCTGGGTGAGGTTAACTTGTCGATGTAAGTTTGTATTTATGATTAGTCAATGTTGGATGCATTCAAAATGCATAGAAATTAATGATTCCCATTTGACTCTGATTTAGCAGATTCTAAATAATGCTTGCGTTAACTATAGTGGCAGTATATTAAGAAACTTGCTCACAAGCTTATCAACTATTGGTGCTAAAGTTGTTCAGTGTTGTATCTTATGGCAGGCATACAGTTAACGCAAGCATTATTTAGAAACTTGCAGATGGCAGGGCAAACTTGGCGAGGTTGCAGCCATGGCAGGCATGTGAATATGATGATGCTATTTCTTTTGTACGTGTATGATAACTGTGGTGGGTGAAACCAATCCGTATCCTGGCTAGGCAACACGATATCGTGTTTGCAGCCATGACGGGTCGGATACATCTGCAATTACAAGGTAGGTTTGCTGAGCTTGCAAATAGCAGGGAAAACTTGGTGAGGTTGCAACCATGGCAGGCATACGGCGATGATGATGCTATTGCTTTTGTGCGTATATGATTTTTCAGCTATAATAAGCTGTTGAACCATGGTGGGTGAAACTGATCCGCATCTTGGCGGGGAAGCACGACTTCGTGTTTGCAGCCATGACGGATCAAATACCCGTCTATACGGTTCCGTACTTTCAATTCTGGGCCTAAGAGTTCCACACTTCGAAGTTTTTGTTATACCAGGTTCATGAAACGAAGCTTTGGTGAGGTTGCAGCCATGGCAGGCATACGGCAATGACGATACTATTGCTTTTGTGCATATATGATTTTTCAGCTATAATAATTTGCTGTACTGTGGTGGGTGAAACTGATCTGTATCTTGGCGGGGCAGCACGGCTTCGTGTTTGCAGCCATGACGGATCAGATACCCGTCTGTACGGTTCTGCACTCGCAATTCTGACCTTAAGAGTTCCATACTTCGAAGCTTTTGTTGTACCAGGTTCATGAAACGAACCTTCTGTCTCTTACCATGTTATTAGCTTTATGAAGGCAATGGTGAACATTTTTCCTACATTTGTGTTTTTTGAATCTGTGTGGTTCAATGTCTGTGTTCAGCGTGTGTGTTCATGTGATGTGTTCAGGTCTGAGTTCAGTGATTGGGTCACTCTGTAGCTTTAGTTGGTTTGTTCGGGAGAATACCTTCAGTGAGTAAGTTACCCAGTGTGTTTAATGGGTGAGTTGAGCAGGTGAATAAGTTAGTGGGTATGTTTAATGGGTGCGTTAAGCGAGTGGATTCAGTGAGCGTTCAGAAATTAGGTCTTGACATGTTTCTATAAAAGTGCCACATTAAGGAAGAAGTGGTTGATTTTTTAGAATCGAGTACAGTGGTTTATTCGAAAAGTGATGGGAATGGGAAGGGTGCAAGGCCGTCTTGAGAGCCTATTCAGATAAGGTAAATGGCTAAAGGTAAGGTATCGGTTGTTGATGTCACAGAAACTGAAGTCACTTCAGAAGAAGAGATGCCTTCATTTCTGGTACGTGGGTCTGTATGTAAACCAAAAAAGAGATAGGTGACTTAGTTGTTTATTTATCGAGGCAATGATGATAATTACTTTTATTTTTTTACCATAATTTACCGAGACTGGCATCTTGGCAGGGCAACCTGACTTAAATTGTCGTTGCAGCCATGGCAGGTATCTTGGTTGGGGGTACCGTACTGAGGCCCGTACCTTGGAAAGGCATCCACACTCATATGGTGGTTGCATCCATTGCGAGTATTGGCCAGTGATTGAACATTTGCAGGTCTGAGCCTCATTCTGTTCCATTTTTTACCCGCATTTACTTAATGTTCATTTTCTTTTTCGTTTAATTGTTGTTTGCTTAGCTGTTGGAAATGAGTTATAGGTCATGATTATGTGTAAAAATAGAATTTGGTTTTCTCTGAGGATGCTTGCTGATATAGTTGCGAGTGGTTTTGTTGCATTTTGGTAGTTCAGTATTTGTTCCATAAGCTCTGTATTTATGGAAGGGTAATACGTATCTGTAGGTGTGAACATAGTTGGTCGTAAGACGGTTATTGTTGTGCAACATTGTTTTATGTTTGTCGTTTATCTTGTTAAAGGCTTTGTCGAATTGCCATAAACTTCTATCCTTCAATGGCCACGTATGTTGGCCTGATTACAACAACCTTACACTGATTTGTGGTGATTATCATGTTTGTGGATCCCTAAATCCATTGTGGCAGGGCAGCCTCCTAGGTTTGCAGTTATGATTTGTAGCAACGCTTTCGGCATATTAGATAAGCCTGGATGTGATGGCTATGAACATGCTTGATTAAAGTTGTGTTGGTCATTTAGTACCTAGGCTGTGATGAATGCAAGCAACATTGACTAAGGTTGCACGCGTCCATGTCTTGGCTACGTAAACTTTTATGTTGCAGCCATGGCAGATGTCCAACTTTTTTGTTTCTTAAGCTTGCTCTGAGCCTCATACTTGCTGTCAATTTGATATGTTAGGGTCATTGTTTAACAGTGATATAATATTGTTTAATTGTAATCATCGGACCGGGAAGGGATGTCTGGGCCGCAAGAAATGGTGTATTAATTTTATGGATAATTGCAGCTGTCAGATGTTCCTTTTCGGTATGTCAGATAAGGCAGGCTATGATGAACTAAATTCTGAGCCTTTTAATTTTAGCTTCCAGTTAAAGTTGTTTTCGTGTTGTCTGTTTGACTGAACACACTAATGATCTTTACACTACGATAAACCAAGATTGAGTCGACTGCGATAGACCAAGATTTAGTGAAATGATTAATGCATCTTAGGCAATGAAGACATTATTGCGTTTGTGCGATTATTATTTTGCAGCTAAAATAGGTTGATGGATTGTGGTGGGTGAAATCGACCCATATTAATGTTTATACTTTCAAAAGTATGCTTTATTTCTATTCAAAAATTGATGCAATTTTGGGTTCTGGTTAAGTGTTTTTTTTTGTTTCTTCATTTGCTTAGCGTGATTAGAAAATAACACAATTTGTTGCTAGGGGGTGTCACTACTACAAAAAAGCCCATAAACACCCCCTAATAAAGACCGGTTATAAAAATACCAGTCTTTATACAGTAAAGATAGCAGGGGTGAGTATCATAACTACCGGTTTTCTAGAAAATACCGGTCTCTATAATAAGAGATGCATACAAACTGTCGTGTAAGCTAAACCGGTGTCGTTGTATAGTCAAAGACACTAGTTTTTTTTCAGAGAAGACCGGTCTCTCTATTTCGTATAAAAAACATGTATTTCATTTAAGAGCCAATCCTAATACTCGTATCTTAAACTTGATAAAAATTGGCTCGAAAGGAGTCGAGTTACTCGACAAAAGCTCAAATCATTTACACAATTCTCCTTTGTTATTTTACTTAAAAAAAACCATCTTTTCCCAAAAACTTCAATCTCCCGCTCAAGACCCCGCCTCTTTTTTTCCCCAAAATCAAAACCGTAACACTTTATATCCATTTATTCCCACCTCCCTTTATCTTTTGTCGTTGCATCAGAACTTTTCTATTTTTCTTCCTCTAAAGTTTTTTCAAGATCCACCAATGATAAGGTGTTTGAAATTTAGGTTTAAGCTCTAATCCGTCATCATAACCTAGATATTTGTGTAATTATTGTGTTATTACAGCGTAACTTAGATTCAATAATGGCTTTATTATTCATCTGCTGTTGTTTGTAACTACTCTTTGTAACACCCTCAGTTCTGAATAGCAGCGGAAGCTAATCGAGGATATTACTTATTAGCACAAAGTACACATTACAGAAAACGACTCTACATGAGACGTTTTAAAATACATTATCATTCGAATTTATTCATAATATCAGAGTAGAGGTCCCATAATGTACATAATAAGTTTAAAAGTTTTTCGAATGATAATATGCATAGTCTTCAAAATGCCTATTCCGTGTGCCTTCATTCGTGTGCCAGACATATCTTACGGACCTGAGATAAAACATGCCGAAAAGTCAACACAATGGTTGAGTGAATTCATAGTTTTGAAATCAGTAGTGGACAATAGTTTGTAGTATAATTGCAATGTGTACAATTATCTTCTTGATAGTTATTATTGCTCTAAGCTCATGGAACTCACGACTGACTATTGTATATATATCACCGGACGATATATATATATATATATATATATATATATATATATATATATATATATATATATATATATATATATATATATATATATATATATATATATATATATACTAGTGGCAAAACCCGTCCGATGGACGGGTATGACTTGTGATTTTTATTTTTTAGGATTTAGTAGGATAAATATATACTAAAAAGTAATTAAAAGTTAAACGAAACGGTTAAGATCTATAATTGATGTTACCATAATCCATAAAAATGGCTAAAAGCAGGTAAGTATTTTGATTTTTAGTTTTTCTTTTTAGGATTTAGTAGAACAACTATATACTAAAAAGTAATTAAAAGTTAAATGAAATGGTTAAGATGTATAATTGATGTTACCGTAATCTATAAAACGGCTAAAAGCATGTAAGTATTTTGATTTGTGGTTTTTATTTTTAGGATTTAGTAGAACAAATATATACTAAAAATTTATTGAAAGTTAAGTTAAACGGTTAAGAACTATAACTGATGTTACCATAATCTATAAAACGGTTTAAAGCAGGTAAGTACTTTGATTTGTGGTTTTTATTTTTAGGATTTAGTAGAACAAATATATACTAAAAAGTTATTAAAAGTTAAATTAAACGGTTAATAACTATAATTGATGTTACCATAATCTATAAAACTGCTAAAAGGAGGTAACTACTTTCTAACATTTTGTTCTAAACAATATTAATCATGAACATGTTTTACATTTGTAATATTATTAACATTTATTATGAATATTTCTATAGCGAAAGAAGGGTATTCGAATAGAGGCGAGGTTTCATGAGATATTCTTTCCCTGGTTGTGACTCTTGGTTCTGTGGTGGAAATCGCCGTTCACCCTCTTCCATCCGCATTTCCTTCAACTAAAATAGATTCACCAAAGTCCAATAGTTAGGATAACATAATTGCATGAATGCCTATAATCAACTCCTACTAACATATTAAAAAAAATGGATATTGTCTATAACTGAATTAAAATAATTAACTATAACTGAAAGATAAAGAAGCTGATATAAAAGACCACAAAGGTGCGAATAGCTGAGGATCTCCGCCTTAGAAGACTTTCTATCACCAGTGTAACCTTATTAGGGTTGATTCCTGTTATAACACGAGAACTAAATAAGCTACATGAAAATAAATATGACTTGTTTGCGATACATGAATTGTACATTGAGTTTATTAGAGGGCTTGTAATGAGGGTTAGATATATAGATGAATTCAATGGAGGAAACTCATTTAGTGACAAGTTTATATATAGAGAGAGCTGAATGCAGGAAAACTGGTAATCAATCGTCTTTAGAGTAAATCAAAAGTTACTTACGTCTTTCAACCTTATTATAGTTTAATCGTTGTCGTTAATGAAATTTTACTCCAACTTTGTGATCAAACTGTTAATAACATTACTAAAGGATGACGATATCTTTCTATAGGCTTCAACTGTTCCTAAGCCTCTATTTCATGAATGCTATTAGATCTATGGGTTTTCATTGGTTGTTATACTTGTTGTAGCTTTTGTTGTTTTTGTTGTTAAGCTAGAAGTTGTTCTTGATGTTCTACACTTGTGTTCTGCTCTTGTACCAATTGATCTTCCGGATAGTTCTCAATGACCCTGCCGGTCCAATAAGAATCAAGCATTAGTAGTTTATAGTTACATGTGTTCAAAAAGACATAATGAAACAAAGAAATATTGAAAAAGTTAGTTGACCAGTAAGATGATCTACTGCCTTAGTTTTTTGTTTCAACTTCAGCCATTGTTTTGTAAGGCAAACCATTTTCGCCATGCCATTCGGGTGCTTTGGTATAATCTTCCCTTTCTGTTTTATTTTCAGCCCTTAGTTTGTATAACAATATTTCCATATTGAGACCAATCCTACAAAATTGTAAAAGGGTTAAAAAAGGTTCAGGGCTAAAACACATTATTTCAAAACAGGTTGAAAAATGTTATGGTCGGGTTAGGAGGTTGTAGAAATTAAAAGTTGATCTAGGCAATCCATTTTCTTTTTTACATTGTATTATTTGACCCATTTTAGATAAAAAGTCATCCCAAATCAACCCATTCATAAAAAATAAAAATAAAAACATGGTCGAAATTGACTTTTCTAATTCTTATAATGATAATGCTAACAAGTTAAGAGAATGAAAAACGTAACTTACCCACACAACCGGCGGTACGTATTAAGAAATGCCAGTGCACATAGATCATGGTAAACAACATCAAAGAATCAACCACGTAGACGATGTTTTATATCAAACTTTAATGCATAGTATTTGTTTTATGCTACCTGCCTGACCCTTACACGCAAAGTGACAAAACCAATCACATGTTTCATACGAAACAAAGATATAAGCCATCTTTTCTAATGATAAAAAACTTAATATATACGCAACTCCATAACATATTAAAACTTAAAAGGTTGCTTACAAAATGGTAGGATTTCATGCCAAACCCCAAAATAATTAAACTATTGTCTCTTTCATTGAATGATATATATGAAGAAAAGTTAAAAAGACTTTTAAGTGTAGTAAAAAAAATGTGCTTTTACTTTTATCTAAGCATTAGTTGAGTAAAATTGTCGGCAAAAAGGCGTGTGATCTAAATGTGTCAATACATAACTAATCATACTATATATCTTCAGGAAATGACAGACATTTGCATTATATACCAAATATTGATAATCAAGATTAAATCACACCATGTCAGTATTTTTTACATTATCACGGTCATACTAAATCATGCCATATTCTAAAGCTACTTGGTTTCATATAGATCTTCTTCTTTCCGACCCTTTTCTTACCCATTACTTTATTTCCAAGAAACGCTTCAAGTTGACTCCTTAATTTGTCCACAAGAGCATTTCGTCTCTTAGTTTATCAGCAAGTTGCAACATTTCTCATTCTTTTTCAACTTTTTCATGAGTTTAAGAGACTCCCGTTTAAGTTCTTCAGCTTGAGCTTGATCTTCACCAATATCACCCGCTAACATCACAAACTTGTTCCATAATCTCCCGTGCCCTTTTCTCAATATTGAGTTCTTTCAACACTTTGGAGAAAGAATTAAAAAAAAAACGAATGAAGCAAATAGAAATAAAAAATTATGAGCGCAATACACAGTGATGAAAATGAAAGGCAAAGATACATAAGGATGACTGAATATGACAACATGGAATTAAGTTTTCTTAAATAATTGCCACTTAGAATGTGGATGTAGGATGCAAAGTAGGTTTCAGTTATATCTTAAATTTCATGTAAAAAAACAAAGCAATAATAATAATATGTATTAAAAAAAGATGATTAATAGTGTGTTGAAAATAGATGAACAAATCATTTGTAATATCCTTTTCCTTTATGTGTGTCACTTCTTTCTTTTCTATCTCTTTCACTAATTCCTGCAGAAACCGATTTAAAAAATATTTCTTATTACGTACCGTTAATTAATATAACAAAATTAAGAACAAATTCCATAAAGGGTTGGTGTAGTTTGGCAAAGATTACGGACTTGGTCTTTGATACTAAATTGCATCAGAATTTAACGGTACGTAATGTTTGCCGAAAATTGCATGTATATTTTACCGCCTCAGAATTACGTTTTTTCCCAATATGTTTATATTCATGTTGATCATGATGAACCTGTCGTAAACCTGTTTCGCCCAAGCTAACCCAATATCTCTACAATCATCATTTCCTCCATATAAATCAATTACAGTAATTAACTAAAATTATTATTAAAAAAAAAAAAGAAAAAATAAAATGTAGTTACTTTTGAAATGCTATTCATTACAACCTTCACCCCCTTGGCATCCACTGTCCATAGATTCATTTGCCACGTTTCTAAGTGAGCCTGTGTTACTCTGTCTATGAAAGGTCCTGCATCACATGGGTAAACAATATAGGTAGTAACTTCTATAAAGATATGGGCCTGGGTAAACTACGTACGTACGGTAAACGTTAAATTACCATCGTGACAAGCATTACATTCCATGCAACACATAACCAAACAATAACATCAGTTGTCATTTCAAACAACTTTATAATTGATATATACCAAAAGCGAATAAGGAATACCCTTTCCGATAACTCTTGCATTCTTTTAACTAATACATAGGAAGCTAAACCCATTTGCATTTAGCAATGTAACCTTCAAATGTTGGATTTAAAAAGTTTTGGTTCAACCCACATGTTTTGACCCATTAGGCCTTTTTCCCGCTAGATACCACTTGCTGGTTGCCGTGACCGAGACACAACATTAGTAGCAGCCTAAAAGAGCTCTTAAATTATGATTAACGAAACTTTACAATGTTATTACTTTTATCTTAAGATGGTTAAATGGGTAAAATGAAAAAATGCCAATTGAACGGTAAGAGGCTCTTACAATTGATATGACCATCATTCTCATACCATAAAAACTGATTGAAATTGTAATAACCACATACCAAGTAGCTTAAACAAAGTAATGTTCTCAGAAGAGAGAACGATCACTCAGATCTCTTTTATGCTAAATGATTCATGTTACAAAAAATTTGTAGCCAAAAAATAAGAGAACTACCTAATGTTGGTGTTCTAAAATGTGACTCTTTATATGGAAGAAGATACACTACATTACTATAACATTTTTCAGGAGATCATATCCTTTCATTCTCGGGATACAGATTTTTGTAAAAACTAAATTTATTTGTGGGCCGTGCTTAACTTCCATTCATTAAAAAATAGATTTTCTTTAAAGAAGATGTCATTTTGAACTGTTGATTCTGTTAGCACGTTACTATAACGCAAGTTGTAAGAAGTGTGATTTGGATTTGTAAAATTTTGTCCATTTGTAGGATTTGTGTGTGGAAACTTACTTGCTAGTTGATTGTGTGTTTGTCTTCTCCGTGGCTTAAAAGCTCCAGGGCCTTCCGTCTGCTTTCAGCCGTGGTCACTGCCACAAACACCAAATGAATATTTAAACAGTGTCAAGCTATTACCTAGCAGACCTTGTTAGTGATGGAGGCTTACGTAAGATAATTTAGAGTATAGGAAATAGTTTAAACATATTTAATTACAATTGCGTAAATGATGTATATATGATCAGCTCTAACGACCAAAATGGAAGTAAGTTTGAAATTCAACTAAACATACATGGATACAATAGTCGCCTAATCAATACATAACATAGTTTAGTCGAAGGGATACAAATTGAGCAAGCATGTTCTCACAAACTACCCATAATTAAATACACATTCATCCACTATAGCAAATTATAGAAAAACATGTTTTCAGTACAGTACATGCTGTTTGGAATTGATTATTTGCTTACTTATCAGCAAAAGCATTTTTTGTATTTTTGTGCTTCGTTTTATAAACAAAAATTAAAGAAACCATTTTGCTTGATAAGAAAGAATAATGAAAAGGAGTTGGTGGCTGCTCTTGATGCTTATTACCTTAAATGAAATGAAATTGTGTGGCATGTTATTAAGCTAACTCGCCTGTGTGTAAACGGGTCATTCTAAAATATTGATCAAATAGTTTAAGATGCAGTTGCTTAATAACATATCGAGTAAAACCAACAATAGTCATTTACTCAAGTATGCTAATAAACTAAATAAAATGAAAATGGAAACATTTTTGACATACTTACTTTCAAGTGTGAGGAAACAGTTGTTATGACGTATCAACTCAAAGCTATTCTATTTCTATTAGCTAGGATTCCAGTCCTATCGTTAAGATCTATCGTCAAGACTCTAAATGCATCCTCATCCGTGTTACCAAAAGAATCGGGTACATGTGGTGCATTTCGTAGCACCAAAAGTGCAATAACTGCAAAGAGATTAATACCTGATATAAAGAATCTAACCAATGTCTCAAAAGGCATTCTCTTTGCCATTTATACTGGATTCCGGAGATTGCCTTATGAATGTTATAAAATGTAAATGAAAATAGCAATGGCATACTTTAACGGTGGAAGCACAATGAGTAACACCGATTCGTAAAAGAATAAATATGAACATCAAAGTGAAAGAAAACAACAAAGCGTGCATACCTCAGTCTAAGGAGTTGCTACTCCGAAAAGTAGCAAGCATAAATTCTTCTGGAGCCTAAAAGAGCCATTACATTCGAACATTGAATACAACAGTTTTGATTAAAATGTATAATGTTTACTTGTTTAGACAATAAAAGAGATTTTGAACGACTAATAATCTGTGTGACAGTTTGACCCATTTCCCTTTTACTTGTTTTCTTTAATTTGACCCGTTTTAGGTAACACACAACCAACATCAGCTAATTCGCAGTAGATGTTTAGATTTTCAATCTCTAATTATGAAGCCTGGCCAAAGATAAATATAAGATTGATAAGGTTTTAAAAGGTACCTTTTTAAGGGGTCATTTAAGCCCTTATTCGATCACTTTTGTATCCGTTATTGCTTAATATCGTTCCTTTTCACTTTTTAGGTCTCTTGAAGGCAAAATGCTGGAATGATGCTTATTTGGACGAAAAGGCGCGAATATACGAAGAAAATGGCCAAAGTCAGAATCGAGACACTCAAAGCTGCTGAAACATAAGGCGACGGTGTCACTGCATATCTGCGACGCCGTCGGGAAGGAATTTTGCGACGGGTCAGAGGCGAAATTGCATGTTTTCAAGGGACGACGTCAGGTTCTAAAGGAATAGGCCGTCGCTACTCAGACGGCCTAGATGCAGCCAAGACGGCGTCAGAGCTGAAGGGGACGGCGTCACAGTCATAAGGTGACGCCGTCGCAAGGTTTACGTGGCCAAGACGAAACCCTAATGACGGCGACACGACGGCGTCACAAAACATAAGGTGACGCCGTCGCAGATGTAATCTTATATATAGAATCCGAATTTTTCAGTTTGTGTGTGTAGTCTTTTGGAGTAAAAACCTAAAACCGAACCAAGGCTTTCTTGTGCAGTATTTTAGGGTTCTAAACCCTATTATACATCAAGATAAGTATTTACTTCATTAATTTAATTATGTCTTTGATTATTTGTGTGTATGCTTGCATGTTCTCCATGTCCGGTTAATTTATTTGTGTGTTTGCTTAGGGAATATGAAACTTAATTATTGAATATTGATTGGTTGATACTTATCTTAGTTGACTAATGATCTAGAGTGCGCTAGATTATTCGTTGTGTACTTAATGCTTGACTTTTCTTTGTGAACTTTAGAATATAATTATCTAGGTAATTGTAGGATAAAGTATTCAAGGACAACCGTAGAGTAGGCGTCTATAAATCACTAGAGGATTTGTAAACAAGACCCTTTGGTAATTTCAAAGAGTTAGGGAAACAAGCACGCCCTATAGCCTTAGAATCACAACGCAACTAGGAATAAGGACGTGACAAATCAACCATCAATAGGAGATAATTAAGGAGTAGTAAAACCTAAGTAAACACATCTTTAAACTATCATACGAGTACACATCAATTAGACATAGACTATCACAACCTTAGCTTAGATAATTAGATAATAGTAGAGTAATCGGTAGCAATACCAACCCCCCAAATCCAATACCCGAGATTCGTACCTTTTCAATTTCTAAAAAAAATATAAAAAGATAAAAAATAATCTTCCTCAACCTCAACCTTAGCGTAGTAACTTCTCACTAGCATTCCTATTCCCCTAGAGAACGATATCAATACCCGTGGCTTACCCTAATTACTACACTACAACGATTAGGTTCACTGCCTAGGGTGTTATAAAACTTGCTCGAAGAAAAGGAAGTTTCCTTGACCCCGAACGACGCGTGTAGCGTTATCAAGTTTTTGGCGCCGCTGCCGGGGAATAGAATAGCTAGTTAGTAGTCCACCTCGTTTAGGTTTCTTTGCTTGATTCCTATCAAGTAAATTTTTCTCATTTTTAGCTTTCTCTTAGTCTATCCCCCTTCTTCGTGACCTTTGTTCGTAACACCCATCACTTTTCACCATGGAAGGTGACAACCAACCACCACTCATCAACCCACCACCAAACGACCCGCCAAGAGCCCGTACTCTTGGTGAGTACTCGAGACCAAACCACCTAGGTTATAGGAACACCATTGAGCTTCCCGACCAAGCCCAAACTACGGCCCTGCGATCCGACACCATCCGGTTGGTGCAAAACGGATGTGCATTCCATGGACTTCGTTCCGAAGATCCAAATCAGCATCTGAGGGATTTCCTCAAAATTGTCGATTCCATCGACCTTGATGCTACTACTCGGGAGACCACACGCTTGCGTCTCTTCCAATTTTCTCTACGGGACCAAGCTAGTAATTGGCTTGAGCGACTTCCCGCCGGCTCCATCTCAAGTTGGGATGATCTTACTTCTCGCTTCCTTGCTCAATTTTTCCCACCGGGGAGAACCACTAAGCTTAGGAATGACATCTTAATGTTCCAACAACGTCAAGGTGAATCTCTCTACGAAGCGTGGACCCGATTCAAGGACTTACTTCATAAAGTCCCTCATCACGGCATTGATCTTTGGCTCCAAGTCCAAATCTTTTATGATCATGTCAACTTTCCCACTAAGCGATCCATTGACCAAGCGGCCGGTGGAAAACTTAGTGATCTCACCGCGGAAGAATCATGGGAAATAATAGAGGACCTTGCCCTCTATGACAACGAAAGTTGGGATGACCCCCGTGAACTTCCCAAAACCGTCAAGGCAATCTCCTTGCCTCCTCCCGACCGTAGGATGATCGAACTTGAAGATCAAGTCAAATTCCTCATGAGTTCCTACGAGAATCCTAAGTCCTCGCGCCATATAAACAAAGTTTCCTCTTCATGCGAGCCGTTTTGTGATCCTCATAACACGCGCACTAGCACCCTATCCCCCGAACATGCTTCCGTTGAATACGCATCCTCGCGTAATAATGGAACGGGAGGAAGATTCCCTACAACGCCCGGACCTAGGAATTTCAATGAAACCCGGGAGGCATGGAAAAACAAGCCCGACTTTTACTGGGGACAAACCAAAGAATTCACCTCCAATGATTTTTCGTGGCCCCCACCTAACGGTCCTAACCAACAGAGTATCGAAGGAATGTTGCAAAACATAGTTGCGTCCCAAGAAACCCAAATGGCTAAGCTCTCGGACCGCTTTAACCATCAACAAGCCGAGATGGATAGGAAGATAGACAACCTGTTGAAAGCCATAAATAGTGATAGAAAGGTTAGTGCTATCTCGACTCCCGAGCCTCCAGGTGTAGAAATTAAGGATCCAAGCAAGCTTATTAAGCACGTCCAATTCGTCAATGCCATCGCCTTAGTGGAACCGGATGAAACCGATGACGAAGAAGACCAAACATTTGTTGATGATGAAACACCCGAGGAAGAAGATGAAATAGACAATGACTATTTCAACAAATTTCCTACGGAAGAAGAATTATCCCGCCACCCTCACTTAGTGCGTGACCTCCGTCACATGTATGTTAGGAAAAGCCCTAGAATCAAGTTTGGGAACCCTTGGAATCTTAACATACCATGTTGCATAGGACACCTTTTTGTGGCAAAGGCTTACATTGATCGTAAATCCCCAATTAACATAATGACTAGAACCTATTACAATTGGATAATGAAGAAGCCTATCCCAACTAGGCAAGACCTCGATAATCCTAGTGATAAGTGTAATTTTCTTGGTAGAGTTAAGGGATTGCCCGTCTATGTAGGTAGTTTCACATTCCCTACGGACTTCATAATTGTGGAAGATATTAGCACGGCCATAGACCCTAGCTTGTCCCACGTTATTCTAGGAAAACCTTTCGTAGAAAGCACCGGGATGACCTATGACCCATCGTTAGGAGTGGTGCGATTCAAGGATGAGACCGACGACGTAGCCTACCAAATGCCGTTTAAGATTGAGAAGTTTTCATCACTCTCCAATGATGAAAAGGAACTTAAACTGTCGGTCTATTACAGGAATGATGAGGATAGGGAAAAGGGAGTAGATTATGTTATGACTAAGCTTTTCGGGTTCTATAAAGATTGTTTGAATTTAGGACCGAAATATAGGACCAAGTGGAGAAAGGGTGAACTCTTAGAAAGGAGTATCATGGGACACTTCTACAACATGGAACCCCCCGATAGAAACCGTCAAGAGGGCGGTGATGCAAAAACGTAGGAGTAGGACTACGAGTCTAGCTACAAGACTCTTAAATAAAGAAAAACGCTTCGTGGGAGGCAACCCATGCTTAATTGTTTGCTTGTTAGTGTCATATATCTTTTATTAATTGTTTGTCCTCATGTTTAAATTTGTAAAAATGCTTTATTTTGTTTTTAACCTCGTCTTAATTACATATAAAGGTATTTTACATAAAGGATAAGTGTAGGGAGGATTACACACGTTTTCATAAGAAACGTAAACATGAGAATAACAATTAACTAAAAGATATATATGTTTGTTTGTTCGAGTCAAATGCTTGTATCGAGTCATAATGGATGTTTTTTGCAGAAGTTTTTCCAGATTCTAAAGATGCAAATTTTCCAGAATTTTTTCCAGAAAATCGCAGACCAGTTTTTGTCAGGATAACCTGACGACGTCAGGATTGCAACCTGACGGCGTCAGGAAGGAATAAAAACATCAGCTTACTTTTTCTCATTTTCTGAGCTACTTGTAAAATTTTGGAATTTTCCAGATCTTAACTTTCAAAACAAATTCTGTAAACATCCATTCCACAAGCATTATATCCTAGTTTAAATCGAGTCTTATGTATATTATTACCGCCGATTTTACGCGAAGGTTTCGTTTGTTTTTCTTCTAGTGTGCAGGTTTAGTTTGTCAAGAAGAAGTTACACAAGTTTGGAAGGAGCCTTTCACGCAAAAACTCTTCTTGGAAAAGATTTAACCAACACTTTTCACGGATCCTACCGAGCTAATCAGGGGAGTATTAGTTTCCTTCGTTTTTAATTACCTTCTATTATCATAACTTTGATACTTTCGGGGAACATTGGGGACAATGTTCAGTTTAAGTGTAGGGAGGGAAAATAAAACGGGAACTTTGAAACTATGCTTATCCTTGACTATTTGCTTTGTCCAAGTGTATTTGTGTAATAAACCATGAGAAAATGTAGGTTAGGGTAATTTTAGCCAAATTTAAAATTTTTTCATGACGTATAGGAGTGGGCCATTAGTCTTAACAAAAGCGTCTCATGGATAGGAAGTTGCATGACTAGCACAAAAACCCTTTACCACCTAAATTCCACCCAAAATGTGAGGATCACCCTTAGATTAGTAGGAATTAAAGCATTCATCTTTAATGCTTAGAGTGTGAACCGGTAGTATATTAGATTCTAGAACTTGTTTTGTGATGCATTCCGAGATCGCTAGTGAGACTACACTTGTGTAGTTAGGAATAACTAAATGATAAGAGGCATTAGGATAAACCCTTGTTTAATACCTGTAATATAATTACTTCTTCCACCTCGGTTGAGTAATTCCCCCACACCCTTTGCGTTGTACTCATCTTTAGTACACGATACCCCTAGTTAACCCCTCAGAGCCTATCCTTTTCGCGGTTCTCGTGATGTTTCGGTTTTTCCGGAATATCAATGAAGAGCATTGTTTACACCCTACCCCCAAATATACACCCAAATCGCCTTAGCCTACCCTTTATTGCACTCACTTTTAGTGCAAATTTATGTTATCACCTAAAACCCTTAGTTCAATTATCTGGTTGCTTGCATGAGTTGCTAAGTCGAGTCATATCCTTTGTATACAGTTTTGGGATGATTGGGATTCATGGGAAAAGTTAAAGTTTATGAAATATAGGGAAGAGAACGTTAAACTCAAATTCCCTTTGTTTGCATAATAATGTACTCCAAGTGTTTTGATCTTTTCAATTCGGGTCAAATTAGTGTTAGAGTAATAAAAACTCAAGTGTAGGGATGTGTCTATAAATCCCTATCATTTTGATGTACCGTAGAGGATGGTAGAGTAAAAGTGTATAAAAAAAAAAAAAAAAAAAAAAAAAAAAAAAAAAAAATTTCCGAAAAAAAAAAATATATAAAAAAAAAAAAAAAAAACCATACGGGCTACCATCCTACATCTATCTTTTAAATTATGTTTGTTTATTTTCGTTGCCTAGAGTTTTAGAGTGTCGAGTCTTGGCTTAGCAACGCCATTCTTCGTATACTTGCAACATAGAGATTTTTGACTATCCACCACTAAATAGCCTATCCCACCAAACCCTTCATTTCCTTACCGTAAGCCTAACGTTACAACCCTTTAAAAGACCTCTTTGATAGTCTTTCCTAGGTGCTTACGCCAAAGCGACGGAGGTTTGATCTATTCTCAAGCCTATGGTAATCTATGTACTAGGACCGGTTAATGAGTGTTTATCTTCCATTTCCGATTTGTTATATTTCATATATACACCCGAGAGAGATGTGAGTATCCAAACACCCCATGTGAGGTGCTAGTATGTAATTTCCGTGCTTGTTATGACTTTTGCGGGGCTTATATGTGTTGTGGACCGTTTTGAATGGATGCTTCATGACCCCTAACTTATAAATTAATTGGCTAAAAGCACATTTGCTTGAGGACAAGCAAATACCAAGTGTAGGGATATTTGATAAGGTTTTAAAAGGTACCTTTTTAAGGGGTCATTTAAGCCCTTATTCGATCACTTTTGTATCCGTTATTGCTTAATATCGTTCCTTTTCACTTTTTAGGTCTCTTGAAGGCAAAATGCTGGAATGATGCTTATTTGGACGAAAAGGCGCGAATATACGAAGAAAATGGCCAAAGTCAGAATCGAGACACTCAAAGCTGCTGAAACATAAGGCGACGGCGTCACTGCATATCTGCGACGCCGTCGGGAAGGAATTTTGCGACGGGTCAGAGGCGAAATTGCATGTTTTCAAGGGACGACGTCAGGTTCTAAAGGAATAGGCCGTCGCTACTCAGACGGCCTAGATGCAGCCAAGACGGCGTCAGAGCTGAAGGGGACGGCGTCACAGTCATAAGGTGACGCCGTCGCAAGGTTTACGTGGCCAAGACGAAACCCTAATGACGGCGACACGACGGCGTCACAAAACATAAGGTGACGCCGTCGCAGATGTAATCTTATATATAGAATCCGAATTTTTCAGTTTGTGTGTGTAGTCTTTTGGAGTAAAAACCTAAAACCGAACCAAGGCTTTCTTGTGCAGTATTTTAGGGTTCTAAACCCTATTATACATCAAGATAAGTATTTACTTCATTAATTTAATTATGTCTTTGATTATTTGTGTGTATGCTTGCATGTTCTCCATGTCCGGCTAATTTATTTGTGTGTTTGCTTAGGGAATATGAAACTTAATTATTGAATATTGATTGGTTGATACTTATCTTAGTTGACTAATGATCTAGAGTGCGCTAGATTATTCGTTGTGTACTTAATGCTTGACTTTTCTTTGTGAACTTTAGAATATAATTATCTAGGTAATTGTAGGATAAAGTATTCAAGGACAACCGTAGAGTAGGCGTCTATAAATCACTAGAGGATTTGTAAACAAGACCCTTTGGTAATTTCAAAGAGTTAGGGAAACAAGCACGCCCTATAGCCTTAGAATCACAACGCAACTAGGAATAAGGACGTGACAAATCAACCATCAATAGGAGATAATTAAGGAGTAGTAAAACCTAAGTAAACACATCTTTAAACTATCATACGAGTACACATCAATTAGACATAGACTATCACAACCTTAGCTTAGATAATTAGATAATAGTAGAGTAATCGGTAGCAATACCAACCCCCCAAATCCAATACCCGAGATTCGTACCTTTTCAATTTCTAAAAAAAATATAAAAAGATAAAAAATAATCTTCCTCAACCTCAACCTTAGCGTAGTAACTTCTCACTAGCATTCCTATTCCCCTAGAGAACGATATCAATACCCGTGGCTTACCCTAATTACTACACTACAACGATTAGGTTCACTGCCTAGGGTGTTATAAAACTTGCTCGAAGAAAAGGAAGTTTCCTTGACCCCGAACGACGCGTGTAGCGTTATCAAAGATTCAAAAGGCGAAGATGTAGTAGTAATAGAGTATAACCTTCATGATATCTGGATATTGCCATGGGCCTTTATCAAAGCGCAGGCAACCACCTTTATCCAAACAGGTGCAGGTCCTACCCAAAAAATACATTAGAACCTAAAATCTTCCCATTTACCTATAAATGGATCAGAGCTGCAAGTAATGAAATACTAAGTTCCAAGGTTGGTGTGTCCTCAAAATCAGAGTTATAGTTAACTGCAACGTGTTGGTAATCAGAGGTTTGTGTTAAAGCAGTCTCCCTGCTTCTCTAAGTCCCCTTTACAACCGCTATCAGTAATTCAAACGGAGACGTATACTACGTGGGAAAATTATTTAGCACATACTTTATAATGCCTCTCACTTTTACCTACATTTAGCTTGAGCCTGGACATGATTTGAATAGAACGTTATACTTGCTTTATATCACTTAGCATATGCAAATGGCAAGTGAGTTAGCTAAAGTTTGATTTTTAGCACCAACACTTGACGAGGGCATATTATCAAGTCACTTGAAATTAACAATTGTCAGAAACTACTCGAAAAGGAGTTTAGAGGTGAAAAGATCAACAACACAAGCATGCCAATAATTGAATATGTTAAGATAGTCAACTGGCCGAACTTGAAATCGAACATTGAATTGAGTTTTTTAGTTCACCTCACAATTTTGATGATAGAAAAGTGTCCTTGTATGCAGTCATTTTCTAATCTTCAGCTTCAAAATCTCACCCATCTGATAATATACGGTTGTCAAAGTATGCTATCATTTCCTGACCACCAGCTTCCCTATCTTTCCTCATTGAAACCTATGAGAATCAAAAATTGTCCAAGTATGAATGCTTCCTTTCCTCAAGGATTTTGGCCTCCCAACTTGTGTACTCTTGAAATAAGGGGGCTAAAGAAGCCAATCTCAAAGTAGGGCCCTCAGAATTTTCCAACTTCCCTAGTGGAACTGGAGTTAATTGGCGAACACGTGAATAATTTAAGTAAATTGTCCGAACTTCTTCCTCCGTCTCTTACTTGTCTTGAAATAAAAGAACTTGAGATGAGGAATTAATAAACTTTTGATTATCCAAGGTATCAAGATATGTCACATGGTATAAACAAAAGAGAACAATTATGATGAAGAACAAACAATGAAGCAGTAATTTACCAGATGTTGGTTGCTCAACCTCAGTAGCTGGCCGAGACCCAAGCTGAATATGCTGCAAATTTATGATTAATAAGAATTTAGGACAACAACAACAAACATATAAAACATCTGGAATTATATGGAAGTTCAAGACTTGTGAACTTTTAAGTGAATGAGTCCAAATACAATGGCTCGATGTGTACATGTTGCTGCAGCAACAGTGAGAGTTAAGACTTAAGATATCACCATGCGATTTCACATTGACCGCAGAGAGGGACAAGTTTAATACATGATCCAGTTCCTCCAGTCATTTTGTAGCCATAAACATCCTTCTCTTGTGAAATTTTGCTCAAGCCAAAGTCAGTAACTTTAAGAAGCCCGACTTTATCTTGCAATACATTTCTAAAATATTTTACATTATTCCATCGGATTGAAATACATCCTACCAGTAAGACCTCCTAACATGAAGATGGAAGCTTTTGACTTAACACAACGTTGTGATCATTTATCATGTGAAAGATTTGACTTTTTGAGACAATATATGCTTTAAGGCTCGAAGTAAAATAAAATGCATAAAAAAGGCTCACAATTGTTTCACAGATGTTTATATCATTTTGTATTGACATGTCAAGTCGATTGAAAACATGTACCCACTGAACCTTTGGGGCAGGAAAAAAGTCATGCTTGCGCTTGACCCCAATCTGATAGTCCACTTATCAAGTAGATATGAATAAGTTTTTGTTCGCCAATGGTTCCACCTGATTAGAATCAATTAGATTTTTATCACTAATAATCTTTACAAAAGATCATACAGAATAAGTCAACACTAATAAGCCTTTAGGCATCGCTAGATAAATCATCTAATTTTGATAAATCGACGAAATACTGGTACTATGGGGGTTTTTGGATGTGCACATTGCAAGTGATTATCAGTATATGTGTCAAATTACCAGAATAAGATAATTAGCTATAACATAAACGGTTGTAGAAGATAGCGTTTGAATGTTTTCATAGTCATTATGACCTACTGATATTGCATAAATCAAAATATTTAACTACTGAAAGGATATTTTTTTGATTTCGTGGCCAACTAAGTCAACAAGTCAGCTATGTGTAATTAACATAAAAATATTTCTCACGTTACTTAAACAAAGAAAGTAAGAACTCATACCTTGTTTTCTTTTTTGATATGTGTATGCGCTTCCATAAATTAAACATGATGATACTCACAATTAACATTGCCGCAATGGAAATTACAATAGCCAATATTTTCCCTGCAGTGATACATATGATATTGTCTATAAGAAAGTCCTTCATAAACTATGATGCCGTTATATTTTAATGCTTTTTATGATGCCGTTACAATAGCCAATATAAATATAGTTATCCTAAGCTAATACGTAAAGCTTGAAGCCCGAGCCAAACAAAAAATAGCAAATGAAACAGAAATATAAATTTATGAAGCACATCACCTGGAATTGTTATATCTAACAGTTTTAGCGTTGTCAAATGCTTTAAGAACCGGATTTGACTGCACTCGCAATGACGACGTAAGCTTAATCATGATGATACAATAACATATGTGTGCATGCATACATGTCAGGTTCTGTAAACTACAGAATAAATATTAGTCTTAATATAGTACGTCATATATCATACTTCGAGAACTTGTTCAACTGTGCGGCCTTCAATAGCTACTTTCCTGCCACCAAAAAAATGAGAAAGTTTTTGCTAAATCATTAGTTTTTTTTCAAAGACGTTACTTTTAAGTGTAAATAAATAGCCTAAACTTGTGTTAGCTGGAGAAGATACCAAAATAGCTCAAGGATCCTAATATAATCAAATTGATTGATTGTTTCCCTCATAAAGGGAACTTACATCTTGTTTTCGTGTTCATGGAAACTGATCTTTTGGCGGGTTTAGTTGAAGCAGAAAGAGGGAGTGAATTTTACTGCTCTTAGAGAGATTAAGTTATTGAAATAGCTCAAGGATCTGAATATAATCAAATTGATTGATTGTTTCCCTCATAAAGGGAACTTACATCTTGTTTTCGAGTTCATGGAAACTGATCTTTTGGCGGGTTTAGTTGGATATCCGAAATTGTGTACTCATGAAAATACCAGATGGTTCAGACAAGTTGGCTCCATAAGCTCCAGTAGAAACAGGTGGTGTTGGACCATGGTTGGACAATGGCTTTGTGACTGCGTATCGATCTTCGGCTATTACAAATGGTTTTTCTAGATACCTTGTACGAATTATTTACTTGCTAGGTGTTTTCAGCTTCAAGACTTCTAGGATGATAGATGTAAGTATGACTACAGCAAGAACGAACCCATAACCAATCTTCCATGAACTTCCTGCATTAGCAAGTTGTATGCCTAGCAATATATTCAAAGCTCCAAAGAAAAGAGCAATTCTTTCAAAATAATGGTAACAGTTCTAGTACTTTCTATGCTTACTGTCTTTATCAGGTCTTATGAAAAATGCCATAACCTGAAATTCATGATACAAATAAGATATACTGCTAGAGCTATAGTTTTGGCTTTTGCAGTCAAACATTTTTTATTTCAATCCATAAAGGTCTCGAACTTTTTGAGATTTCTATACCAAAACTTTAATGTTTCATTATCCTTTGGTGCTGGATTAGTAAACACATGAATCTTTTACTTGAACTTTTAGGATTTAGGGATTAATATTGGAATTAAAGTTCAGTGTCTTTGACCTAAGAAAGTAAAAGAGTTGTCAATGTGATTTAAACCTGTAGAACGATGAGCATGATGGCAGTTATTACGATGCCTTTGTGAGCTGGTGCTTGGAAACTGAACTAGTTGTACATATTTAATCCAACAAATCCTGAGGCAACCGCGAATATGAACCCGATAAACTGAAAAACTACATGCAGATAGTACCATAATGGATCCTTGTGCTTGAAGTATCGAGCCACAATAGGCCCATATGGCAATATTATACCCCATCCAAGTAAACCCAGTACTCCATGAGTTGTTTTAGAACGATGGGGATTGTTAGAAGACGTAGTTATTGAATTTGATGTTGGTCCTGATCCCGGTTCAGAACCTGAAGGCAATTAAAAAGCTAAAGCGTTGACTTAAAGTCAAACAAGTTGGTTTAAATCAGTAAATGATCGACTTAATAAATGAACCTTGTGAAAAATCAAAGTGGATAGTTGTCTTATCGTCATGAACCGATAGGAGATGGTGGTCCGGGTACTTGGTTGAAAAAGCCAATAAAATCGGTTGTGTTTTGAGCTGAGTCGGGTACTTCAGCTGATATGCTAAGTGAATCTTTGCACCATAAACCGTTACAAAAGGAGGAATTCCTGCTAAGGGTAACTCGCCTTTGTCGTGTTTTACATGTGAGGGCTTAAAGTCCTCAGCATAATATTTTTTAATTACAGGAGTACCCTTTCGGGTAATCCAACCAACCATAGAACTTGAGTTAAGCATCATACTATCCTTTGAGAATGCCATGGCAACATATCCACTTGTGTAGGTTGCCGATAGCACAATTGTCACAACATTGTCTTTGCTTTGTGAGTACTGTTTTAAAAACACAAAGTGGATTCAGTAAAAGTAAAAAAGTTAGTACTCGCCCAAATCATGATCATATGGCATTACATCGTTCATAAATGATCTAGTAAACGTAAAACAGATCTAATTCAACGACCCCTAAAATTATTATTGAAGGAAATGAAAACTTACCCAGATAATGTATGAATTCCAAACAGGTTTACACATCATATGTGTCATGTTGGCATGTGGGAGAGGAACATCATCGTTACATTCATCGCCTACCACCACCAAGATCCCAACAAACGCCACACAAAAGGCTAAAACCAAAATTTTGAAACTGAAATCATTGTGAATAGAAGGGACTCAACAGATCAGAAGAAGCAAAAGCAAAGATAAGTTGGAATAATTTAGTGGGTAAGAAGGTTATGATGATTTTGTTAAGAGGTTACTTAGGTTCAAAGTTTGTCTAGTTGGTGGCAGTTGATAGATGAGTTGGATAATCATCAATCATCATCATATATTTTTAAATTCGCTAGCTGTAAACGTAAATAACTTGATTATTAGACAGATTTGGTTGTGAATAATAACTTGATATCTTCCTATAGCTGATGACACAACTCTTTTAGTGCTTGACTACATCATTGACCCTATCTTGTTTTTAACGTCCTCACCAATCTTTACGTCTTTCTATAACAATCCCAAATGCTGAAACATGTCCTTGGACAGTTCATGCCTACCAATGCTTACTACAGTCAGATTTCATGTAAATGCGATTAGAAACTCAAGTCTTAAGCATCTCTATTGACACACAGAAAGCAAATATTTTACTATGTTTTGATCATCGTGCTTGCTCGTACTTAAAGCATGATAAGTTGCAATTAGGTTGCTTGCCTCATTAATTACTTGACATCGTTTTTCCTTTTTGCAGTGGTGGAAGACATAAACAAAAGACGGCAACTACTGCCCACAATGGATGCAGTGTACTACATCCAGCCAACAAAAGAGAAGTATGAACATTCTTATACTAAATTATGTTGCCCTGTTTCCCTTTATTATGATACTTTTGACAAGTAATCTATTAATACAAGTATTACATTTGTAATACCAAAATTGTTTTTTGTTCTTTTTTTCTTGACCTCTTTATTATCTTTGTTTTTGTTTCTTCAATGTAGTCCAAAAGCTTTTCTACTTAATACTAAATGTCACACCAGCTTCTTGTCTATGTTACCACCACATTCACTTAAGAATCCAACAGTGTCACCACAGATCCTTGTCTATGTTACAACAACATTATGCTTACAAATCTGACATACTTATATCGCTGATCGGAACCTGAATATAAGATTGTGTTGGGGACTTTGGGTCACGTTTTTTTTTCAACACTCAAAAAAACCTCAAGGGTGGCCTAGCCGTAAGGTTTTAGGATTCTCTAAAAGAGGTCTCATGTTCAAATCCTGTATGCTGCAAATCCTTGGGGCCACTCGCCCTAGCCTTATAATCTAGAATCGTGAAGGGCTAGTGATTTACCTTCATAGGTTTTGCAGGGTGGTTTGGAGTTTGGGGTTTACGTCCTAGGTTACCAACAGTGGCTCAAGTCTGACAGAATAATTTAGTATTAGGAAACTAAAATTTGTAATTTGTCACATGCGTCTAGAAGACAGACATAAAAGACTACAAGTAGTCCCTCAAACACCTTAACATATATGCAAAATTTGAACAATTATTCTATGATCTGGGATTGGTGATATTATCTTTAAGCACATATATTTCTTCACAAATCAAGTGCCTACTTTAGCTACATCATCGTTACATTCATCGCCTACCACCACCGAGATCCCAACAAATGCCACACAAAAGGCTAAAACCAAAAATTTTGAAACTGAAATCATCGTGAATAGAAGGGACTCAACAGATCAGAAGAAGCAAAAGCAAAGATAAGTTGGAATAATCTAGTGGGTAAGATATACAAAGGACTCAACAGATCAGAAGAAGCAAAAGCAAAGATAATTTGGAATAATCTAGTGGGTAAGAAGGTTATGATGATTTTGTCAAAGAGGTTACTTAGGTTCAAAATTTGTCTAGTTGGTGGCAGTTGATAGATGAGTTGGATAATCATCAATCATCATCATCATATATTTATAAATTCGCTAGCTGTAAACGTAAATAATTTACATAAATGTCAATCCCTTACACGTAGTAATCGAGTGATCATAATGTCAATCCCTGTAGCTAATGCATGATTAGCAACTTACCCTGGAACATGCTAGCCCATTACTGGCATTCAAAAACTCTAAACTACCACTGCTATTTTTTTTTGTGTAACATACTTGTTAACATTCAGGCTCACTTGTGTCATTTACATAAATCAAAGCCGAAACATCTAAATCATGCATACGTAACTGTTTATACTAACCTGCAAAAATACAATGATGATGGTGGCACATTATTTTTCAGACTCACTTTTGTTTTAGGGTTTTGTGTGTGTTTTTGCTTGTAGAAAGCGACACCAATAAATTATTATAATCTAAGTTGTCTCATACTTATCCTTCCATGCAATATGAATTATTTAAGTATTACTTACTTATTTTGAATTGTAAATCCCAAAAAGTGGCTTGGTCTAGTGGTTGAGGCATTTGTATGTGGATTAAATGGCTCAGGTTCAAACCCATCAGCTACAATTTTTCAAAATACTAATTTCGAATTTTATACGTTTAAAATTAAAAATAGACTATAACATATCCGAATTTTATAATTTAAAAATTAAAAAAACACAAAATTCAAAACAAATTTATAAAAAAAATAGACTATAACATATCCGAATTTTATAATTTAAAAATTAAAAAAACACAAAATTCAAAACAAATTTATAAAAAAAAATGCCACGTAAAATCAATGATGACATGGCATTATGGGATGCCAAGTGGCATTTTATGTGGCATGCCTCCTCTTATATATAATGTGTATATATATATATATATATATATATATATATATAAAAGAAACTTGCCCCGGGTAGGTATTTTGCCATATACCTAGGTAATTCAAATAAAGTGCGTTTGGTTACCGATCCGGCTAACACAAACGGGATTCGTCAATCCCGATAGGCCTATCCACAATATTTGCGCTCACTCCCAGTGATTAGTGGTCCATGATGTTGGGGACTTTTGGCATAAATAACTTAGGCATGCAATAATACAGTCAAGGCATTCAGTTTGCAAGTAATTGTCCATAATAAAACGTTTTAGCATGTATCTTCCCCAAGTAGTTTATAAAACAGTTAAACAAAAGTTGGGGCTATGAACTCACCGTAGTTATCAGTAGTAGCTTATAGCAATAACAGTGTATGTCGAGACTGCGATCTTTAGTGATTACCTACGAAAGTATAATAATTATGTTTTAGTATAGTTTTCAATATAAGTGTACAATTATATGTAACTTGTTGGCTTATGATGTTGTACATGGATATTAAGTTAAGGTATCCCTTAAGTGTTTGTTTGGCTCATAGCCTTTTTATAAATGACCTCGTACCACCGTTCGGGCTATCAAAATCAAGAGGTCATGTAGTAATCGCACGAGGAGCCAGGACACTATAAATCGTAAATCCACAACTCGTCGATACGATACCCCGAAGAGGCCTCTTTATGATAATGAAATTCCCTACTATTGTAGTACTTATCATTTATGAGTAAGTATTTGATGAGACAAATGTTGTATAAAACATATGTCGTGTTTCGTCAAAGACTATTTGAGTGGTGACGTGATAGTATAAGTTGTGTCGTGAAGCATTTACCATGTGTAAGTTTTGTGATGAAAATAATTTCGGCGTGTCATATTATGATGTTGTGGAACATAAAGGTTTCAAAAATAGTTTTTAGATTAATAAATTCATGGTCTTAAATAAGAGTTAAAACTTGTGAAAATGGTATTTATATAGTTTATATGTCATATAGTCATTTATCTAGTTTTGTCAAAATCTAGTAAAGCTTCATCTAATGACCAAGTTTTTGAAACAATTTTCGGGTTAACATACCCAAACTAGCCGTGCGGCTAAGTTACGATTAAACAACTTTGAAACAACAATCATGGTCATATCTAGTGGCTATATTTAAGTTAAAATAGCTTGAGACATCAGCCTTGGCTTGGTTTTGGTCTCAAAGAATCAAAATACAACCAAGTTTCCTTAACCATGGCTGTTTTCTAGTCAACAACAGGTCCGTTTAGTTTTTGCTGTTTTTAAGACTTTTTGTTCACTTTCTGCTTATGTGCTCCTGAGTTTTTGTAGAAAAAATCATTCCGAGCAACTTTCGTGTTTTACACTTTTGCTGATTCGGACCAGAAAAGGGTTTAAATCGCGTTTTAAAATCGTTTCAGAAGACTTTTGACTTAATAATCAATTTTCATCTAGTCATCTTCTTTTAACCATAACTTTTTATCTATAAGTCCATTTCAAGTGATTCAAAAGCTCAAATTCTAGTTTTTACTTCCTCTAACAACTTCTTAAACTTAATCTAGTCCAAAGTTTATGATTTTTATGTTAAAACTCATGATAATTCACTAGTTTCTTACTAGTTATCTTAATGAGTTTCTACACTAGTTTTTACCCATCAATTTTATGTACAACATCAAGCAAGCCTTATTACATGTACTACTTATATCAAATTACATCAAATAACTATAAATATCATTACAACCATATTGAATGACAAGAAATTTAAACAAACTTCTTACAAGACTTAGGTTGAATGGTCACAAGAACAATCAAGCCTAAACCCCTTCAATCTTCAACTCTTGTCTTCAACCTCTTAACCCAAGCTTTACTAACCTTCTTACCCTTGTAATAAACCCTTTTACTTCAGCCCCTTATGCCTTGAATATCTTCTAATTCACCCTTGAAATCAACAAAACAACCTTAGGATCATGTAGGAATCAACTCTAGCTCCATCTTCTTTGTATACTTTGTTGCATAAAATCAAAAGATGGTATGTCTTGGTGATTGAAAGTGGACGGCAAGGAGAAGTCCAAGAGGAGCTTTGTGTGTGATTTTGCATGTGAAATTGATAAGAATGAGGTGAAAGGTTTAAGTGGGGGACAAAAGTTGAGGTGAGTAAGAGTGAGGTGATGAGAAGAAGCCATGTGGCTTGTGAAGAGGTCATTTGCACGCCACCTCACTTTTGAGGTGGTAGTGCATGTGTATTTTTGCTATCATTTGGTTTATGAGGTGTAGTTTGGTCCCGGTAATTACTAATGTTACGCCCTTAAGTCACGAAACTTAAAACCGGGTAACGTAAAAATGTAATACTTCCAAAAATGTTAAAACTTATCAACATACTCCAACTAGGTATATTAAAAGTATGATAAGTCTAATATGGTGTTTCTATGTTGTTAAAACCTAATAACGTAGGTTCGGGCACACGTATTACGTAAAGGTAAAATGTGTACCTAAAATTGGCAAAGTGGCAATAATTCATATGAATTATGACTAGTGGTGAAACTAAAGTATTTTTGAACACATAGACTTTTCCTAGTCTTGTGTTGGTTGTGAGGATAATTCACACTATTTAATTTTTGAGATTACTTATATAAATAATTAAAAGTAATTTATATAACGTAAAATAGTAAAATATAGACCTGAAATATGCGAGGTGCTACTCTCTTACCGTCTGCTATCAATTCCATTGGTTCCTCCTATGAGGTAGGGTAAGATTTCCGTCTAACCAATGAAATTGATGACGATAATCTATTTCAGTTATACCAATTGAATAACTAATATCATTTTCTCATATTTAGATCTTACATGTTTATGATGCCTACCAAGTGCTCGATGGAATGTTTGAATGAAACGGGTCTTTTATGTAAGTTTGGGTTAAATTTAGAGCAAGTAAACGTAGATCTCTCATTATATCCTTATCTATTTGATGTCTAAACCTGTTACAATTTCCAGTGATATTCTATTATCTATACACATATTTGAGAAACTTAGATCCATCTTTATGTAATTGGCCCACCCAAACTGATTTGCATTTCTATATGGAAGATTAAAAATAGAAGTTAGTAGATTCAAATAAGTTGTGACTGTAACGTTTTCTTGAGCTTATAAAAAAGTTAATTATCGTCAATTTATATTTTTTTTATATAAGCGTTTATGGTTGTTTCATTTTAAAGAATTTTCTATCAAAATTAGTTTTATTATAATTCATTTATTTCACCTATGTTGATTTGAACCATCCACGTTTTGTATTCCTAAGCATTCCTTTATCAAAATTAAGCTAATTATGATTTTTCTTATTTTCACTTAAAAAATCGCTTTATACTCTTATGTGTTTCCGAGGATTTTTAATAGCAATAAGAATGAAGTTATACTGTAACAATGTTACTTTTTTGGTCAAGTGTTAATTTTCTATTTGGCCCACCCAAAACTAAAATCCTCGCTTCGTCACTTGGTAACGTAATCTAAGTTTGTTACAAAACAGGGTAAAAAAAGCAGTTCATTACTTCATGAAAATCTAGTGAAAAACTTTTTACAATTCACTTCAATGAACCCATGTTTTAATTCATAGCTCTTTGCTCGCCTCTTTGTGTACTATCTGTGTTTTAAGGAGATTATTAAGCTCCACGTAAATAACAAATAGTCATGAATGGTAATGTTGCTCTGTGTTTGACTTTTCTTTTTATCTTCTACAATGTAAATGATACTTCTACCAGGAATTTGTAGTCTACAAGATCATTAAAAAAAGTTTATTCCATGAAAATAGTTATTATGTGATATGGATAATTCAAAAGAATTTATCTTGTGTGACTACAATAGAGATGCTGACTCTTACAGGTACTAAAAGAAATCGTCATATTCATATCTCAACAGTTGCATTTTTTTGGGTAACATGGTTTCCGACCTTTTTTCGCCAAGCGCCACAAGAACTCAAACCGGGTAAAGCCCACCCTTTTCATGAGGTTGGCGTGGCCACTTCAACATTGTTTTCACCTAGAAGGAATTGAACTTGAGGCATTTTACATTTGAGTCATGATAGTCACAAGCCTTTTGCAATTAGGCCACCCACCAACCAACACTTTTACCAAATGATGTACCTTGGACTTCAACCTGATAGGGAATTGCGTTATTGTTAAGCATCATACATGGGTATATATAAGCATTATCTCATATATTGGTAATAAATATCATACCCTTGGAGCTCATAAAGAGTAAAGACCATGTCCTTACTGATTTATGGGTGTTAGACGTGTGTTAATATATGTGATATACGGTAATTAGATTCTGATAGATAGTCAGCCGAAATAAATTGTGTTTCAATCGATAATATATAGATGTGATTTTGTTTGTTTCTAACTTAAAGTTCTTTTTTTTCTTAACTTAATGTTACAATTCTCATATATATGTTTTGTGAAGTGTTTGGCAAAATAATGATTATTTGATTGAGCAATCTATTTAACATGACTGTCAACAAACCAAAGATTATTATTATGACTTACGTCGCAGTAATCATACAATCGCCTCCAAAATGCATGTACATAGTCTATTGCTTCTATAGTTTCATACATTTGTTTTACTCCTTAATAGTGTCCTGTTACTAACTTCTAATTTCTTATATGAAAATTTTGTTGTAGGTCACCTTGGTCAAATAAATACCATCCTCCATTAAAAGAATGGTTACATCCATCTCTTGAGCTGAGAAAACTTAAAATTGAAGACCAGCGACTTCCTTTACTTGCCTGGTACTTTCCAGTTTATTTCATGTTTGTTGATTTTATTAATCCTCGTGTGTCATTTGGCATACAAATTTTTCTGTTGATATTTCCTTATATTTATGAGAAACAATTGATGATGGATTTGTATCTTGTTAGGTAGTATGAAGGAGGTGTTTGGTCTGTTTACTTGTGGGAGGATGATGACCAAGAAGGCTTCTCGGCATGCTTCTTGATTAAAAAAGGTAAGCAGTATCTAACATAGTTAACCATCCTTTTGTTTTACATGAAATTAATTTGCAAAACATTTTAACTATGAAGATGGATCGAAGTATGCACATGGTAGAAGAGGTTACCCGAATGAGGGTGGTTGGGATATACATGTTATTGAGGTAGCTTTCATGTGCTAATATACTCAGGGAATGTATCATGTTACATTGTTTATGTTTACATGATACTGTAATTATTTTGAAATTTACAGGTGGGCTAGAGCAAGAAGGTATAGCAAACTACTGTCTAGCAAGTACTGTAATGCTGTCAATGACAACCGATCATGAGACATCTGGCACATTTAGTTTGTCGGGATCAATTCGAAGACAGGCAGGGTTTGCAGAGTTATTGGGCTGATAGCCATATGTGCCAACAACCTAGTTATCAGTTTGTTACAAAACATGTGATGATCAAATATTATTAGTGATTTGATAAAAAAATATTGTTGGTGACTACTGAAACCTTGCATACTGAAATAAACAGGAATTTCACTTGTATGATGTCATGGGCATTTGGGCTCACTACACCACTAGTATTATGAATGTATTTTGGTATATGTAGATTGGAAATGGCACATACCCATTGATGTCATGGCTGATCTTCTTACGTCATATGTCGTAAGCTAGAGATATTAGCTTTACCTCAGGTCATGTTTCTTAGCATTTTATTGTGTGTTTTCCTTCACATCATAAGTCATTGAGTTCAATCTCACACTAGAATCCAAGTTGAACTTTGAAAGTATTTGCTCATGTAGTTGTTTCCAGTATGCAAAATAGTAACATAATTTGTGTTCTTGAAAGTCAATGCTTGAGCTTGGACTCGATGGGTCATATTCTACTTGATTAATTAAGCGTAAATATTGTTGATACTTGTGAAAGGTTTTACAGATATTTAAATATACGTATGTCCGGATTCGAACTCGAGACTTCGGGATTGCACACATTACGTATGAGAATTGATGTTAAATAATTAATATATATAAAATGTTATTATTATTAATTATTAGTCACGAAATAAATACTTAACGGTAGTTAATATTTAACGAGGTTTGGCTAACGGTTGTTAAATGTAAACTACGAGGACTAAGGATGAAATTAGTGGACAAGAAGGATCTATAATCCCCTTGGGGATGCATGGCCGGTCGTGGGCTTCCCAACCCAAGGAGGTGAGATTTCTTGGTCCCCAAGTTTTGAGAACCTATATATACAAACCCTTGTATTCATTATTCTCCTAACCTTTGATCACCAATAAACCTAATTTCTTTCTCCTCTCCTCCCTCTTGTGTTTGGCCGAATCGTACAACCCCCCTCCTCAAGGGATCAATTTTCCCAAGCTCAAGAAACTAGTATTTGGTTTTATTTGTGATTCAAGAACCTAGCTTTTCACATCAAATCGCTATTAGTACGTGTGTACAAGAACGAAGAACAAGCGCACTTGTGTTTGTGTATTCCTTGGTGGTCGATTCTTTGTGGGTCGAATTTGGTGAAACCCTAAGTTAGGGTGTTGGGTTTTGTTACTTGTTCACATCACCGTTTGGTTCTTGTTTTGCTAAAAGGTACGCGTTTCTTATTCGGTTAATTAATATACATATATTATTCCTATTTACTTCCGCTGCATGCTTTGATGATGTTTACTTGCTTTTGTAATTGTTATGATTAGTAAAACCCAACAGTGGTATCAGAGCCAGGTTAATATGATGTAATTAATTACCGAAACACATAAAAATTGAATCTTTATGATTATTGCATGCTTTTATGGTTTCTAGGGTTTTGAAATTGGAAACCCTAATTTTTATTTAATAGGGTCGATTACCCTTTAATTATTTTATTAGGTTTTAATTTTGTAAAACTTGTAGAAACCCTAGGATTGCATGCTAATTTTATGTGGTTATTATGAATAAATTGTTATGTGCCATGTAATATGCGTATCTTGGGTGGTAATTGTTATGCGGAATCCATGGTGGAACATGCATGTTTTGCCATGGAGTATTGTTTGTAATAAATTGTTTAGTGATATACATATGTTTTATTTATTTGATAATTATTGAATTGGGGAAGACCTCAATTATACTAATAAAAATTCGTTATGTGCTATTTGGTATACAATTAACTTTGGCTTACGCAATCAACTAGTCGATGTATGTGGCTCATCTACTTGTAGGTGAAAGCCCTAGTTAATGTATGCATTATTTTACGCCTAGAATTGTTTATTAGGTTTTATCGAAATAATTATGCATGTGGCTAATTGTTTTTTTTACATATGTTAAAATTGTTTAGTTATATGTTTATATTATTTGAGTTTGTTTAATTTTTATTAAAGTACTTTTTTGTTTATATATTGTTTGACATGTTAGTAAGCAAAAAGGGTTTTTTGAATAGAAAATTAAATGGACTAAATAATGGCGAAACTGATTTGTTATCTAAGTAATAATTCTTGAACTTTTAATCGATTGATGCGACTGTACTAAATGGTTAGAACGGCTCACCCACTAGAACAAACTATAAAGGGGTTAATAAAGAAGTGCGCACAGTCACACTGAAAGGATGTCTAAGGTTATGCTTTTGCGCTTACCTGGTCCTCTGCCCCCTGTGAGTTCGATTGGAGCTACCTAGTATAGCCATTCTATGTACGAAGCATCTTAGTTCAAAGTTGTAAGTTTCTCAATGCATCGATTAAAACTTTGTAGAATTTAATCTTAGCAATTAAAAATATTATGTAAGTTTTTTCGAAAATATTATGCTATAAAGTTGTATGCATGCTTCTTTATACATAAGTTTTGATTACACGTCAAAAATTGTACCCTTTAAATTTAAGTTTATGCCATCTAATGATATGAAACACTTGAAGTTGTAATTTAGTTATGTGAGACCTTGATCTAGATTACAATAACAAGGTGAATTTTTTTGTTGTGTGAGACCTCAACTTAATTATTTGCAGTTTCTAAATTAGAAAACTTAATTAAGTTAATTAGTGAGACCTATAACTTAAGGCATAATATGGGATAAAATATGCTTACGTTTTGCATTAATTGTTTTGGCAAAATTGTAAATCCCATAACTTTTGGAATTGAAAACTTGTTTGTCAATTATTGTTTTTCAACAATTACCTATTCTATACTTTCACCACTAGCAGATCAACTGATGTGATGAAACTATGATAATGAGGATCCAAAATTCAAGGAAAATTCTATGGTTAATATGAATATTATCCAAAGGGTATTTTATTTTCTTGAATGATTACTTATCGAAAGTACTAACTTTTGAACTTTTATTTTCTGTAGAAATGGCTCAAGCTGAATCTACTGCACTTGCCTCGTCGTTCAAATCTATGTTTGATCGAGAGAAATTGACTGGTAGCGCGAATTTCAATGATTGGTATCGGCAACTCAGAATTGTCTTGAGGGTTGCCAAAAGACTAGATTATTTGACTACGCCTTGTCCTCCTGAACCTGTAGTTGGTGCTACTGCTGAAGCACGAGTGATCGGTCCCAAACGGTCTATCTTTTATTAGTCAACCACTTGTGAATGGTCAACCATAAAAGTCAAACAGCTCAGAACAGAATGCAATTAAGTCCAGAGGAGTTTAGTGTATCCCCGGGTCGTTAAGTCCCAACGAGGTGTGAAAACTGTAATACAACGAATCTGTGATCGGGTGAATATTGAACATAAAAAGGAATATGAGTGAGTGAGTGATTAAACTAAGGAAATTAAATCTATAAAAGACTTTGAAGTCATTTTAATTCTACTTTTAAAAAGCGTTTAACGATTAAAACCTAAAACGTACGTTTACGTTTAAATAAACGTCTACGTACAAAAATAAAAGTGAAAACAGAAATCTAAAAATACCTAGGTGATAAAAATTATGTTTTTACAATCCTAATAATAAAAGAAAATTTTTAGAAAAAGAAAATTAATTTTTACACTATTTAATTATTTATTATTAATTAAAAACTATTTTTAACTATTTAAAAATACATTTAAATATAAGAAAATAGAAAATTATCTAAAAAAAAATAAAAAAAAATGAAATTATAACTTGGAAAAATCTAAAATAACTTAAAACTAATTTTAAAACTGAAAATATATTTTTTTTAGACTTTTTAGATATTTATTAATAATTAAAAACTAATTTAAACTAATTAAAACTAAGAAAAATACTAAATGAACAGTAAAAATTATGAAAATTTCCAGAAAATTATAAAATAAAATTAGAAAGCTAGGAAAAATAAAATGAGAACTGTCTAACCCATAATAAGCAGAATGGGCTAAATAAGCAGTTAGCTAATAAGCCAAAAATAAGCTAAAAAGCAACGCAGGAAACCAAAAGCTCAAATTAAGTCTAATATACCAAAATAAGCATAATATGAAAGGAAATGGACAAATAAGCAACATGGAACTAAAATAAGCACTTGGCTCCTTTGTGTTCTAAGACAGTTATGGGACAGAGTTTGAAGGACAAAACAAGTGGGGTCCACAGAGCTTAAGCTCTTAAACTTGGCTGAAACAGATAGCCAGCTGGGTGGTAATTCCAAAGAACCAAGAAACACCTACTAGGGCCCACTGAGGTGGCCTGTGGGACCTACAGAAGTGGTGAAGATGGCCACTGTGGTGGTGGTGCAACAGCTGCACAGGGGAGACAGTTCCCTTGCAGCTCAATTTGAGGCTATGTGGAGCCCACAATAAAAATCACAAAAATGTAACAAAAATACTAGAGGGTACACAAGCTGGGTCTAAATGATTTCGCAAAAGCTCATAAGCTACAACACAGTAATAAGCTCACTAAAAATCCCACAAGTTTGGGCAAAACTGGTTTGTGCAATTTTGACTTTTATAGGTAAAACTGAAATGTTGACTAAAGTGAGATTTGAATCAAGTTTACTGATTGATTATGATGTTTAATGGTAAAATAAGACTAATGCAAGCTATACCTACTGATTTTAAACTAACATGCAAAGATTTTAAAAGCTAAAACTTAACTGATGTGCAATATAATTGGATCTTAGGCTAATTTTGACTTACAGTGAATACAAGTTGTAATTTAAGCCCAAACTAGTCTAATGTTACTCAAGTAAGATAGATGCAATTACTCCTAACCAATGAATTAACCTACAACTTAGTTTACCAATCAGATCCAAGCACCCCTAATACTTACTGATATGGAGCTTAACGCAACAAAACTCAAATCTAAACCATTACTAACTACAAATCAGATTCAACTAATCAAATAAGATCTATCAGAAGAGATTAAGACAGCAAAATAACACAGAAATCTCAATTACCAAATTATGTAGTCCACAACAGTTAAGTATGCAGATGGATGAATCAAGCTAAAGCAAACTAAATGCCAATCATATAAGCAACATAATAATGATATAAGCTAAATTTAACACAAATAGACTGCGAGTTGTTGATCTACACTACTGAACTGAAAGTGAGATTGAAATGAAAACTTACAAGAATCCAAACTAAGCTAGAACTAACTGGTAACCACAGAACTATTCAGCTACCCTAGCTTGTTAAAAACAAACTAGAAACCCCAAAATCAGCTTCCCAAACTGCTTATCACCAAAAAGTGCTTCTCAGCACTGTTTCAGTTGACTTTGGTTGACTTGATTGGAATTCTGAATTACAGACCATGAAGCTTCACCAATTCACTTAATTAACCAAAAACAAACTTAAACAAACAATTTAAAACACTCTTAACAAACTAAAAACTGGTAATTTGATAGGAATGGTTTTTGGCGGGAAAATTAGAACAAGCATAAAATAGAAATTAGGGGATTGAAACTGGCTAATCAAGACTTAAATAACTTGTAAATTAAATTAAAACATCAAACCCAGAATTCTTTTACATTAATAAAAACGACTACAAGAAAATTAAAAGAGGTCTAAAACAAGTGACAACTGCTACTTCTGTCTTCTTTCTTCTTATATAGCTCTCAACAAGCTTCCTCTTCCATTTTAAACCATTGGATTGGTCAGAGTTGATCTAAGCCTTTGATTGGTCTTTTTGGCGCCAAATTTTGCAACTGGGCCTGATGGCTTGGGACAGGGGAGGGTAGGAATAGGGTGGGTGTGATGATGGGGGTTGGAGTGTTGCAGGTGGTGTGGCAGGGCAGGTGGTGAAGAAGACAGTGGGTGGAGGGAAAAAGGGGTGGTATGTTTGACTGGGGGTTTGACTTGGGGTTTAATAATAGACAGGGGGTCAAGTAGGGGGGTTCAAGGGTATATTGGCAGGGGTTCAAGGCTCAAGGGTCATAGGTGTTTTGTTTATTAATAACATAAGGGCCAAACTTGCAATTCACCAAACTTGAGGGACCAATTCTGCCAATTTTTCAAAGTTGTTCCAAGGGACCAATTTTGACAAGTTTCATTAGTACAAGGACCATAAAAGATAATTTTCCATTTTTAAAATTCCAAGGACTATTTTTGCCAATTTTGAAACTTGAAGGACCAAACTTGTAAATTCTCCAAACGTTTTACCCAAGGATCATTTTTGATAAATTTTGATTTTGAAAGGACTTGGGTTGACTTTTATTTCAAAACAAATGCTCAGGGACTGATTTTGTCAAGATTTGAAAGTTTGAGGGACTGAAACTGCCAATTATGCAAACTTAGCTCGATTTTCATCTGATTTTAAACATTTTGCATCTGAAACATATAAAATACAATTTTGAGATATTTTCAGTATTTTGATGCATTTCTGAGCGTTTTCAGATGTTTTTGCAGTTTAAATTGTACAAAAATGATGAGTATTTGCATACTCATCAATCCCCCACACTAAGATATTGCTAGTCCCTAGCAATCTTTTGAGAAAACTTAATGGATTTGAATCTCTTTACCAAATTCCATTACTTCTGGAGTAGCCAAATGTTTCAGTTCAAGTAAGAACTATGGTACACTGATAACCATATGATTTTGAGCAAAATCACCAGCTTTCAACTGTTTTGATTTGTCTTTACCAGAAGCCGTTTGCTCCTGGACTAGCCAACTCTTAGATAAAATATCTTTGGTGAGCTGATTACCAATTATGGTTTTCCAACCGCCTTTACCACAAGCCATAAACTTGCGGGCTAGCCAACTCTTCACTAATTAAAGATATGGTGAGCTGAACACCATATAATTTTGGGCAAATTGCAAGCCGTCAACGGATTTGAGATATCTTTACCAAGAGCCGTTTGCTCCTGGATTAGCCAATCCTTTTGTTTATTAGACATGGCGGACTGATAACCATATGCTGAGTGAGTGAAAAACACTTACTCCAAAAAAAATTTTTGGCCAAAAATGGGGGAATTGGGTGGTATAATTACATGATAAAATTCGTGAGAATTCCCCCCCACACTAGAAATGAATATTGCCCTCAATATTCAAAGTACCGGCGGTTATGCCGAAACATAGAACGTAAAAGGGAAATACTACGGCCATTATTTTTGCGATGATTTTTTTTTTTTTTTTTTTTTTTTTTTGAAAACTTTATATACAACAGCGGGGGGCAACTCCCCCACACTAGGGTGGTACACACGGGTGACAACCCATGTTTAACTACTGTTTTTGATTACCGAGTCGCTAGCTTGACTCGACCCCGTATTAATTTGTTCATGGGGAAGTAAGTGGAAGAGACAATCTCCATCGGACTTTCATTCAAGATGTTTGTATAAACATTGAAGTACGTGAAAGTTCCACACCAATGAGATATACATAGACAGACTCGGCTCACAAATGGTACATGGAAATGCCGGGGTCAAAGATGGTATCTTCACTCCTGAATGAGTGGAGAAGAGAAGAAGTCACGGGATAGGTGAAGAAAAGAAAGAAAGTCATGATGAAAATCATGACTAACTCATCTTCATCCATAGGAGAATCCATAATTTCAGTATTATGAATCTCATCATTTAAGCTCACGTGATCAAGACAAATCCCGGGTGTGTCATGATCAAAGTGGAAGTTATCATACTCCGGCGGAGATATGATATGAGTGAGTTCACCGGCGAACTCCTCGTGAAGAGAATCAATCACAAGATGTAAATCTGTGAATTCTTGTTCCACTGTAGACTCATCACTATCCTCAATCTGAGTATCAAAGAGTGGATTCTCAGAAATTAAAGTGAATTCAGAGTCGAATTCAAATAGAGGATTAGTGAGAGTTGTTTTGAATGCTTCAGGAACAAAGTGATCAACATTCTCTATTGGACTGTTGGGATAAGAAGTGGGTGAACGATCATTATAAAGGAGACTTTCAATTTCTCCTAGGTCGGCTTCGAAATCAAAGATATCATCATCACTTTTCGATGAAAGTGGATTGATGTGAGCGAGTTCATCGGTGAACTCCTCAAGAAGAGGATCAGACTGTGGGAGTGATGCCTCAACATACTCGATGTTTCCATAGGAAGCTCAATCGTCGCTAAGATCAGAGAAAGTTTCAAAATGATCTTTTGAACACTCAAGAGGGGAAAGAGAATCACACATATGATCAGAAGTTCCCTGTGACTCTCTCGGGATTGGGACAAGGTTCTCAACACTAGACTTTATGAATTCGTTCGATTCCTTTTCAGGAACAGTGTCAAGATGCTCATCCCCCATGTTCAGAGAGTGAGTGGGAATATCGGGTGTGATAGCAGTTGTTTGAGAATGAATCTCAACTGCTGGGATATCAACTGATGAACTTGATGAATCTTTATAGAATTGAAGGATATCAAGTGTATCCTCATCATCACTGTCATCAGGAATAAAACGAAATTGAGAGCTAGATCTGGCTGCTTTTTCTTTTGCAATTGATTCCCTAATAGATTTTTCAAACGCAATTTGGGAATTTATTTTAGCAGCCTGCTCTTCAGCTAGCAATTCTTCCATGGATTTCTCATGTGAATTTTGAATGACGGGACATTGTGGGAGTGGAGATTTGTCAAAACCGGAAGGTTGACATTGATAATCATCATGAGGACCCCCACAATATACACAAGAAAAACTGGGAGCATTTCGAAATGCTGTTTTACTCAACTCCTCAGTTCTTTTTACTAACTCCAGAAGCTCTAGATAAGTGTCTTGTTGGGTTTGCTGAGGAGTTTGAGTCATTTGGCACTGTGGAGGTTGGTCGTGATATGGATAGTCGTAATTGTTACAAGGAAATGGATTCCCTGTTTGACAATCAGAGCTGAAATGGGGACCTCCACAGTTCTCACAACAAAATGATTGTTGTGACTGATTTGGTGAATAACATGGATATTGATCATTTCCAAAGTTCAGAGTGTTATTAGAGATTTGTTCATAGAAAAACGTGTCTCTGGTCTGACACTCAAATCCTTGGTGAGGACCTCCACAAAACTCACACAGATATGTCAATATCTCATGATGTGGTGGCTGGTAGAATGAATCAGATGTGTCATGGTAAGGATAGGGAGCTTGGTTATAGACAGACCCATCTCCTGATTCTACCATGCTACAGCCGGGACAATTCCCACCATTATGAGGACCACCACACCATTGGCAACCAAAATGGTGTGGATACGACATAGGAAAGAATCAAAGGTTTACAGAGGGGTTAGGATGAAGAATCAAAGATGTGAGAGGGTAAAGATGGATATTTTTGGATTTTTGGATAAACATTTTGTAAATATAAGAAAGAAAATCTTTTTGGGTTTTTGTGTTCGTTGAAAACTGATTTTAAAATGTTTTCGGGAACCGTTTTGTTTTTATATGATAATAATAAGAAAATATGAACAAGGATGGTAAATATACAATGGATGTATATTCAACAACACTGATGCTTCAAATTCGTAGAACGCAGCACACCTCCCCGGCAGCGGCGCCAAATTTTGATCGGTCCCAAACGGTCTATCTTTTATTAGTCAACCACTTGTGAATGGTCAACCATAAAAGTCAAACAGCTCAGAACAGAATGCAATTAAGTCCAGAGGAGTTTAGTGTATCCCCGGGTCGTTAAGTCCCAACGAGGTGTGAAAACTGTAATACAACGAATCTGTGATCGGGTGAATATTGAACAGAAAAAGGAATATGAGTGAGTGAGTGATTAAACTAAGGAAATTAAATCTATAAAAGACTTTGAAGTTATTTTAATTCTACTTTTAAAAAGCGTTTAACGATTAAAACCTAAAACGTACGTTTATGTTTAAATAAACGTCTACGTACAAAAATAAAAGTGAAAACAGAAATCTAAAAATACCTAGGTGATAAAAATTATGTTTTTACAATCCTAATAATAAAAGAAAATTTTTAGAAAAAGAAAATTAATTTTTACACTATTTAATTATTTATTATTAATTAAAAACTATTTTTAACTATTTAAAAATACATTTAAATATAAGAAAATAGAAAATTATCTAAAAAAAAAAATGAAATTATAACTTGGAAAAATCTAAAATAACTTAAAACTAATTTTAAAACTGAAAATATATTTTTTTAGACTTTTTAGATATTTATTAATAATTAAAAACTAATTTAAACTAATTAAAACTAAGAAAAATACTAAATGAACAGTAAAAATTATGAAAATTTCCAGAAAATTATAAAATAAAATTAGAAAGCTAGGAAAAATAAAATGAGAACTGTCTAACCCATAATAAGCAGATTGGGCTAAATAAGCAGTTAGCTAATAAGCCAAAAATAAGCTAAAAAGCAACGCAGGAAACCAAAAGCTCAAATTAAGTCTAATATACCAAAATAAGCATTATATGACAGGAAATGGACAAATAAGCAACATGGAACTGAAATAAGCACTTGGCTCCTTTGTGTTCTAAGACAGTTATGGGACAGAGTTTGAAGGGCAAAACAAGTGGGGTCCACAGAGCTTAAGCTCTTAAACTTTGCTGAAACAGATAGCCAGCTGGGTGGTGATTCCAAAGAACCAAGAAACACCTACTAGGGCCCACTGAGGTGGCCTGTGGGACCCACAGAAGTGGTGAAGATGGCCACTGTGGTGGTGGTGCAACAGCTGCACAGGGGAGACACTTCCCTTGCAACTCAATTTGAGGCTATGTGGAGCCCACAATAAAAATCACAAAAATGTAACAAAAATACTAGAGGGTACACAAGCTGGGTCTAAATGATTTCCCAAAAGCTCATAAGCTACAACACAGTAATAAGCTCACTAAAAATCCCACAAGTTTGGGCAAAACTGGTTTGTGCAATTTTGACTTTTATAGGTAAAACTGAAATGTTGACTAAAGTGAGATTTGAATCAAGTTTACTGATTGATTATGATGTTTAATGGTAAAATAAGACTAATGCAAGCTATACCTACTGATTTTAAACTAACATGCAAAGATTTTAAAAGCTAAAACTTAACTGATGTGCAATATAATTGGATCTTAGGCTAATTTTGACTTACAGTGAATACAAGTTGTAATTTAAGCCCAAACTAGTCTAATGTTACTCAAGTAAGCTAGATGCAATTACTCCTAACCAATGAATTAACCTACAACTTAGTTTACCAATCAGATCCAAGCACCCCTAATACTTACTGATATGGAGCTTAACGCAACAAAACTTAAATCTAAACCATTACTAACTACAAATCAGATTCAACTAATCAAATAAGATCTATCAGAAGAGATTAAGACAGCAAAATAACACAGAAATCTCAATTACCAAATTATGTAGTCCACAACAGTTAAGTATGCAGATGGATGAATCAAGCTAAAGCAAACTAAATGCCAATCATATAAGCAACATAATAATGATATAAGCTAAATTTAACACAAATAGACTGCGAGTTGTTGATCTACACTACTGAACTGAAAGTGAGATTGAAATGAAAACTTACAAGAATCTAAACTAAGCTAGAACTAACTGGTAACCACAGAACTATTCAGCTACCCTAGCTTGTTAAAAACAAACTAGAAACCCCAAAATCAGCTTCCCAAACTGCTTATCACCAAAAAGTGCTTCTCAGTACTGTTTCAGTTGACTTTGGTTGACTTGATTGGAATTCTGAATTACAGACCATGAAGCTTCACCAATTCACTTAATTAACCAAAAACAAACTTAAACAAACAATTTAAAACACTCTTAACAAACTAAAAACTGGTAATTTGATAGGAATGGTTTTTGGCGGGAAAATTAGAACAAGCATAAAACAGAAATTAGGGGATTGAAACTGGCTAATCAAGACTTAAATAACTTGTAAATTAAATTAAAACATCAAACCCAGAATTCTTTTACATTAAAACAATAAAAACGACTACAAGAAAATTAAAAGAGGTCTAAAACAAGTGACAACTGCTACTTCTGTCTTCTTTCTTCTTATATAGCTCTCAACAAGCTTCCTCTTCCATTTTAAACCATTGGATTGGTCAGAGTTGATCTAAGCCTTTGATTGATATTTTTGGCGCCAAATTTTGCAACTGGGCCTGATGGCTTGGGACAGGGGAGGGTAGGAATAGGGTGGGTGTGATGATGGGGGTTGGAGTGTTGCAGGTGGTGTGGCAGGGCAGGTGGTGAAGAAGACAGTGGGTGGAGGGAAAAAGGGGTGGTATGTTTGACTGGGGGTTTGACTTGGGGTTTAATAATAGACAGGGGGTCAAGTAGGGGGGTTCAAGGGTATATTGGCAGGGGTTCAAGGCTCAAGGGTCATGGGTATTTTGTTTATTAATAACATAAGGGCCAAACTTGCAATTCACCAAACTTGAGGGACCAATTCTGCCAATTTTTCAAAGTTGTTCCAAGGGACCAATTTTGACAAGTTTCATTAGTACAAGGACCATAAAAGATAATTTTCCATTTTTAAAATTCCAAGGACTATTTTTGCCAATTTTGAAACTTGAAGGACCAAACTTGTAAATTCTCCAAACGTTTTACCCAAGGATCATTTTTGATAAATTTTGATTTTGAAAGGACTTGGGTTGACTTTTATTTCAAAACAAATGCTCAGGGACTGATTTTGTCAAGATTTGAAAGTTTGAGGGACTGAAACTGCCAATTATGCAAACTTAGCTCGATTTTCATCTGATTTTAAACATTTTGCATCTGAAACATATAAAATACAATTTTGAGATATTTTCAGTATTTTGATGCATTTCTGAGCGTTTTCAGATGTTTTTGCAGTTTAAATTGTACAAAAATGATAAGTATTTGCATACTCATCAACGAGCTGCATGGAAATCTGAGTATGACAAGTATAATGAGGTCGCCTGCATTATGCTTGGGAGTATGAATTCAAACTTGTAAAAAAAGTTTGAAAATTACTTCCCTAATCTCATGCTCGAAGAATTGCAAAGGTTGTTTGAAAAGCCAGTGACTGTAGAGCTGTATGATCTGATAGATGCTCTACATAGTTGCAAGCAAGGAAAAGGGAAACCTATGAGCGCCCACTGCCTGGAAATGATGAGTTACATGGACCAGCTCGGGAGACTCAACTATGTCTACCCCAATGACATACAAATTGGCCTTATCAACAGATCCCTTAACAAGGAGTTTGATGGTTTCGTGCGCAATTACAATATGCATTGCACGAGGAAGACAGTCAGTGAGGTACATGCAATGCTCATTGATTACGAGAAAGGTTTGCCCAAGAAGGCCCCTAAACTTGCGGTTCTAACCATCCAAAAGGGTAGGATTTCTAAGCCTAATAAGCCGCTAGCGAACAAGAAAGGGAAAGGTAAGGGTAAAGTTGATAAGGGAAAACAAGTTATGGCTTATCAACAAGAACCCAAGAAGTACCCTCCCAAAAAGCGTGAGAATCCCAAGAAGGATCAAGCTTGTCATCACTGCACCGAGGTAGGACACTGGAAGAGGAATTGTCCGCTCTACCTTGATGAGTTGCGCACTAAGAGGTATAAAAATACTGGCAATGTGGCTAGTATTTCAGGTACTCTTTTGATGATAGAATTATTTGCTTTTCCTCATAAAATAAATTCCTGGGTATATGATACTGGATGTCGTATTCACATTTGTAATACACTGCAGGGAATTAGAGGTGCAAGGAAGCTCACCTATGGACAACAATACCTGCACGTGGGTAATGGAGCACATGCAGTCGTTGAAGCTATAGGCACGTTTGATTTAGTTTTACCTTCGGGTTTAGTACTGTCTTTGAACGATTGTCATTACGCACCTTCTATTGTTAGGGGTGTCGTTTCTGTTTCCTTGTTAAAAGATATTGGTTTTATTCATACATTTACTGATTATGGAATTTCGGTTTTTTTAAATGGTGTTTTTTACTTTAATGTTATTCTAGTAAATGGTGTGTTTGAAATTGATTTGCATGATAATGTGATTGATAAAAATAATTCTGTCTTTAGCATCAATAATAAAAAAATCAAAAGTGATTTGGATTCTTCATTTCTTTGGCATTGTAGACTTGCTCACATAGGCAAGAAACGCATGCAAAAGCTACAACATGATGGGCTTTTGCAAGACATCAATGATGAATCATTTGATAAATGCGAATCTTGCATATCTGGGAAGATGACCAAGAAACCTTTTACAAATAGTTTAGAAAGGGCTTCTGATCTTCTTGGTGTGATACATACTGACGTATGTGGACCACTAAGACATGTGTCAAGGAAGGGTGCTAGCTACTTCTTAACCTTTACTGATGATTTCAGTCGTTATGGTTATGTTTATTTACTTAAACATAAACATGAAGTCTTTGAAACATTTAAGGTTTTTAAGAGTGAAGTAGAACTGCAACTAGGAAAGAAGATTAAAGCTCTTCGATCCGATAGAGGTGGTGAATATTTAAGCCAAGAGTTTAAAGATTATCTAGCTGAGTGTGGTATCGTCCAGCAACTCACATCTCCATATACTCCAGAACAAAATGGTGTATCTGAGAGAAGAAATCGTACATTGTTAGACATGGTGCGATCAATGTTTAATCTTACAACTCTTCCCTTATCCTTTTGGGATTATGCTTTAGAAACTGCTGTTCGCATATTGAATATGGTTCCAACTAAGAAGGTTGATAAGACTCCTTATGAAGTGTCGTATGTGAAAGCTCCCAACTTGTCTTACTTAAAGGTCTGGGGTTGTGAGGCGTTTGTTAAACGTGACTCTGTTGATAAGCTACAACAAAGATCTGTTAAGTGTATCTTCGTAGGATACCCAAAGGAAACTATGGGTTACTACTTTTACTTTCCACCTGAAAACAAAGTAATTGTTGCTAGGTATGGAGACTTTCTTGAAAAGGATCTCATATCTCATGAATTCAGTGGGAGAGTTTATGATCTGGAAGATGATCAAGAAGATACAACACCTTCTGAAAACATTAGCCAACCTCAAGTAGAACCTGAAAGTCTGGGCGTTCCACCTGAAGTTGAAGTGGTTCCCATTTGTAGATCTACAAGGACTACGCGTGCACCTGAGCGTCTATGTCTCAATGTAGAAGCTGAGGAAAATATTGATCTTGGTGAACCTGCTAACTATAAAGCTGCCATGATGAGTCCTGAAAAGGATAAATGGCAAGTTGCAATGAATGGGGAAATGCAATCCATGAGAGATAACAAAGTCTGGATAGAGGTTGACTTACCTCAAAATGCTAAGGTAGTTGGAAGTAAGTGGCTCTATAAGATAAAGATGGACATGGATGGCAATGTACACACCTATAAAGCTCGTCTTGTAGCTCAAGGGTTTACTCAAAATTTTGGGATAGACTACGAGGAGACATTTTCTCCTATAGCAGACATTAGAGCTATTAGGATTCTTATAGCCATAGCTGCGTACTATGACTATGAGATATGGCAAATGGATGTAAAAACTGCCTTCTTAAACGGTCGCCTAGATGAGGACATCTATATGGCGCAGCCTGAAGGGTTTATGAATCCAAAGTTTCCAAAGCGTGTATGCAAACTTCAAAGATCCATTTATGGGTTGAAGCAAGCATCAAGGAAATGGAACAAGAAGTTTGATGAAGAAATCAAGAAATTTGGTTTCACTCAAAATCTTGATGAGCCATGTGTATATCACAAAGCTAGTGGGAGTAATGTTATTTTCCTTATCTTATATGTCGATGACATATTGATCATGGGAAAAGACATTCCAAGTTTACAAGATGTAAAGTCTTATCTTGGGAAGTGCTTTTCTATGAAGGATCTAGGGGAAGCAGCATTTATTCTAGGAATCAAGATCTACCGAGATAGATCAAGGTTGTTAATTGGACTAAGCCAAAGTACTTACATTGATAAAATATTGAAGAGATTCAATATGCAAGATTCCAAGAAGGGGTATTTGCCGATGCAAGTTAAACATGGCTTAAGTAGTGAACTATGCGCGTCAACACCTGAAGAGGTGGCACACATGAGAAAAGTTCCTTATGCTTCGGCTGTAGGATCTATCATGTATGCTGTGAGATGTACAAGGCCTGATGTGGCGTTTGTACATAATATCACCAGTTGATATCAACAGAATCTAGGTGTGAAACACTGGCAAGCTGTTAAGAACATTCTTAAGTATCTAAGGGCTACTAAAGAAATGTTTCTAGTGTATGGAGGAAATCTAGATGCAGAACTTGATGTTACAGGTTTTTGCGATGCGTCTTTTCAAACTGATAAAGATGATAAGAAGTCTCAAACGGGATACGTCTTTGTCGTTAATGGAGGAGCAGTTGACTGGAAGAGCAAGAAGCAGACAACGACTGCGATGTCTATTACAGAAGCTGAGTACATAGCTGCTTCGGAAGCTGTTTGGATTAGGAAATTCATTTCTGGACTCGGAGTAATGCCCTCAATCGAATTACCTTTAAATGTATATTGTGACAACTCTGCTGCAATAACATTTGCCAATGAGCCTGGAGTCATGAAGGGCGCCAAACATTTTCCTCGTCGATATCACTTTGTTCGAGAACAAGTCGAAATATGTGAAATCAATCTACTCAAAGTTCATACAGATGATAATCTAGTTGATCCCTTTACGAAGCCTTTGCCAAAAGAAAAACTTACTCACCATTCTGATGGGATAGGACTTCGTTTAGCTAGTAGTTTCATGCAGATCTGTGATTAGTATTTGGATAAATGATGTTATGAACAAATATTACTTTAATGAAATAAAATAGTTGTTTATGTTTATTTTTCATTTTCTTAATATTATATCCTATATTTGCATGTTTAATCCGTGAATAACTTATGTTATTCTAAATAGTCCGTTGTCGATCAATGATGTGGGAATATCATTGAATTAAGACAAATCTGAGTTTTGGTAGAATATACTTTTAAAGTATATTGATGCGTGAGACATACCAGATTCACATGATATTCAATGAATTGAATATAGGACAGATCCCAACTTTACATGATGATACTTATGGATCTTTGTCATTAACTATATCATGAAGTGTTTATCCTCAGACTTGAGATACCAGATAACTGTTATGAATGTAGTGCATTTGTGTAAGATAGTCTAACGCTATCCGTAACTGGTAGTTATAAGGGCTATTTTCAGAAGTGTTACAAAGTTCATGAGTTATGTTTGTAGTCAAGAGAATTTGTTCCTTTGCATTTGTTTCAAAGCATAATACTATACTTGGGCCCCTCGTAGGGTTGACAAGATGTTTGTATGGCCATACCCAAGATCTATCTGGAATACGTTCAGATGATTTGGTAATCTTGTTCAATCGAGTATAACGAGAAACAGAATATTAACTTATGAAATGACTTGATCCATATTCATAGTTAATTTAGTATTAGTAACAAAAGGATAAGTAAAAATGATGAATCATTAAATGGTTTTTCCAGGAAACCATACTCGATTTGATCTGGGGGCATTGGCGTGTTAGGCTAGACTAAACCAATGTCATTACTATATTTTGTAATATCCAAGTGGGAGCTGAAAGGTTTTATGGATATTTAAATATACGTATGTCCGGATTCGAACTCGAGACTTCGGGATTGCACACATTACGTATGGGAATTGATGTTAAATAATTAATATATATAAGATGTTATTATTATTAATTATTAGTCACGAAATAAATACTTAATGGTAGTTAATATTTAACGAGGTTTGGCTAACGGTTGTTAAATGTAAACTACGAGGACTAAGGATGAAATTAGTGGACAAGAAGGATCTAGAATCCCCTTGGGGATGCATGGCCGGTCGTGGGCTTCCCAACCCAAGGAGGTGAGATTTCTTGGTCACCAAGTTTTGAGAACCTATATATACAAACCATTGTATTCATTATTCTCCTAACCTTGGATCACCAATAAACCTAATTTCTTTCTCCTCTCCTCCCTCTTGTGTTTGGCCGAATCGTACAACCCCCTCCTCAAGGGATCCATTTTTCCAAGCTCAAGAAACTCGTGTTTGGTTTTATTTGTGATTCAAGAACCTAGCTTTTCACATCAAATCGCTATTAGTACGTGTGTACAAGAACGAAGAACAAGCGCACTTGTGTTTGTGTATTCCTTGGTGGTCGATTCTTTGTGGGTCGAATTTGGTGAAACCCTAAGTTAGGGTTTTGGGTTTTGTTACTTGTTCACATCACTGTTTGGTTCTTGTTTTGCTAAGAGGTACGCGTTTCTTATTCGGTTAATTAATATACATATATTATTCCTATTTACTTCCGCTGCATGCTTTGATGATGTTTACTTGCTTTTGTAATTGTTATGATTAGTAAAACCCAACAACTTGCATTGTTGTTGTGGGTTATTTTCTAAATCAATGGTTGGATAAGCAATATCACATGGAAAACTATAGTGCAACTTTTTGTTATAATTAAATGTACCTGGAATATATAATAAGTTGGTGCTTGAGTGGAGTTGAGAAATAAGTGGCAAGGTAAATATTTGTAGCAGTTTGACCACTACAAAATTTCTTTTTTTATATTTATTTGCGGTTTTAACCAATGTCGGAACCGCCTGTTTCTAAATTAAAGTTATATTTGATTAATTACTTATACATTTTTATGGTATGCAACAGCCGAGGTTATCACCAGCGAAGAAACTGGTGGGACAAGAATCTTTTTTAATTTTGCCGATACTGAGGTTGCTTCCGCTGCAATCAGGGCTATGGACCATCAGGTACTAAATAACTAGTATTTATTCTTATTTCTTGATTACTTGCTTTATCATACAAACTACATACTCATATGAATTTTGTAAAAGGAAAAACTTTATGAATCTATTGTACCTACATTAGAAACATAGCCTTGTAGTATTGTCAGGGCTGATCTTCTTACGCCATATGCCGCAAGCTAGAGATATTAGCTTTACCTTAGGTCAGTTTTCTTAGAGTTTTATTGTTTGTTTTCCTTCACGCCATAAGGCATTTAATTCTATTTAAATTGTCGTTTTGGTGGGATATATTCATTCACTAACTTCTTAATCTAGTTGTTAAAGTTCTGCAGATTGAGGATACTCTTCGTGCAACTAAGAGAGACTGTTATAGATTTAGATGAATGGCTACAAGTGCTTAAATGAGTGTTTACAACTTTTGGTGGAATTTTGCTGTAACTTGTTTAAGTTATTCTTAGCTACAAGCTTACACTTTGATACAAACATACAATACATTTCATTTCGAGCTAACGAATTTGACTTGTATAGTTATCAATGAATTTATTTCATAGCTACAAGCTTACACTTTATATATAGTTGTTGCATTTATATTTCTTTATTTCTGTGAATCATTTGTAGATTATAGAATTTCTAAAAGAATTGGAAAATTTTAGAAATGATTTTTTTTAATAAAATAGATTTACAAAAAGACAGATTTTAGATAAAAACATTTCTTTTTATGCAATATAAAGATAGATTGGATGCTTCTATAAAGACAGGTTGTGGGAGAACCGGTGTCGATGTCCAATAAAAATATGTTTGGTCACTCTATAATAGAGACCGATTTAAGGAGAAAACCAGTGTCAATTCTTCTAATAGAGACAGGTTGCCAAACCGGTTTCTATATCTTTCGATCATGGAGATACCCCCCTTCAGAGAGTGGTTCCAAAACCACTCTTCATGGGTTATTTTGACCGGTTTTTGTGAGATTTTTTGTAATAGTGTGTTTGGATTACCTTATTTCACCGGCTTACGAAACTGCAATGGTGAAATGAATCATTGGCACGCGAAACTGCAGTGGCGAAAGTGTAGTGGTGAAAGTGGTGGGGAGGAAGAAATTCCAGTGGTGAGAGTAGAGGAAGAGGTAGAAGAAAGTTAGCGGAAGAATATTTGTTTTAGAAAATAATGTTATAATGTTGTTGTTTAACTGATTGTAGAGAGTAAATTATGCTTGAAGTGATTTTTGTAGCGAATGTTATTGTTAAATGTGCGAAATCGGTTTCGGTTTGCGTTAAGGAAGAACTGAGTTTAGTAAAGCCAGTTATATTAAAGTTTGCAACAAGTGCTACTTATAATGTATGGATTGGTAGTACAGGTTTTGAGGAAAACAACATGTGATTAATTTATTTTCCTAAATTTCATCCTTTTCAAAAAAAACATACTACAACCATATAGACAAACAAAAAACGCAAGAATAGAAGTCTTAACACAGCAACCTCGCTGCAACGCGCGAGCTACCCAGCTCGTATATACTAAAAGTGGGGTATGAATAGTGTCAAGCACTGTAGTAACAGTGCTACATAAAAAAAAGGGAAGGGCCAAGTATGCAAAGGCTTAAACTTTAGGGAATAGTTTGAAACTATTCCTTAAGGTTTAACTACCTTTGCAAACTTGGTCCTTCAGGGAATAACGATGTAATATAATTGAACTTTTAAAGACCAATACATAATTATGTATATACATTTATAAAAAATATAACGAGTCCATAGCACTTCTGCAGCAACACGTGGGATCACCCGCTCATTTGACGTTAATTCTAAAGAGCTTTAAAGATCATTCTGATCGATAAATCAAAGATTCAAAACTTGGTTCGATTCAGAAAGTCATCCTCACAAATATTAAGATAAGAATTATTTTGTTAACCATATTTTGATCGTGTAATACTTTTTAGGAGACTATTATAAATGGTGTTAACATTGGCTAAATAACTTAGAATCAAACGATTTTTTTTTAACTGTACGTTCATTATCATGTTGTAAACTATGATTAATAAACGGGTAAACTTGAAAGAGTACTTTTCAAGTTAACCAGAAAAGTCTAGCCATTTTGGCTCTGATATATGTAGCCTAACTCGTATAGCCGTTTATGGACTTGTAAACAACTTACTAATGTGTTCAAAAATAGTTACAACTTAATAAGGTTGTATAATGTTTAGATAAAGGTGAAAAGTTATGGTTTTAAGATTATCTATATATTTTCAGGAAGCTGTTTCATTAAATTGTTTCAAATATATATATTGGCAGATCAAAATGGAGCAGAAGTAGATTTCTAGTGGTTCAAACGTCACCATACAGGACCCGATGTTAGAAGATGAGACATCACTAACATTAGTTGCAGATCATAACGCTGTATATAATAGCAAGACGAATGAATCACACCTTCTCAATCTTCCATTCAATATTTTGGAAATAATTGTGGAGTATTGTTTGGTATCGAATACATGCATTTTCGTGCTACAAGCAAACATTGTCATTTAGCAGCACAATGGAGTAACCAAACCAGATCACGAATGTATTCATCTGACTCACCGTGGCTAGTTGTGTTACACAAGAAACAAGAGAAAATCACTTTTAAACATCCCATAATGGGTGATAAGTACTTTAAGGAAACGTTTTCTGCAACGATCCATGTTGACAATATATGTTGTTCCATGTTTGGGTGGTTACTACTCTATGATACTTGCAGAAACCTCGTGTTCTATAATCCCTTCACTAGTGATATCCATAAACTTCCGGTACTGCCTTATATGTTCGAAAAATTATGTTTCTCAGCACCACCAACTTCCCCTTATTGTATGGTTATTGGATTTAGAGAAGGTCTAATGATCATCTATGTTAGGATTTAGGGATACATAATCAAAAAAGCAAATGACCAACAACACAAATTGATCGATATGAGCAAAACAAGATCAGTGGCTAAAGCACCAAAGCTGGTATTTTATTTATGAAGTCAAAGTCTAATACAAAGTTCTATATCTCTATGTTATATAAAGAACAAACCGACATACAAAAACTTAAATACAAAGTATCTTACTACTTAAGATACTACCAAAATGACCAAAATACCCTTATAATACTAGCTAAGTTAAGTAGTACCAAAATTACCAAACTACCCTTCTGAGGTGAAGTCACAATATCTAACAATCTCCACCTTGAGTTCAACTCCTAAGTAACACCATATCTCCAATTATCGATATTGTTCCAATGGTTAAAACATAACCTGTCAAGGATCTTCTAGCATCAAGATACGCATCATAATCCAAATCTGAGTAGCCGACAACCAAATATTTACGTTCACCATCGTAAATGAGGCCAACATCACAGGTCCTGAGTTAAACTCCTCCACCTGCTTCAAATCAAATTCAAAGTTCCAAAGGCTAGAGATACTAGCCTAATTCAAATCAAATGATCGATTCCCAAAAGCAATCTGAAACAAAATCGATCCAAAGAAAATGCCAATAACTTCAAAACGAACAATCAAATGTTACCCGACAAATTCAAAACGGCCAACCAAACAAACAAATCGGCTCAAAAGATCTTCACCAGTAATGATCAAATTCGGGCAATAAACTTCAAAATCCCGACAAACGAAGATCCAAATTTCCAAATTGACAAATTCTCAACGATTGAACAAATTCCAACCGACCTAATAATCAAGTCTTCAAACACCAAATCGATCTTCAAATTTCAAGTACCACTTATTTTAATAAGGATTACGGTACAAATTCAAACTTATTATCCAAGTATCAAAGAAATTCAAGTTAATGAATAACTAGACGAACGAGCTCTATTAATTCAAATGCCCCGAATATGATACGGATAATAATTTCAATGACCCACTTATACAATAAGAATTACGACTCGTAACTCAAAAAAACGAATACAAAGATCACCAAAGAAACAAATTTCAAACATGTTTAACAAAACCAGAAGTTATTTGTTACCAAATCAACAATCGAATGAGCAAATAACAAATTTCCATTCACCAAATCTAACTAAAATTTCCACCGACCCATTCACTAAGAATCACCCAATCAAAATTTAGCATATTTAAATACTAATTCAAATCGGCAATATCTATGAACGATCGAATCCAAAAACGAATCGACAAATACAAACCCAAACTCACGTACAAACTCGATTCTTCAAACCAAGTTATGATTATGCAAAATCACAATCAACTAATTGATCCACAAAGCAAACAAAGATTAGATATTCTCAACACAAACTGATCAATTCAACACACAAATTCTAACTATCCCTAATCCCAGTCCAAAAATACCTTCAACTAGAAGCTAAAATTGATTGAACAAAGGGGAAAAAATCCCAAATCACAAACCTGATATCTTCAGCTTATCGAATCAGCCAGCTGCCAAACACAAAACGAATTCAATTGATGTCAAGAAATTGATTCTTGAAATCAACCAGAAACTGAAGTCGATTCACAAACATGAATTGATATTTGATCAGGTAACCCAAAAACAAATCCAAAACCTCAAACAATTTCAACTTGCTTCAAAACAATCGATTGGCTCTGATACCAATTTGTTAGGATTTAGGGATACATAATTAAAAAAGCAAAAGACCAGCAACACAAATTGATTGATATGAGCAAAACAAGATCAGTGGCTAAAGCACCAAAGCGGTATTTTATTTATGAAGTCGAAGTCTAATACAAAGTTCTATATCTCTATGTTATATGTAGAACAAACCGACATACAAAAACTTAAGTACAAAGTATCTTACTACTTAAGATACTACCAAAATGACCAAAATACCCTTATAATACTAGATAAGTTAAGGAGTACCAAAATTACCAAACTACCCTTCTGAGGTGAAGTCACAATATCTAACAATCTACTTTGTAGCTCAGGGACAGTCATGGAGTTTATTTAATCTGGATTTTGGTATTGCTACTAGACATTCCTTTTTTTTTGCAACATCAAACGGACGAGATCTTTATGTCATATGTAACAATGGACAACTAAATGTTTTCAAATGTGTGGGGATAGGGAAATATAGTCCGAAGCAAGTGGTAGCTAAAGCCCCAAGAAGCTGCTGCGGTTCTTCATCACAATACTTTCTATTGAAATGTGATCAACATCTTCTATTAGTCATAGTGGGCGAGTATGGAGGAACTGTTGAGGTATTTAAGTTGAACGATTCCACAAAATAATGGAAGAAAATATATGGGTTAGGAAAGCATATGATTTATATTTGCGACTCAACATGTTTCTGCATGGAAGCCTAATCACAAGAAATGAAGAACAAAATCTATTTTCCACGAACACATTACGAAAACGGGAAAATAGCATTCTATTCTCTTGAATCATGCAGCTATCATACTTTTAATAATGGAAAAAAGACCGAAGAATGTTTTGGTAATTTCTCCAAAACTATAGAACACCGCTTCCCTCACGCGTGGATTGAACCAAGATGTACGTAGCTAGTTAACTAACACTTTTATGACTTATATGTGTAAAATTGATATTTTGTTTTTTATCATCTGATTTATGTTTGTGATTTGCTTTCAGATTATCTCCTTTCTCTGAATGGGTTTGTTAAATTTAAAATACTTAAAAATTTTTATGCACATGCGTATATTATCTCAAGTAGTGTAATATATTTATATATGTAAAAATGCGTAGTTCATAAGAGATGATTATTTGTACTTGTCTCCTTTAAGTTTGACATAACAAGCTGATAACATCAAATAGTCCTGAATATTAAGTGTCAATTTCCCCTGATAATGCTCGTATTTTATATCATTTATATGGATTTACGCTTGTTTTCCTCTATATTTCACTTTCAGGTAAATTACGAGCATTGGAGCTAAGGAGACGCGGATTTGGAGAGTTTATTGAAGATATATGATAGTATGCCTATTTTGAAGATGTTACGGCGTAACTCTTCTCTCACATTACGCCGTAACAAAAGCGCGACCCAGAAAACCATCTCAACTGAAGCTTACGACGTAACTCTATCTTTGGATTACGCCGTAACTAATTAGGTCAAATGATGTTCCGCAACGCTGTAAGCTACGCCATAACTAATTCCAAAAATACGGCGTAACCATGATTTATTGAAGATATGGCGTAACTCATTCTCGATGTTACGTCGTAACCAGCTTTTCCAGAGCAAAATACGAAGAAATAGATGTTACGGCGTAACTCGCAACTTAAGTTACGCCGTAACAAGATCTGGCCTATAAATACCGCCCAAAATTCTGCATTTCTATTGATTCACTCCACACATAAAAGCAGAGATCGTGGGTAGAAGGCTGAAGGCATATCTCAAGGAGCATACGGAGCCATCTTCAAGAGAGAAATCACTCCCTAACGATAAGCATTAGCAATTTATCATTTCTTTACTTTCAATTCATGTATTTCGATATGTTAAACATTGAATCGATTGTTTTAGTTAATATGAGTGGCTAAGCACCTCTGGTGCTAGCCTAGTTATGATTCCTTGATTGTTTTGTTTATGTTTACATTGCTTCCGTATAACTGTTTCTAGTGTATGCATGCATAGTTTGTTGGTAACTACCCTTGTTTTGGTTGTTTTGAATGGCGGAAGTGGCTAGCTACTTAGGAGATATGAATAGCTGACCCTAAGTAGGTAGACTGAGTGGGAAGGGTAAGAATTGACCAACTGACGACCCTTCTTCGCTTGTGCGATTTGACCAACTGATCACCTACCGTTTGGATGAACTTAAGAAGTTAGGGATGAGTGTTTAAGATGCTAGCGCCCGGGCACTCATTGTTATGAATCTTGCATGTAGCGGAACTTAATGACTCAGTTTAGGGGACTAAAAACAACTGGTTTTTCAAGGGTAGTAGCTTGATATCCGGTGGAAGACCATTGCTGATAGGTTAGGAAGAACTAACCAAATGTTGTCCTAGCGACTTTTACCCCCACTTGAAGCAATTGGAAGTAATTAAACGTGAACTTAATATGATAGGATGACTAACTAGGTTAACACACTTCTCCTCTATTGATCACAACCCTCGCCTTTATTTGCCTTCTTGCATTTCTTGTTTTTGTAGTTAATTAATCATTTCAACCTTAAAACCAATTAAAATCTGTGACACCTAGACTTAATTAGAATCCACTCACATAGCTCTTGGGATGACCTCGGTTTTACCGAATACTACACTACATACGATCGGGTACACTGCCCGTTAGTACATTAGGGTAGACCATAGGTATAACGAGACATTATAAATATTAAAACCTGGTCAGTAAAACCTGCATTAAGTTTTTGGCACCGCTGCCGAGGAGTTATATTAGGATTTTTCATTAAGTCTTTCATTTTTATTTTGTTTTAAATTTTCTCAATTTCTCACGATCTTTTTCAAGTTTCAGGTACCATGGAAGTTGTCAACATTGATGACCTCACTCTTGAGGAATATTTGGCTTTGACAAGAGAAGAACAAGGACCTGGGATCGTTAGGCCAGCCATCGCCGAAGATGCTCAATTCGAGATCAAACCACAATTTATGAGGGAGTTGCGTGCAAACCCTTTCTCCGGAAGCATTACCGATGATGCTCACGAACATGTGGACAACGTGGAATACATTATCAGCCTATTCAAAATTCCAAGAGTCTCAAATGATGCTGTCATATTACGTGAGTTTCCTATTTCTCTCACTGGAGCTGCTAAAAGATGGGTTGATTGATTACCTGCCGGGACAGTTAACACCTGGCCACTCCTAAAAAAAATATTTCATTTAAAGGTACTGTCCTCCATCTAGGACTGCAAAGCAATTAGAAGAAATACATAACTTCAAGTAGGAGGGTGATGAAACGCTGTACCAAGCATGGGAAAGATACAATGAATTATTATACAAGTGCCCTACTCACAACCTTAATAGCCAGCAGAAGGTGAACGTCTTCTACAAGGGTCTAAACATCTTCTCTAGGCAAATGATCGATTCTGAAGGACCAATACCTGGAATGACTCCAACAATGGCTTTAGAAACTATTCAAAAGATGGCTGACCACTCTCACAAGTGGCACAATGGGGGGAGCAATCAAAGTAAAAGTGGAAATGTGGAAGGCCTTGCGGCAATAAATAACAAACTAGAGAGTCTTGGAAGAGACATGAAAAGCTCAAGGAAAATGTGCATTCCATACAAGTTGGACGAAATGAACATGATGGCACTCTCCCTACCAAGGAGTGCCCGTCTAAGGAGGAAGTCAAAAGGATTGAAGAAGTGAAATATGGAAGTGGAAGACCCTTCAACAGATACGCTGGTAATGGCCAGGATTTTATACTAGAATCAACAATAACCCTCCTAGACCAAGCCTCGAAGAAATAATGCATAAACATATCGAAGAATCTACAAAGAAAAGTGATAGACTCAAAGAATGGATGGTCAAGGTAAAAGAAGACACCAACATGAACTTACGGAACCAGGATGCCGCAATTAAAAACCTCGAAACCCAAATTGGGCAGTTAGCTAAAAATCTCAAAACCAGTAATGACAAAGCCATTGCATGCAAAGCCATATTTGCACAAGATAATCCGAAGGAAGAACAGTGCACATCTTCTGTCACTAATGATCTTTGCGAGATTAACTAATTAAGAGAAGATGACAAATATGAAGACGACGAGGACCTGCCAAGCCAACTTCCTGAGAAGGAACTCTATCAAGAAAGTTTTCTTCTACCATGCACTATCGGTAATCTAAACATTCCCGCTTTAGCTGATTTGGGGGCTGGGGTAAACCTTATTTCTACTTCATTGTTTGATACACTAAAACTTACCAATTTAAAAGAAACAACAATGATGATTGAAATGGTTGATTCCTCTAAAGCTGTACCTAGGGGAGTTGTTAACAGTGTTCTCCTAAAAATTGGTAAATTCTTTTTTCCTGCTGATTTTGTGGTTATTGACATGGGCAAACGGGAGACTTACAACTTAATTGTTGGAAGGCCTTTTCTAACCACTTGTCGAGCGCATATAAAAGTCTTTGAAAAACAAGTTTCTTTGGGAACTGAAGGGGAACGAATTACTTTCAGCATGAAGGAACAATTGAATCCTCGATTTGAATTTTCAAAAAAGGTTTATGTTGTCAATGTTCCGTCTCTCGACCCACCTTTATGTTGTAACCTAAGAACTAACAATTGTAGGCAAGATTTTGATAGTTGTGAACAGGAACAGGAAAAGATTATCCCGATTGGGGGTATTAAAGAAGCTCCGGACCCTAACAAGCATTACTGCATCCCTATAATGACGGAACATGATGGATCAATGAAAGCATGGCCCTCGTGTAACCCTTTTCGTGAATTTTGTGATGGAAATATAAAGGTGGAAGAATGGACGTGCCCTCACGAGATTGAGAGACACGACATGAAATTTGGAAATTTATCCTTTGAAGATTGGTACAAGGTAAGATTTGGAGACTTGAACATCAATACGAGATTAATGAAACAGCTAAAACGCGATTACAATGAATATCACCTCATTGATAAAATGACCAATGATGAAAGATCAAACATAAGTGCAACGATTGATCCTATAATTGAAGACGACGACTACGGAAAGTCATGTTTATCATTCAATGAGTGGCTCTCGCAAAAATTTGGTACATGTAGCATTGGCAACACAATCAGAAAAAGAATTTTTTTCGAATGGATGAATGATTGCCGCCAAGTAACGGAGGAAGTTGGCCAAGTCCAAAGGCCGCCATAAAGCCTCGAGGCTTTGAGTCTAACTTAAAGACTCGTAAATAAAGAAAATTGCTCTTTCAGGAGACAACCCGAATTATCCCTTTCATTTACTTTATTTCCATTTCTGTTGGGTTTTGTGTTTTTAACCATTTTTGCAGGAAAACGGAGAAAGTTGCTGCAGCATGCTAAACGGGAACCGTAACATAATTTTTGCAGTAGTTCTTCTCAGAGCATTACCAATTACGACGTAATTCCATGCAATGGTTACGCCGTAGCTACACTCCTGTAGCGTCTGCCAGGTTTTGAACTAATTACGGCGTAACTCCTAATGAAAGTTATGACGTGACTATCCTCTGTAACACTTCTTTCTTTTTAAACACAATAACCTTGTGTTGGGTTTATTGATTCGATGATACAAAACAATAAAGAATGAAACATCAAGGACTTAAAGTGACAAAGAAGAAATCTATAAAAAGATGGAAGGACTTGCTTGCAAAAGAAGATTTATTATTTAGTCCTTCGTAGTATCTTGTAAACCCTAATCCTCTAGTATATAAAGAGGACATGGGGTTTAGGTTTTAATATATAAGTCTTCCAAAATGTAGTCGACTAAAGGTGTGTGTGTGTCCTAGGCGTGTTGTTCTTTGTAAACGCTTAGGTTAGTGTTAGTTTAGTTAACCCCCAAGATCAAAGAAGTCTTTGATCCCTGTTACATTTAGGTAACACGTTATTAATATAATTGGAGGTGATGGTGAATGAAACCTTGTGTCAATAACATAGTTGTTTGTTTAATTCCGCTGTGCATGTTCTTTATCTATGTTACTGTTAAACCCTAGAGGCTCAAAACGATCTCAAGGAGTCTATCAAACTCCACAATTGGTATCAGAGCTTGGGGAGCTCGTTACCTAGGGATTCACAAGGTTTTATTGGTCGAAGAATGGCGAAAAGAAGAAAAAATTCGAAGCTGAAATTTTTCGTATATGTTTCTGCAGCACTGTTTTCAAAACGCGATAACTTTTTCATTAACCGTTGGATCGTGACGAAATTTTTGGTGGACGTTCTCTATATGCCCATCTAACTTTTCACCGGAGGGATCGTCGATCGGAGCTTTCATGTGTAAGTTATTCAATGTCGAATATGGCTGCTGAAGGAGGTATAAATTTCGAATTTTTAGGGTTTTTGATATTTATGACTTCCTTTGTTTACTGATTTGATTCATCATGAAGTTGATTATACATTCTTTGATTTTCGTTGGAACCCTAATCACTGTCAAAGGTTAATATTCAAGTGGATCGTGAATGTGATGAGTAGCGTTTTGGTTGTTGTTGTTCTTCACGTTTCTCTTTTGAAGACAACAATCAATTCACTAAATACTATCTTTACACTTTCAAGGTCGGTGGTTATATTATTATTAATAGATAAAGTCACAAGATTAGCATGATACTATTGACCTGTTTTGGTATATTAGACTTAGCATGGATAAATTGATGTTACTGGTTATTCAATAGTGCTGCTATCACTATGATTTACTACTGCCCTTGCATGATAGTTGGTGATTGGCATGTTGATTAGTAGTGAATTATGTGAAAGAATAAAGGGTTTCAAAAGAATACGAGTACTTCAAATAGTCAGACTAGTACCATGCTGCGTATCTCGTCTCGTTTGAAGATAATATTGGATTTAGTGATTCACAGTTCATGATGTTCAAAGGTGGGTTTTGCTACAAGATGAGAATTGATTTGCAAGGGTTATATATATCGACAAGGTATTGGTATTCAGTTTTCTTGAACGTCAAGGTGAAGCACATGGTCGATCAAATTGTTTGGTTTTCGGTTTTGGAAGATCGAGCATGTTGGGTTGTGTTTGGAGTAGTTTCTGCTACTAGACATCGCTATCTACTGCTCGTTTTGGATCTACTTTCAGTTTATACTACTGCAACGATGTTAAATACTGTTATTACAAGTTTGGTACAGCACGTATAATCTTCCAAGTAATGCCCGTGTTGGTTACAATTGCACTGCTATGCTAGAGTGTTTCGACTGCTGTCATGTTTCTACTGCTATGATCTCGTTATTTAGTACTGCTACTCGCAAGGTAACCACTGCTAGTGTTTATCGTTTCCACTGCTCGCTTAGCTCATTACCACTGCTAGTGTTCTTGGATACCACTGCAAGTCATCTTATTACCACTGCTTCCGATAATTTATCACTGCTATTGTTTCATGAGTTTGTACTGCTCGTGATTGGTTTCAACTGCTAGTTACATGAGTTACTATCTAAGTGCTTCTCGTTCTAACAGAAGCGTAACTGCTGCTAGCTTTGCTGCTATGTATTTGAGATTCGTTTGTGGTTAAATAGATATGGAAGTTGGTTGATCATGCTTGGAATGGAAACAATACATGTGGTAATTGCAAATGAAAGCAGGAGGTGTACATTATTAAAAGTTATATTGTTCTATTGGTCATGATCTGGTCCAAGACACGTTATACTTAGATGGATGTTATACAGATTGGTTGATGATATTTCATCTTAATATCTTTCATTCTCGAATGTTGGACAAAAGGTGTCATATTTTTTAGTTGGTGCAATACTTTGGTTATCAAAATTCATGCATGATATATGATCATGGGCCGGTGCATAATTTGTTTGTAGTGCTTTTACTTTATGGACAAAAGCTGCTCATGGATTATTTGTACCGCTAAGATTAAATCTTTAGCAGTGTGTACTGTTCATTGGAATTTTTGTACTGCTACATTTGTCCGAGATATGTTGTTTTTACTGCTTATATCATTCGATATCGGACGATGAAGACTTTTTGGTTCTCGTATAGTTTTGGAATTGAGGGGAAGTCGAGCATGATATTTGTTATGGATTTTTGGCGACACACATATGAGAAGATTTGGTTCACACACACAAGGAGTTTGGTTATTTGATCTTAAAGGTTTTAAAAAGCTCGTTTTTGGTTTTATTGAAGAATTGATTACGAAGGAGGTTATTTATCACTTATTTGAAGGTGAAGTGGAATTACTTGGATACGTGTTTTATCATATCTTAAAAGTATCATACCTGCTTTTAAGATAACTTGTTCGTGCTTAAAGGATGTTGACGAAGACTTGCAAAATCTAGTTTTCATAGGTCAAGGGGTGGATGGATGAAGACCTAGTTAACTATCACTTAAAGGAGTTACATTGTAGTGCTCAGTGTCTCATTGAAGATGAGGATTTTGTCAAGAGATTGCGGTCTACTTATATGGTGTTAGTATAAGTTTGGAGTCACGTGGATAAACAAGACATAAGACACAAGTTTGGGTTATTCTACTTCTTTATCAAGTTAGTTATATTTGGTTTTCTACACAAGTGATCATTACAAGGAGCTTACAGATTTGAAGAATCATTGATGTTCATGCACCACTCAAGGGGAAGTTTCTACTGTTTATATTTCCTATTTGTTGATAACAAAAAGGGGAAGAGATGTTGGAGTGGCATGGCATGGATTAAGGGTAAGACAAGGAAGACAAGAATGTTTCATTCATGGTGAGATTTAATTATCTCAACTTCTGCTACTTCGTCTAGGGAAGTTCGTACAAGAACCGTGTTTGTTTTGTCATCATCAAATAGGGGAAGATTGTTGGGTTTATTGATTCGATGATACAAAACAATAAAGAATGAAACATCAAGGACTTAAAGTGACAAAGAAGAAATCTATAAAAAGATGGAAGGACTTGCTTGCAAAAGAAGATTTATTATTTAGTCCTTCGTAGTATCTTGTAAACCCTAATCCTCTAGTATATAAAGAGGACATGGGGTTTAGGTTTTAATATATAAGTCTTCCAAAATGTAGTCGACTAAAGGTGTGTGTGTGTCCTAGGCGTGTTGTTCTTTGTAAACACTTAGGTTAGTGTTAGTTTAGTTAACCCCCAAGATCAAAGAAGTCTTTGATCCCTGTTACATTTAGGTAACACGTTATTAATATAATTGGAGGTGATGGTGAATGAAACCTTGTGTCAATAACATAGTTGTTTGTTTAATTCCGTTGTGCATGTTCTTTATCTATGTTATTGTTAAACCCTAGAGGCTCAAAACGATCTCAAGGAGTCTATCAAACTCCACACCTTGTATTAGTTTTTAAATGAACTTTGTGGGTATGTTCCCTGTAAGCCCTCACGAAACGACACTCGTCCACTTGGGACACCAAGTGGTTTAAAAGGCTTGTTGCATACGCTAAATGCAACCGTGATTCCTACAAAAGTGAGTTAGGTTTCTTTTTCGTTTTTCTTTTTCTTTTTTAGAATTATGCTTGTCGGTAGTGTGATTTCAGGGATTGAAGTTTGCTCGTGGATGCTTATGCGAAGGCACGATTATGTTGGTGAGCCTTCTTTCTTTTTGGAGCAAATTTCAGGGAAGTTCTCGCTCTAATTCTACTTTTCTCTTCACCGTTATTTAACGCTTAGTACAAAAGGGACTTTGTACATTTTAACTGGGGGGACGGGAGTAGAGTTGTCTCTTGAACTTTATTTTGCCCTCGTTTTTCTAGTTTATTTTGAAAAATTATGCCATTTTTAAAATTTTGACATGTTTCTCTTAACCTAACTAGATTAGACCTTAGCCGAGCACATTATAACCCTTGATATTATATGGTGAGATTAGCCTTATCCGTTTCTAAATTTTTACCCCAAATTATGAGTGTGTCGGTGGCTTGTAAACTTTAGAACTTGACCTTTGCATCATTTCGAGACCATAGACGAGGTATGTTGAGTTAGCTCAATGTATTTGGACTTTTCAGTTTAAGAAGGCAATATTATAGGATTATCACCCAAATAGCCTATCATTGTGTGTCTATCAATTAGTCACTTCGACTTCTCGACCCCCATGTTAAACCCTTTGTTGCACTCACCTTTAGTGCAAGATACCCCTAGATACTCCCATCTGAGCCATTCCTTTCATATTGTTCACCCAACATATTGTTTCGTTACACCCTTACACCTTAGCCTACCCTGTAGTCTGTATTTGTAATTGGGAAGTCATTGTTTGCCTAAGTTCAAGGTTCAAGTGGAAAGATTCGGGAATCACGCTTTCGTCGACGACATATTCTTAAAGATCATTGAAAACCCCCCAAATTCTCCTATTGTTCATCTCAAGTGGGGGGATGTTATGTTTATAGTTATGATTAAAAAAATAAAGTAATGTGATTCGAAAAAAATAAAAAATTAGTTATAGTTATTTGATTGTAAAGTGCGAAGTTATAAGCACTATGTTATGAGCTTATTATAGATTTAGTATCGAGGAGGCGACCTCGGTCATATTTGAAGAATGGAGTTGGTAATGTGCCCATCATGACGTCCTCTAATGGCACATCTACCTGGTATTATCATGATCTAGTGTCTTAACTTCGAAACTTGAACTTTGGATGAACGGTAAGTGGTGATGACTTGGTTATAGATTTAGAATATTTGCTTGATTTTATTTTACACCAATTTTATTCCATGTCTTATCCTACCCTTTAGTCATGAAACGTGTCTAAGTGATGCAGCGAGCAATCTTTGGTGTCTTGGCCATGGATTTGGTCATATATCATTGATTTTTTCCACTTCGCCGTGACATGTTAGTAATGACGACTCACCCTTAACCTTTGTCGTGTCTACCCATATTGCCTTCGAGAATTGTTTAGTCCTTAACTCTAGTGGTGGAGATTTGTTTAGCCGCCAAGCTTATGATAGAATACATGCTATGACTGTGCTTTGAGTGATCACCCCGAAATTGACACTTAGAATAGTTGAGAGATTTGAGTGTTTTGTTCCCATTTCCTGAGGTGTTCGGCTTTTTTTTTACTCTAGCATAAGGGATTTGTAAACTTATATTTTCCAGGTAATGGGAGATATCTTTTTAGGAATCTATCTAATAAGGTCTACTTGAGGGCAAGTAGAGTTCAAGTGGGGGGATATTTGATAACATCAAATAGTCCTGAATATTAAGTGTCAATTTCCCCCGATAATGCTCTTATTTTATATCATTTATATGGATTTACGCTTGTTTTTCTCTATATTTCACTTTCAGGTAAATTACGGGCATTGGAGCTAGACGCGGATTTGGAGAGTTTATTGAAGATATATGATAGTATGCCTATTTTGAAGATGTTACGGTGTAACTCTTCTCTCACATTACGCTATAACAGAAGCGCGAATCAGAAAATCATCTCAACTGAAGCTTACGGCGTAACTCTATCTTTGGATTACGCCGTAACTAATTAGGTCAAATGATGTTCCGCGCCGCTGCAAGCTACGCCGTAACTAATTCCACAAATACTGCGTAACCATGATTTATTGAAGATACGGCGTAACTCATTCCTGATGTTACGCCGTAACCAGCTTTTCCATAGCAAAATACGAAGAAATGGATGTTACGGCGTAACTCTCAACTTAAGTTACGACGTAACAAGATCTGGCCTATAAATACCGCCCAAAATTCTGCATTTCTATTTATTCACTCCACACACAAAAGTAGAGATCGTGGGTAGAAGCCTGAAGGCAGATCTCGAGGAGCATACAGAGTGATGCAGGTTTTACTGATCAGGTTTTAATATTTATAATATCTCGTTATACCTATGGTCTACCCCAATGCACAAACGGGCAGTGTACCCGATCGTGTGTAGTGTAGTATTTTGGTAAAACCGAGGTCGTCCCAAGAGCTATGTGTGCGGATTTAAACTAAGTCTAGGTTTTTCATATTTTAATATGATTTAAGGTGGAAATGATTAATTACTAAGACAATGAAAGCAAATAAAGGTGAGGGTTGTGATCAATAGAGGAGAGGGGTGCTAACCTAGTTACTCATCCTAATTAGTAGTGTTCACGTCTAATTACTTCCAATTACTGCAGGTGGGGTCAAAGTCGCTAGGACATCATTTAGTCAGTTCGTCCTAACCTATCAGCAAAGGGTCCCACTGGAGAAATCAGGTGCCCCGTCATAAGTCCAGTTTTTCTTAGTCCCCTAAGCCAAGTCATTAAAAACCGCTACATGCTAGATTCATAATAGTGAGTGCCCGGGCGCTAGCAACTTAAACACTCACCCCCTACTTTGTAAGTTCATCCAAATGGTAGGTGATCAGTTGGTCAAATCGCACAAGCAGAAAGGGTCGTCAGTTGGTCATATCTTACCATTCCCATCTTAGTCTACCTACTTAGGGTCAGTTGGTCATATCTCCTAAGTAACTAGCCACTACCGCCATTTAAAACTACCGAAACAAGGGTAGCTACCAACAAACTATGCATGCATACACTTAGAAATAATTATGCGGAACCAATGTAAACGAAAACAAAACAATTAAGGAATCATAACTAGGCCAGCACCAGAGGTGCTTAGCCGATCATATTAACTAAAACAATCGATTCAATGTTTAACATTACGAAATACATGAATTGAAAGTAAAGAAAAGATAAAAAGCTAATGCTTATCACAGGGGAATGATTTCTCCCTTGGAGATAGCTCCGTATGCTCCTCTAGATCTGCCTTCGACTTCTTCTCATGTTCACTTTGTGTTGTGTGTGAAATGGGATGCTTTGAAATGCTGGAAATTTTGGGGTATTTATAGGCCAGGCGTAACTAATTATAAGAGTTACGACGTAACATACAATTCTTCGTATTTTGCACTAATAATGCTGGTTACGGCGTAACTATGGTAGGAATTATGCCGTATCTTCAATAATTCTTGGTTACACCGTAATTGATGCAAGAGTTACGGCGTAGCTTATAGCGGCGCGGAACCTCATTTGACCTAGTTGGTTACGCCGTAATCTTTGGGAGAGTTCCGCCGTAATCTGCTGTTGAGTTGGTTTTCTGAGCCACGCTTTAGTTATGGCGTAGTGTGAGAGAGGAGTTACGTCGTAGCTTCTTCAAAGTGAGCATACTATGATAAATCTTCAATAAACTCTCCAAATCCGCGGCTCTTTAGCCCCAATGCTCGTATTTTACCTGAAAGTGAAATATAGAGGAAAACAAGCGTAAATCCATATAAATGATATAAAATACGAGCATTATCGGGGGAAATTGAAACTTAATATTCAGGACTATTTGATGTTATCAAATATCCCCCCACTTGAACTCTACTTTCCCTCAAGTAGACCTTATTAGATAGATTCCTAAAAAGATATCTCCCATTACCTGGAAAATGTAAGTTTACAAATCCCTTATGCTTGAATAAAACAAAGCCGACACCTCACGAAATGGGAACAAAACACTCAAATCTCTCAACTATTCTAAGTCTCAATTTCGGGGTGATCACTCATTGCATAGTCATAGCATGTATTCTATCATAAGCTTGGCGGTTACATAAATCTCTACTACTAGAGTTAAGGACAAAACAATTCTCGAAGGCAATATGGGTAGACACGACAAAGGTTAAGGGTGATTTGTCATTACTAACATGTCACGGCGAAGTGGACAAAATCAATGATACACGACCAAATCCATGGCCAAGACACCAAAGATTGCTCGCTGCTTCACCTAGACACGCTTCATGACTGAGGGTAGGATACGACATGGGATAAAATTGGTGTAAAATAAAATCAAGCAAATAGTCTAAATCTACAACTAGGTCATCACCACTTACCGTCTGCCCAAATTTCAAGTTTCGAAGTCAAGAAATCGGATCATGATATAATCAGGTATATGTGCCATTAGAGGACGTCATGATGGGCACACTTCCAACTTCATTCTTCAAATGTGACCTAAATCTATATTAAGCTCATAACAATAGTGCTTATAACATCACAATTTACAAACAAATGAAAACAATAACTATAATAAATTTATTATTATTATTATTATTATTATTATTATTATTATTATTATTATTATTATTATTATTATTATTATTATTATTATTATTATTATTAGTATTATTTTAAACATCACTTTATTAGAAGAAAATAGGATTTACAAGAAATTAGTAGGGAGCCGAGATACTAACTGGGCCCCCACTCCTTTAGCTATAGCGAAGCTAATCCTACTAAAAATGTGAGCAGCAGCACGCGCACCAATGTCTTGAGTCAAATCACTTCATCATTTTTTTGAACATAACATAATAACATAACATCCCCCCACTTGAGATGAACAATATGAGAATTTGGGGGGTCTTCAATGATCTTTAAGGATATGTCGTCAACGAGAGCGTGATTCCCGAACCTTTCCACCTGAACCTTGAACTTAGGCAAATAATGACTTCCCAATTACAAATAAAGACTACAGGGTAGGATAAGGTGTAATGGTGTATCGAAACAATATATTGGGTGAACAAAAAGAAAGGAATGGCTCAGAAGGGTGTATTTAGGGGTATATTGCACTAAAGGTAAGTGCAACAAAAGGGTTTAACATAGGGGTTGAGAAGTCGAGGTGACTAATCGAAAGACACACAATGATAGGCTATTTGGGTGATAATCCTATAATACTGCCTTCTTAAACTGAATGTCCAAATACATCGAGCTAACTCAACATACCTCGTATATGGTCTCGAAATGATGTAAAGGCCAAGTTAAAGTTTACAAGCTACCGACACACTCATAATTTGGTGGATTTGGGGTAAAAATTTGGAAACGGATAAGGCTAATCTCACCATATAATATCAAGGGTTATAATGTGCTCGGCTAAGGTCTAATCTAGTTAGGTTAAGAAAAACATGTCAAAATTTTAAAAATGGCATAATTTTTCAAAATAAACTAGAAAAACGAGGGCAATAAAGTTCAAGAGATAATTCTACTCCCGTCCCCCCACTTGAATTGTATAAAGTCCCTTTTGTACTAAGCGTTAAATAAAGGTGAAAAGAAAAGTAGAATTAGAGCGAGAACTTCCCTGAAATTTGCTCCAAAAAGAAAGAAGGGCCACGAAAAAAGTCGTGCCTTCGCATAAGCATTTACGAGCAAACTTCAATCCCTGAAATCACACTTACCGACAAGCATAATTCTAAAAATAAAAAGAAAAAATGAAAAAGAAATCTAACTCACTTTCATAGGAATCACGGTTGCATTTAGCGTATGCAACAAGCCTTTTAAACCACTTGGTGTCCCAAGTGGACGAGTGTAGTCTCGTGAGGGCTTACAGGGAACATACCCACAAAGTTCATTTGAAAACTAACACAAGGTTATTGTGTTTCCCCCGATAATAGGAGATATCTTTTTAGGAATCTATCCAATAAGGTCTACTTGAGAGCAAGTAGAGTTCGAGTAGGGGATATTTGATAACATCGAATAGTCCTGAATATTTAGTGTCAATTTCCCCCGATAATGCTCGTATTTTATATCATTTTTATGGATTTACGCTTGTTTTTCTCTATATTTCACTTTCATGTAAAATACGAGCATTGGAGCTAAAGAGACGCGGATTTGGAGAGTTTATTGAAGATTTATCATAGTATGCTCACTTTGAAGAAGTTACGGCGTAACTCCTCTCTCACATTACGCCGTAAGTAAAGCGTGGCTCAGAAAACCAACTCAACAGCAGATTACGACGTAACTCTCCCAAAGATTACGGCGTAACAAATTAGGTCAAATTAGGTTCCGCGCCGCTGCAAGCTACGCCGTAACTATTGTTTCAATTACTGCGTAACCAAGAATTATTGAAGATACGGCGTAACTCGTTCCATAGTTACGCCGTAACCAGCATTTTTTGTGCAAAATACGAAGAATTGGATGTTATGGCGTAACTCTTATAACTTGTTACGCCGTAACCAGATCTGGCCTATAAATACCCCACGATTTCCAGCATTTCAAATCATCCCATTTCACACACAACACAAAGTGAACGTGAGTAGAAGTCGAAGGCAGATCTAGAGGAGCATACAGAGCTATCTCCAAGGGAGAAATCACTCCCCTACGATAAGCATTAGCTTTTTATATTTTCTTTACTTTCAATTCATGTATTTCGTAATGTTAAACATTGAATCGATTGTTTTAGTTAATATGAGCGGCTAAGCACCTCTGGTGCTGGCCTAGTTATGATTCCTTAATTGTTTTTTTTGCGTTTACATTGCTTCCGTATAATTATTTCTAAGTGTATGCATGCATAGTTTGTTGGTTGCTACCCTTGTTTCGGTAGTTTTGAATGGCGGTAGTGGCTAGTTACTTAGGAGATAGGACCAACTGACCCTAAGTAGGTAGACTGAGTGGGAAGGGTAAGATATGACCAACTGACGACCTTTTCTGCTTGTGCGATTTGACCAACTGATCACCTACGGTTGGATGAACTTAAGAAGTAGGGGGTGAGTGTTTAAGTTGTTAGCGCCCGGGCACTCACTATTATGAATCTATCATGTAGCGGTACTTAATGACTTGGATTAAGGGACTAAGAACAACTGGACTTATGACGGGGCACCTGATTTCTCCAGTGGGACCCTTTGCTGATAGGTTAGGACGAACTGACCAAATGATGTCCTAGCGACTTTGACCCCACCTGAAGTAATTGGAAGTAATTAGACGCGAACACTACTAATTAGGATGAGTAACTAGGTTAGCACCCCTCTCCTCTATTGATCACAACCCTCGCCTTTATTTGCTTTCATTGTCTTAGTAATTAATTATTTCCACCTTAAATCATATTAAAATCTGTGACACCTAGACTTAGTTTAAATCCGCACACATAGCTCTTGGGACGACCTCGGTTTTATCGAAATACTACACTACACACAACCGGGTACACTGCCCGTTAGTGCATTAGGGTAGACCATAGGTATAACGAGAAATTATAAATATTAAAACCTGGTTAGTAAAACATGCATTAAGTTTTTGGCGCCGCTGCTGTGGAGTTACGCTTGTTTTATCGGGGGAACATACCCACAAAGGGTAGTTACGTCGTAACTGCCATAAGGAGTTACGTCGTAATTAAACAAAACCTGACAGGGGTGTGGCTACGGCGTAACCATAGCTGGGGTTACGCCGTAATTGGTAATGCTTCTGACAAGTTCTGCTGCACAAAGGCCTGTTACGGCGTAACCAAGATAGCGAGTTACACCGTAACTCTGGTCGGCGTAACCAAGATGGTGAGTTACTTACTAACTCTCGTCGGATCAGAATTCTGCAGCAACAACTTTTCCTCGTTTTCCTGCAAAAATGGTTAAAAACACAAAACCCAACAGAAATGAAATAAAACGAATGAAAGGGATAATTCGGGGTGTCTCCCGAAAGAGCACTTTTCTTTATTTACGAGTCTTTAAATTAGACTCAGAGCCTCGGGGCTTTATGGTGGCCTTTGGACTTGGCCAAATTCCTCCATGTTCTTTATTAAGTTGTGTCTGACCCAAGCGACATTTGTAGCAGTCTGGAGGTACTCTTTAGTCTCGATCTTCCGAATTTTGCAAAACTTTTCGTCCGACCCCAAATGGTATGTAGTGAACTCATACTTTTTGGCTATAATTGGTGGCGGCTTCTTATACGGACTCGGTATAATCTTCCACAAAATTCCTTCTATATCATCATCGTCAGACTCGGTACCTTTAAACCATTCATCGTCAAGTAAATCTTCCACCAGTACCCGTTTGCATTCCTCTTTCTCATTTCTCGTTGAATCTTCATTTGTCACTTCACTAATGTTATTGAGGATTTCTCGGTTCCTCTTTACTCATATATTCCTTCCATATCATTTCCTCGGTTAATGCATCGACTTTCCCATATTTGATTTTTACCTAATTGTCAAATCCTAGATTGTCTAACCAAGGTAATTCAGTCCTGTCCACATCATTTGTTGAAGTCCAAAAGAATTCATCCTCTCCAACCCTCTTAAAGCTGCTTCCTCCGTTGTATTTGTTATCATACGGGTTGCAAGATGCCCAAAAAACTTCACCAGGTGTCCTTATTTTTTCACACCAATGACTTCTAGTTACCTTGCCATGGATGTCGCTAGAGGGATCCTCCATGCAGTAGATATCATCATTTATGGGCTTTTTACGTAGACAATGCTCCTCATAATCAATTTTGAGCTTCTTCAGTAGATTTGGGTTAATTTTAGCATCCTCGAATTGTATTGCATACCAATCATCGAAGGATAAATCTCCAAACTTAATGTCATGTCTTTCAAGCTCATGCGGGCATGTCCATTCCTTATCTTTCGAATTATCACCCTGATGGGTTCCATCGGGGTTTTAAATTTATAAACAAGAATTACCGGTTAACTAGGAACACATTCGGGCAAGTATACCCTAGTCGAGTTGTAGTATAGGTTTTGGTAAATCAAGGTCGTCCCAAGAGACTTGGTTGCACTACAAGTGTCGTTTGTTTTTTTAAGCAAGTAACAAGGTCGTGGTTATGATTGTCACGGATCAAACCACTAAGAAACGCAATAAGAACAAGCAAGTATCAAGGTCGTGGTTATGATTGTCACGGATCAAACCACTAAGAAAAACAATAAGAACAAGTACACAAAGAACATACATGTTTAGACAAATGATCACAAGGATATTAGGATGTTTAGTTTGGAAAATATATTATTAAAGATAAACTATATGAACTATAGAACCCATAATAATAGTTTAGTGTTTTATAAATCAAATATGCATAAGCCTCAATCAAATGGTCATGTCATGAGCCTTATGCCTAAACAACAAAGAAATAATCCTTTCGGCCCTTATACTTTGATGTTATTAATCCGTAAAGTTCCATTTACTTGAAAGATAATGAGAACACATATTCAAAAGATTCCTTTCGGCCCTAATCCAAATTAAACCTTTACTTGTTATGTTTATTAATTCTCTTGCACAATCGTCACAAAGTACAAGACCAAAATCATTTGTCGACTAATGAATTGGAACTAACCATTGTTAAGAATATTTCGACATTAGACTCAACAATGATCAACCAAAACAATAAACAAGAACAAGTTCCAATTCAACCAAATATGATGTTATCAACATATTCTAAACAAACACTATAATTATCCAAACATCCTTTTATCACAAGTTCTCATATGAAATAAACAAGTATCAAGACAACATTCACAAGAATCACATAATGAACATAATCAAAGAACCAAACATGAACAATAGCATTCAACATCATAAAAGTAACAAAATTTTACCCAAAGTAAGAGTACATTAGGCAAGGGTGAAGGATTATAGCACTCCTTCAAGCCTCCAATCAACTACAACTTCTAACCAAGCATACTTCTGGAAATGGCAGAGGTTTGTGGTCTTTTGGGAGAGATAATTTTGGTGGATAGTTGGTGGAAATTCGTCCTTAGTGGAGGATCGAATTTCACACCTAGAGATGGAGTGGTGGGTGAAAGGGATGAGAAGGACGGTGAAGGGATGATGAAATGAGGTTGCAAAGGCCTCTATTTATACTAGAACCAAGGCTAGGGGTATTCAATGCTCAACTTGGCCTCCAAGGAGCTTAGAAGGACCTATAATACATGTAGGAAGGACCTAGAATCCTTTGGAACAAGTTTGGAGTCTTAGTAATGAAGAAATGGCTGTCCAGGGCTTCCCAACCGAATCAGTTGGGCTCCAACCGTTTCGGTTGGTCTTCTTGACATTGCTGCAACCGTTTCGGTTGCGGGGCCTGACCAAACGGTTGGAGCCTTTTGAAAGAAATTAACAAAAACCAAAGTTGTAGATCTTTCTTTTAGCTTTCCGTGGCCGCGAACCAGGGGTCAAACGGATTTCGTATGCAAAAGTTATGGCCAAAATGGTGAAGGTGTGTCGGGAACAACGAGGCTTCCAATATTTCTTCGTTTAAGCTTCTTTTCTTCATTTCTTTCTCGTTTTTCTTCTTGAACTTTATTCTTGAGTCTTTGGAACACCATCTTGATGACTTTATCCTCTCAAATATACTCCACAAGTCTTGCTTTTGTCGGGAATTCTTCTTATATGGAGAAATCTTCGTATTTTACTTCTTTTTCCGTCTTTTTCTCCACTTTCCTTTACTTGGCTACAAATGAACTAGCATATGCACTTTTATGCGATTAAGTAAAAAAAAAATTAGATTATAGCCAAATAACATACATAAAAGCATGGATAACGCTACTAAAAACATGTACAATTTGAGCGTTATCACACCCCCGTTGCAATATTGACGGAAAGGATTGCATGTAGGCCATGCTCGTGTGGACTCTTCATCAGTGATAATTATCGGGGTGCAATAGTGCCTATTCGGTGGTTCCTCCTCTTCTTCAAATGAGAGCTTTTCCAATCTTTCTTCATCAGTGTATGCATGCCACATGAATTTGTTATCTTTGACCCCATCCTTATCGGTTCCTCTATTGCAAATTTCGTTTCGAGGGTCGCACGAAGCCCATAGATCATACCATTCACCCTTAGCAACTGCAAAAGCTTTACACCAAGTAACTTCTTTTTAGATGGAGATTGTGGGCATAAATTAATATCATGAGACCATCCGTTAACAACCTGCGTCCCTGATTCATCTACCTCGAGAAATTTGTCTGCCCACGTATCCCAGTTACGCCGTAACTGTGTTGTTTGGTTACGGCGTAACTCCTCTGTGTCATTATCATCAGTATTCTTCATAATACCACGATCGCTGTCAAAAACGTAGTTACGCTGTAACTCATAAGAGGTGTTACGGCGTAACTTCACACTGTCGCCAAAATTTTCACTTGAATCCGAATTTCCGGTGGGAGAATTGGCTTGTAACTTTGAGTCTTCATCAGAAAAGATGACCTTGCATTCCATTATGGATTTTGTCACTTCTGGTTTAGTATTATTCTTCCTTACCTTCTCACTAAGCTTTTCCACCATTGTTTCCAGGTTTTTTAGGGTTGTGTCGTGATTGGAAAGACTTCTATTAGTGTTTTCCTAGAATTCTTTTAGCCATTCATCTTGTTCCTTTTGTCTTTGGGCTGAAGTTTCCAGAAATTTGTTAATGGTCTCTTCAATATTGGGCCTTTTCTCTCTATAAGGCCCACGGTTATAGTTTCCAGCAGGTCCCCCACGATAGCCATTACTATTTCGATCATCTCCGTAAAACGGCCAATTTTCTCCATACTTAGCTTCTTCGATTGTGTTTTCTTTGTTAATGTGAGGAAATTCCTGGTGAGATGTCCTCCTCCACAGCTTTCGCAAACTACTTGGATGGCATGAACAGTTTCTCTGATTTTTAGCATATCTCGACTCATATTTTCAATTTTGCTGGTTATGGCTGCAATTTCGTCAATATTTCCGCTTTGGTTCCTTTTGCTTCCTCCATCGTGCCATTTCTGGGAATGATCAGCTATTTTTTGGATGGCTTCTATTGCGAGAGTAGGAGTCATGCTCGAAATTGGTCCTTGGTAGTCCAGTATCTGTCTTGTAGTCACGTTGATTCCTTTGTAGAAGATGTTGACCTTTTGCTGGTTGTTTAGATCATGTGTAGGACACTTGTAGAGGAGATCGTTGTATCTATCCCAGGCTTGATACAATGTTTCATCGTCTTCTTGCTTGAAATTATGGATCTCCAAGAGCTGGTTAGATATCTTCAACGGAGGAAAATACCTCTGGATGAAGTGCTTCTTTAGTAGAGCCCATGTATCAACTGCCCCGGCGGGCAATCTTTCGATGCATCTTCTTGCGGCCCCAGTAAGAGTCATGGGGAACACCCTTAGCATAACAGCGTCATGAGACACACCCGGAATGTTGAAAAGGCTTGCGATGTACAAGACATTCTCAACGTGCTCATACGCATCTTCGTCCCTGTTTCCTGAAAAAGGGTTAGCACGAAGCTCCCTCATAAATTGGTCTTTAATCTCGAAACAGAAATTAGCTCCAATTGCCGGTCGTACGAGCCCCGGCCCTTGTTCTTTTCTTGTCAACGCTAAATATTCCTCAAGAGTGAGGTCATCAATTTTAACAACTTCCATGGTACTTGAAACTTGAAAAGAGATCGTGAGAAATTGAGAAAATTTTTAAAACAAAACAAAAATGAAAGACTTAATAGAAATCCAAATATAACTCCCCGGCAGCGGTGCCAAAAACTTGATGCAGGTTTTACTGACCAGGTTTTAATATTTATAGATTCTCGTTATACCTATGGTCTACTCTAATATACAAACGCGCAGTGTACCCGGTCATGTGTAGTGCAGTATTTCGGTAAAACCGAGGTCGTCCCAAGAGCTATGTGTGCGGATTTAAACTAAGTCTAGGTGTCACAGATTTTAATATGATTTCAGGTGGAAAGGATTAATTACTAAGACAATGAAAGCAAATAAAGGCGAGGGTTGTGATCAATAGATGATAGGGGTGCTAACCTAGTTACTCATCCTAATTTGTAGCGTTCACGTTTAATTACTTCCAATTACTTCAGGTGGGGTCAAAGTTGCAAGGACAACATTTGTGTTAATACAAATAAACCGTAAAAACGTTTATTAATATTTTGCGGTCTCTTTGTGTTTTGTTGATAACAAATATAATGTTATCTTAAGTATAATTACAACGATACATGTTATTTTTGTAAAGCATTTACATATAGCCATTTAAATACAAAAATGTAGTAATTAAGCATTTGTTGTAATAGTTTATTAGGATGGGTAAAAACCATAACCCATGGACCCTAACCCATGGATCTTAATCCATACCCAAGTAGACTAGATACAATGTATACTTAGATACATTGAATCTAAAAGAAAACCCATGGACCAACCCATAACCCATGACCCATAACCAAAAAACCCATAGGCAAAGAGGAGCGTTCCATGGATCCCTAGGATTACACTAGACGGATCTCAAGTGAAAGGGATCCGTGGGATCCGGAGAACAGTGAAGAATTTTTCCTATAAATAGAGAGCCATTTCTTCATTCTAACTCACCCCTCTTCTTACTAAATCTCCCAAACACTCTCATTCTCTTATAACATATAGATCACTTGATCTAAAGAGTTGTTCTTCTTTCTTTCTATTGTGATCCTCATATAGGTCCTTCTCTAAGGCGAGATCACGAGCATTCTACAAGTCATCCAAGCAAGGGGTCCTTGATTGATTTGTCACTCCGCAAGATTTCTGTAGTGAAGATCTTGTATTTGATATTTCACATATTTGTTGTGTAATAGTCGTGTTGGTTTGGTCCACCGTGTTACGGACTCGGTATCTAGCTTTGTACCGAAAAAAGTGTAAGCAACGTTGTGAAGGCTTCTCCGCCAAGTGAAGGAGTTTGTTGACATAGTGCTTGAACTCTCGAGTAGGTGACTCGGGGAGTGGAGTAGGGCAAGGAAGGTGTCCTTGTAGCCGAACCACTATACATCGATTGTGTCTTTTCTTTCCCTTCGATTTACTTTATTTACTTGCTTTATCATTAGATCTATACTTTCTCTACATCCATAAGATCTCACATATTAATGAATCTAAAGTTTTTGAAACTAACGTAAAATCGGCAAAACTATTCAACCCCCCTTCTAGTTTTCCACAATTGGTATCAGAGCTAAGTTTATAAAAGTTTTAAAGTAAAATTGTATTTTAAAAACTTTTCGATCACTATAGGTTCTGAAAATTATAAGGAAGGGCAATCTATGCAACGACCACCACTACTTGAAACTAATGGTTTTATATATTGGAAAAATAGATTCGAAACATATGTGAAATCTAAAGATATTGATCTTTGGTACATTATTGTTGAAGGCGACTTTGAGGCTACCTCAAAAGACGATAAAGGGAATTTAGTTAACATACCTCATGATAAACTAAATGATGAAATGAAGAAAAAGCTTTCTAAAAATAGTGAAGCAAAAATGGTTTTATATAATGCTTTACCGAAAAAGGAATTCGAAAGAATTTCTATGCTTAAAACCTCTAAAGAAATTTGGACTTCTTTAGTTGTAACTCATCAAGGCAACCAACAAGTTAAGAATAATAAAATTGATTTATTTGTTCAACAATATGAACAATTTTCAATATCGGATGAGGAAACTATAGATCATTCTTTTGCTAACTTTAATAATATTATTACATCTTTACAAGCACTTGATGAATCTTTTTCTAGCCGTAACCATGTTAGGAGATATCTAAGGGCACTTCCATCGAAGTGGAGATCCAAGGTGACGGCAATCGAAGAGCAAAAGATTTGTCAATCCTCACCCTAGATGAACTCATAGGCAACTTAAAAGTCTACGAGCTTGTCCTTGCCAAAGACTCCGAAGCCTCAAAGGTAAAAGAGAAACACAAATCTCTTGCCCTTAAAGAAAAAAAGGGTTCAAGCGATGAAGAGAACTCCTCTTCGAGTAGTGACGACGAGGAGTACGCTATGGCGGTAAGGGACTTTAAAAAGTTCTTTAGAAGAAAGGGACGATACGTCAAACAACCATATGACGATAAGAAAGGATTTCGGAAAAGCAAAGAGGACGAGAAGCCAAAGGATGACCGTACCTGCATTAAATGTGGTGATCCTAACCACTTTATGAGTAAGTGTCCCAAACGGGATGATCAAAAGGCGTTCGTGAGCGGCACGTGGGGAATGAGCGACGAGGAGGATGAAGAAATTTGTCTCATGGCAAATGAGGAGGTATATCACGAATACTATAGTAGCTCATCACTTGATGACGACTCATTGCATAATGAATATGACAAACTATGCAATATTAGCTTAAAAATAATTAACAAAAACAAGCTTTTAAAGAGTCAAAACCAACGTTTAGATAAAGAAGTCATAGAATTAAAAGCAAAACTAAAACGTTTAGAAAAGGGTAAAATAGCAAGTGGTGAATGTGAACTTTGCGTTCAACTTCAAACACTAATTGATCATCTAGATTCTAAAATTGCTAGAATGAGTACGAACACTTTAGATACGATATTAGATAGTGTTAAAACCGGTAACAACCAAAAAGGTTTAGGGATTCAACAACTTGATCCATCAACTAGTGAAAATAAAGAAACAAAAATTGTTAAAGCACTAGAAAAACCAGCCACTGTTGTGGCGGATCCCACGGATCCCTTGATAAGGGAACCGGCTAGTGTACAGCCAGGGATCCGTGGATCTGCTGTAGCAAACAGTAGCAATAACGTAGCTTCTTCATCTAGAACTGATTTTGTTATCATTAATAAGAAGAAACCAACTCACGTCACCACTAGACAACCACCTCCAAAATATAATCCTACTTTTGCAAGAAACAAAGCTCCATCTTTTTCAAAACCTAATTCATTTAGGAGACCTAATAACGTTTATCCAAGAAGTAACCATCAAATGGGATGGAACCCAAATATGCAAAACGGTTTTCCTTTTCAAAACTTTGCTCCATGGAATGCATACTCATCTTATCCATACATGTCTAACATGAATGGAATGTTTAACACTAATGGACCCATGAACAAATGGGGACCAAACTTTTGAGTTTATTATTGTTTTAGGTGTGCTTAAAGGTCGACCTAGACCCCGATGAATGGGTCAAGGATAGCGGGTGCACGAGGCACATGACCGACAATAGGGATCTATTCTCCACATATGAATCCATAAATGGAGGTAATGTGGTGTTTGGAAATAGCAAAAGTAGAATCATCGATAAAGGTACGATTTCTAACAAATCTCTAACCATTAACGATGTGTGTCACGTAGAAAACCTAAACTTTAACCTCTTAAGTATAGGACAAATATGTGATAAAAAGTGCAATGTACTTTTTACCGAAACCGGTAGTAAGATACTAAAAAATGGCATAACCATAGGAAGAGGAATTAGGAAACATGGAGTCTATGTTATTAAAATCGGTAATGAACCTAAAGACAAACTATGTCTTACCTCTATGGATGATACTTCGACCTTATGGCATCGAAGATTGGGTCACGCCAACATGCGACTTCTTCAATCGCTATCATCCAAAGATCTAGTAAGAGATCTACCTAAGTTAAAATATGAACATCACTTTTGTGATGCTTGTAATGTAGGAAAACAAGCTCATTCTAGTCATAAAGCTAAAAACATGGTGTCAACAACTAAGTGTCTAGAATTACTACATATGGATTTATTTGGTCCATCCGCTATCCAAAGTTATGGAGGCAACTACTACACTTTGGTCATAGTAGATGACTACTCTAGGTATACATAGACAAAAATTTTAAAGAACAAAACGAAAACCTTTAATTATTTTGAAATATTAAGCAAAAAGATCCAAAGACAACTAGGAAGTCCTATAGTGTCCATTAGGACGGATCATGGTAGAGAATTCGATAATGAAGTGCAATTTGGAGCCTTTTGTGACGCTAATGGTATTACTCACAACTTCTCGGCTCCACGCACTCCACAATCGAATGGGGTAGTAGAAAGAAAGAATAGAACCCTACAAGAAATGAGTCGAACAATGCTTAATGAACAATCCATACCTCAAAAGTTTTGGTGTAATGCCGTTGATACTTCAACGTACATACTCAATCGAGTCTTAATAAGACCAATCTTAGGTAAAACTCCATATGAGTTACTCCGAGGCAAAAAGCCTACGTTAAATCACCTTAGAGTCTTTGGAAGCAAATGTTTTATTCTTAACACTAAAGATTACCTTACAAAATTTGATCCTAAATCAACCGAAGGTATCTTTCTAGGTTATTCGCCAAATAGCAAAGCTTACGTCATATTAAACAAAGAAACAATGAAGGTAGAAGAGTCATTAAATATAAAATTTGATGAAAGTCCACCCAAACCCTCTCCACCTCTTGTCGATAACGAGATCATAGAAAGTGATGCTATAGTAATAAAGAAAAAGATAAATGAAGAAGAAGAACCTTTAAATGATGAAATCATAAACATTAAAGATTCCAAAGATCACCCCGTAGATAAACTCATAGGAAAGCTAAACGAACGAACATTAAGGTCTCAAGTTCAAAATCAAAGTAGCTTGTTTTGTTTCGTTTCAACCATAGAACCTAGGAATACACAAGAAGCCATAAAAGATGAGAGTTGGGTAATGGCTATGCAAGAAGAACTAAATCAATTCGTTTCTAATGATGTTTGGACGCTTGTCCCTCCACCTAGTAATCAAACCATAATAGGAACCAAATGGGTTTATAAAAACAAGTTAGATGCAAACGGAGTAGTTTCTAGGAACAAGGCTAGACTCGTTGCCCAAGGGTATAACCAACAAGAAGGAATAGACTTTGATGAGACCTATGCCCCCGTGGCTAGATTAGAGTCTATAAGAATACTTCTTGCGTATGCTTGTGCTAATGATCTAAAGCTTTATCAAATGGATGTCAAAAGCGCTTTTTTAAATGGTTTCATTAATGAAGAAGTATACGTAGCTCAACCTCCGGGCTTCATCGATTTTGAAAAACCCAAACATGTATATAAATTAAAGAAAGCCCTTTACGGTCTTAAACAAGCTCCAAAAGCTTGGTATGATAGACTCAAGTCATTTTTAATTAAACACAACTATACCATGGGGTTAGTTGACAACACACTTTTTACTAAGAAAAGAGAGTCACATATAATCATAGTGCAAATATATGTAGATGACATTATATTCAGATCCACTTGTCAAGACATGTGTGATGATTTCTCTAAAATCATGCATGACGAGTTCGAGATGAGTATGATGGGAGAACTTAGTTTCTTTCTTGGTCTACAAATTAAACAAGTAGAAGATGGTATCTTTTTTAATCAATCTAAATACATAAAGGAGATGTTAAAGAAATTCAGTCTAGAAGAGTCGAAACCCATTAGGACACCAATGTCATCCGACACCAAACTCACAAAAGATGAAGACGGCGAATCCGTAGATAATACTAAATATCGTGGCAGGATAGGTAGTCTTTTCTACCTCACGGCAAGTAGGCCAGATATCATGTTTAGTGTTTGCTTATGTGCTAGGTTTCAAGAAGACCCTAAAATATCACACCTAGAAGCCGTAAAAAGGATATTTAGATACATTAAGGGTACAACACAATTAGGATTATGGTATCCTAAGGGCACGGGAGTAGAAACAATTGTATATGCAGATTCTGACCATGCAGGTGATTACGTTGATAGAAAAAGTACAAGTGGGGTATGTACTTTCATGGGATGTTGTTTAACATCTTGGTTTTCTAAGAAACAAACGGCACTAGCTATATTAACAACCGAAGCCGAGTACGTCTCCGCCGGCAAAGCATGCCAACAAGCACTATGGATTAAACAAACGTTAGTCGACTACAACATTCATCTAAGCGACATAGCCATCTTATGTGACAACAAAGGTGCCATCGACTTAAGCAAGAATCCGGTATTGCATTCTCGCACAAAGCATATAGAGATTCGACATCACTTCTTAAGAGACAATGTTCAAAAGGGGAACATCTCTATTGAGAAGGTAGCATCCGAAGACAACATAGCCGGCGTCCTCACCAAACCGTTGAAGCGGGAACAATTCAACCTACTTCGTCTTGGTCGTGGTCTAATGGAACAAACGTCGTAACTTATTTGACTCTACAAGGTATGTAAACACTAGCCTTCTTCTTTCTGAGTCTAGGATCTCTATTTCACGCACAACTCACAAACAATACGGGAATTTTCAAAACCCAAGATAAGTTTTCCACTTATAGCTTTCTTATTTTTTTTTCAAACACATACACATTTTCAAAGAAAAACTCTTTTCAAAATGTTTTCTAAAAGGATGATACCTTCCCGTATCAATTTCACAAAAGCAATTTCTCACGTTTAAGACAAATCACTTTTTCATTATTAATACAAAGTAAAAACCCGTTTTCATTGCATCTCATGTCTTTTGAATGCTAAAGGCGACACATAACTAATATGTGTTCGTGTACATTCATTTAAGCAACAATGAATTAGGAGCATTGATAACACTAAATTATGTACTTATGTACTAAATATGTGTTTTCGGGTTATCTCAATAGGATGTTTTTCTACTTCTAGTTTATTTTCTTTTTCTTTTTAGGGGTCGAGATAACCGCAACTCCAAATAGTTTGCATATAGGCACACACTAGCAAAAAATGTTTCCAAAAGGAAAATTTTGTGCTGCCTGAATTACCAGACCCACGGATCCCAGCCTTCATGCTGGACGGATCCCTCAAGGGAAGGATCCGTGGGATCCGTGAGACAGAAGCTGTTTTTACATTCTATTTTTCTCACTTTGGATGAAAAATCCACATTTGTTTTATTTTAGGGAGTATGCTCTTTAATGCTTGTGTTCTCATGATCACATGCCTTAAATTCATATCTAATCATTAGATTTTAATCCACATTTTGGGTCAAGCATTCATTACAATGATTTGTTTTTCTATATATAGAACTCCCAAAATGCTTGCATAATCCATCTCATCCTCACAAACACAATACACCATGTCATCCACAAATCCTTTAGATGAATCACCTAGGAAAAACAATCATCTTCATGATACCCAAACCTTTGTACTACCTCCATCCAAAATACCACAATCAAACTCTAGGATATCCGCACGGATTAGTATCCGATCTTGTTGCTTAGCCAAACCAACCTCGAATGGTTCATCCTCAACAAACAACTCACCACAAGATGCTTCCTTTATAGCTCCTCCCTCGTCACCAACAAGTACACCAACCTCATCACCACCTAAAGTCACTCTTTTGGAACTCCTTAAGACTCCAACAAGATCTAAACAACCTAAACAAAAAGAAATAGTCTTTTCAACACCCCCACATCTCCAAATACTATTTTTCAAGATCTTGAAACATCACCACCATTACCTCCCATCACATTACAAGAACATCTAGGTTCTCTTCCATCACCATTTACAAACATTCCGGATGTTGATCCATATTTTCCTATTTTTCCACCACAACTTCCGCATAACTCAAATCAAAACAACCCGGAAAACTTCCGCACTCATTACCCACATCATTTACATTTTCAACATTGCCAATCCACTAGGGAAATCGCAATAGAAGTTAGGGAAGAAATGCGTTTCATACTCAACCTCATTCTTGATCGCATCAATACCATCACTCATCAAAACCTCCATCCATAACCTTATGCAAGCATGGAAGGAATCACTACTACTATTTTCTACTTTTAATATCTTTCTTAGTCATTTTTCAAGAACAAGTCTTGTTCTTATTTTTACATGCTTGTAAGTGGCATAAATACCACTACAATTTGTTGTTTTATTACAAGGCTTTGTTTACATACCTTGGCTCCCAATCTTGATTCTCGGCAATCCCAAGATTATTTAAGCATGTTACTAACCTTTCTTTTTGTAGGATTTTTATTTTTTCTTCACTTGACGCCCCAAGCTAGGGGGAGCTACCGTCAAGGGGGAGTAAGAAATACGTGGACTACTTTTTCCACATTTTTTTTGTTTATTACTTCCAAGGGTTAACTTTTTGTTTCGACAAAAAGGGGGAGAAGAAGTAAAACTTAGGGGCATTCAAAACTTACATCTATTCTTAAGTTTTACTCATCATAACATTATGTTTTGTCATCAACAAAAAGGGGGAGATTGTTAATACAAATAAACCGTAAAAACGTTTATTAATATTTTGCGATCTCTTTGTGTTTTGTTGATAACAAATATAATGTTATCTTAAGTATAATTATAAGGATACATGTTATTTTTGTAAAGCATTTACATATAGCCATTTAAATACAAAAATGTAGTAATTAAGCATTTGTTGTAGTAGTTTATTAGGATGGGTAAAAACCATAACCCATGGACCTTAACCCATGGATCTTAATCCATACCCAAGTAGACTAGATACAATGTATACTTAGACACATTGAATCTAAAAGAAAACCCATGGACCAACCCATAACCCATGACCCATAACCAAAAAACCCATGGGCAAAGAGGAGCGTTCCACGGATCCCTAAGATTACACTAGACGGATCCCAAGTGAAAGGGATCCGTGGGATCTGGGGAACAGTGAAGAATTTTGCCTATAAATAGAGAGCCATTTCTTCATTCTAACTCACCCCTCTTCTTACTAAATCTCTCAAACACTCTCATTCTCTTCTAACATATAGATCACTTGATCTAGAGAGTTGTTCTTCTTTCTTTCTATTGTGATCCTCATATAGGTCCTTCTCTAAGGCGAGATCACGAGAATTCTACAAGTCATCCAAGCAAGGGGTCCTTGATTGATTTGTCACTCCGCAAGATTTCTGTAGTGAAGATCTTGTATTTGATATTTCACATATTTGTTGTGTAATAGTCGTGTTGGTTTGGTCCACCGTGTTACGGACTCGGTAGCTAGCTTTGTACCGGAAAAAGTGTAAGCAACGTTGTAAAGGCTTCTCCGCCAAGTGAAGGATTTTGTTGACATAGTGCTTAAACTCTCGAGTAGGTGACTCGGGGATTGGAGTAGGGCAAGGAAGGTGTCCTTATAGCCGAACCACTATACATCAGTTGTGTCTTTTCTTTCCCTTCGCTTTACTTTATTTACTTGCTTTATCATTAGATCTATACTTTCTCTACATTCATAAGATCTCACATATTAACGAATCTAAAGTTTTTGAAACTAACGTAAAATCGGCAAAACTATTCAACCCTCCCTTCTAGTTTTCCACAATTTGGTCAGTTCGTCTTAACCTATCAGCAAAGGGTCCCACTGGAGAAATCAGGCGCCCTGTTATAAGTCCAGTTGTTCTTAGTCCCCTAAGCCAAGTCATTAAGTACCACTACATGCTAGATTCATAATAGTGAGTGTCCGGGCGCTAGCAACTTAAACACTCACCCCCTACTTATTAAGTTCATCCAAACGGTAGGTGATCAGTTGGTCAAATCGCACAAGCAGAAAGGGTCGTCAGTTGGTCTTATCTTACTCTTCCCATCTCAGTCTACCTACTTAGGGTCAGTTGGTCATATCTCCTAAGTAACTAGCCACTACCGCCATTCAAAACTACCGAAACACGGGTAGCTACCACAAACTATGCATGCATACACTTAGAAATAATTATGCGGAAGCAATGTAAACAAAAATAAAACAATTAAGGAATCATAACTAGGCCAGCACCAGAGGTGCTTAGCCGCTCATATTAACTAAAAAAATCGATTCAATGTTTAACATTACAAAATACATGAATTGAAAGTAAAAAAAAAAAGATAAAAAACTAATGCTTATCGTAGGGGAGTGATTTCTCCCTTGGAGATAGCTCCGTATGCTTCTCTAGATCTGCCTTCGACTTCTTCTCACGTTCACTATGTGTTGTGTGTGAAATAGGATGCTTTGAAATGCTGGAAATCGTGGGGTATTTATAGGCCAGGCATAACTAATTATAAGAGTTATGTCGTAACATACAATTCTTCATATTTTGAACTAATAATGCTGGTTATGACGTAACTATGGAAGGAGTTACGCCGTATCTTTAATAATTCTTGGTTACGCCGTAATTGATGCAAGAGTTACGGCGTAGCTTGCAGCGGCGCGGAACCTCATTTGACCTAGTTGGCTACACCGTAATCTTTGGGAGAGTTTGTTAGCCTCGCTTTTTTATAAAGATAACGTCGTGAATTGGACTAGATGCGTAGTATACTTTGCCCATAGGGACTAGTATCATTTAAGTGGCAAAGTTATGGTTTGTTGAGCCTATAAATACCCCTCATTACTCTCCATGAGGGGTGAGGTGAAGCATTTGGTTAAGTGTAGTGTGTGTTTATATCAATAAGAGTTATCCTTTGTTTCTCCTCCCTCTCTCTACTTTCTCTCTCTAAAGGATGAAGATCTTCATCTTTTTCCACCAACCCCGAACTCCCAAAACCCACATAAATCTTATACTTTTACGGTCCTAACAAGTGGTATAGAGCCATGGTCATGCTTTGATGATTTATGTTGGTTTTGTTACTTGTTTTAGGCTATTTTTTGTACTATTTTTGTGGGTCGGAAAATTTTTTTTTCCGTGTCTTTGGGTAAACAGCTTAAACAAATATTGTGTATCTCTTTTTGGGTCAAAAATGTCCTGGTCTATTCTGTACAATATTTGTCTTGGTCTATAACTGGTCCAAACAGTTTATTCATCTTTAGATAATTTTTTGCACCATTATCCGTGAAACAAATGTGGTCAAATGGTTATCTTTCTTGGTCAAACTGCGCATTCAAGAACATTCATAGCAGTTTTTCTGGGTTTTGTATGAAGATGAACGGAAATATTGGTCGGAAAAACTCGCCGGAAAAAAAGTCAAAGGGTCAAAACCCTCATTTTCTACGCCTAAGGAGCATCTTCAGAGAAAGTTACGCATAACTGTGAAGTTATGCGTTATAAATGGTTTACGCGTATGCACTTACGCTTAAGACAATGTTTACGCATAAGAAACATGTTTTACGCATAAGATATTAAGCTTACGCATAAGGAAAATGATAGAAAAAGTTATTAATATAACCGGATGAGATGGTTTGTGAATGGACCGGGAAATGCAAACGTTTATGGGCTTTGATCCGAGTAGTGGGCTTGTTCATCCATACATGGGTCGAAATTGTTATTAGATTTGCTTATTGGACTCTCGTTAACGTGCAACATGCTGATATGGACTTACAAAGAAAATAAATGGTTATCCGATTTTGTTTGGTTACAAAATTTTGGATACAGTTAATTATAATGGTTAAGAGTGGTATTTTGGTATGGTATATTATTCACGGAGGATACATAATTCACAGCTTGAGCGAAATTTGAAAAATGATTACGGGGTTTTTGTACGGTATTACTTACGAGAAATTGACGTAACATTTCACGGGTGATCTTCTTTATCTTTGAGACGTTGGTTGGTTGGTTGCATGTCTCAAGATAACTTGTTGGGGCATTACTGTCACTTTAAGTGATTTTGAATTGACAATCTGGTTATAACTGATGTAAGGAGTTACGTTGTAGTGCTCACAATGTATAACTATCACTTTGAGGAAGTTTTAGTACTTGGTGTTACACGCAGTTGTGGATTGATCAAGAATATAGAACAAGCGGTAAGTCACAAAGTTGGGATGCTTACTTCTTATTCAAATTAGTCGTATCGGGTTTTCTCCATATGTGGTCATTACAATTAGCCGGTGAATTCAAAGGAGGTTCGATTAAAGGTTGGTTTGAGAGACGTATTGAGAGTATTTTTGCGACATATTCTCACGGAAATTATGTTCAATCTACGGATTTAATATTGCATCAAGAAAAATATAATACGGCATGTACGCTACATTATGATGATTCTGATTGCTCGCAACCATCAGGAGGGAGAAGTTGGTGTTTCATCTTCCGTGATTGGATTACGAAGGGATTTGTGCTTAAGACTGAAGAAGGGGAAGTAGTGTGTGTACATCGGGGTTTTTTACCAACTTGGATGCAATACTAAGTGAGTTATGTTGTTACGATGTTCCCAGAACGACAACCATTGTGCTACAATCAAGAGTTTATTTTCTCCGCTGCGTGTTGGAAGAGTGTTGTCGGTTCAGGAGGGAGCAGAAAAGGAAAAAAAGGCTCACTAGTTAGGAGGGAGTAAAAACCTAACTAGACCGTTACAGTTGAAGTTCAGAGTTACAAGGATTTGTGCCGTCAGCGCCAAAGATCAAATGCCAAGATCGTCGGAAGGGAGAACTTCAAGTTTGTCTCAGTATCTAGACTATAGAGACTCTACGCTTCAACAAAGTCAACATTGTTCATTACTATTGTAATTTATTTTGTTTTGTATTTATAGGTCTCATTGTAACCATTCACGTGTAACGATATCTTGGAGGGAGATTGTTAGCCTCGCTTTTTTATAAAGATAACGTCACTTACGTGAATTGGACTAGATGCGTAGTATACTTTCCCATAGGGACTAGTATCGTTTAAGTGGAAAAGTTATGGTTTGTTGAGCCTATAAATACCCCTCATGACTCTCCATGAGGGGTGAGGTGAAGCATTTGGTTAAGTGTAGTGTGTGTTTATATCAATAAGAGTTATCCTTTGTTTCTCCTCCCTCTCTCTACTTTCTCTCTCTAAAGGATGAAGATCTTCATCTTTTTCCACCAACCAAGGCCTCCCAAAACCACATAAATCTTGTGTTTTTACGATCCTAACAGAGTTACGCCGTAATCTGCTGTTGAGTTGGTTTTCTGAGCCACGCTTTATTATGGCGTAATGTGAGAGAGGAGTTACGCCGTAACTTCTTCAAAGTCAGCATACTATGATAAATCTTCAATAAACTCTCCAAATCCGCGGCTCTTTAGCTCCAATGCTCGTATTTTACCTGAAAGTGAAATATAGAGGAAAACAAGCGTAAATCCATATAAATGATATAAAATACGAGCATTATCGGGGGAAATTGACACTTAATATTCATAACTATTTGATGTTATCCCGGAGCCATCACCAAGGGATAAATCACTCCCTAACGATAAGCATTAGCAATTTATCATTTCTTTCTTTCAATTCATGTATTTCGATATGTTAAACATTGAATCGATTGTTTTAGTTAATATGAGCGGCTAAGCACCTCTGTGCTAGCCTAGTTATGATTCCTTGATTGTTTTGTTTATGTTTACATTACTTCCGTATAATTGTTTCTAGTGTATGCATGCATAGTTTGTTGGTAGCTACCCTTGTTTCGGTAGTTTTGAATGGCGGTAGTGGCTAGTTACTTAGGAGATATGACCAACTGACCCTAAGTAGGTAGACTGAGTGGGAAGGGTAAGAATTGACCAACTGACGACCCTTCTTCGCTTGTGCTATTTGACCAACTGATCACCTACCGTTTGAATGAACTTAAGAAGTTAGGGATGAGTGTTTAAGATGCTAGCGCCCGGGCACTCATTGTTTTGAATCTTTCATGTATCGGAACTTAATGACTCAGCTTAGGGGACTAAAAACAATTGGACTTTCAAGGGTAGTAGCTTGATCTCCGGTGGAAGGCCTTTGCTGATAGGTTAGGACGAACTGCCCAAATGTTGTCCTAACGAGTTTTACCCCCACTTGAAGCAATTGTAAGTAATTAAACGTGAACTTAATATGATAGGATGACTAACTAGGTTAGCACACCTCTCCTCTATTGATCACAATCCTCGCCTTTATTTGCCTTCTTGCATTTCTTGTTTTAGTAGTTAATTAATCATTTCAACCTTAAAACCAATTAAAATCTGTGACACCTAGACTTAATTAGAATCCACTCACATAGCTCTTGGGACGACCTCGGTTTTGCCGAATACTACACTACACACGATCGGGTACACTGCCCGTTAGTGCATTAGGGTAGACCAAGGTATAACGAGACATTAAAAATATTAAAACCTGGTCAGTAAAACCTGCATTACAAGCTAATTTGTATTACAAAGTGGTAATTAGGGCTGAGACGATATCTTCTATAAGCACCTCCAAAAATGTATCCATAGTGATATTCGAGAGCCGATACACCAAACCTATGGTGATACCTCACAAAACATACCATTTTTTGAGATAGAAATTGACACATTTGATTCTGAAAGATATGATAGTTGTGAGAAGTATATTTCCTCCCACTTAATGGAGTCAAATAAAGGAAGCGAGGCGAACAAGTTATTGGAAAGCAAACCGGTTAGACATCATAACTTTTACCTACCTCCGTCCCAAAGTTTAAGTCCATTTGGACTTTTTGAATCTAACTTTGACCTTAAATATTTTTGTTTGTATTATATAATACTTGATGAAAAATATATGAATGGATTGTGTTTTAAATATATTTTTCATTGGTATAATTTTCATCAAGTATTATATAATACAAAAAAAATATTTAGGGTCAAACTTTAATTCAAAAAGTCAAAACGGATTTAAATTTTGGGACGGAGGGAGTAGTATTTTTTAAATGACTGCTATTCTTAGCAAGGATATAGCCTAGTGAAGAAATGGAATATATGACTACATTTGGAGGTGTAAAGAATTGAAGGAGCCGTTGCACGAGTTCAAAATATGTAGTGTGTAACTGTGTATGATAGATATTAGAGAAGAAATGATACTAAACTTTGTTAAGATAAACCTAAACCAATCCACTACATGGCTAAAATCTTTTAACTTACAATGATGCAGCAGGTAAATGATATTTTGTAGGTCAGTGCAGATTCCACTATGAATTTTAAATACGTTTGTCACGTTTTCGGTTTTGTAAGTCATGTTGCTTATTATGTGATCATGTATTTTAAGTATGTGTATCAGCAGAAAATTTCCCAAGAATTATCATGATAAACCATCATTTAATGTTAAGGAACTTATCCATATTCAATTCATGGATTATTATTTGCTAAACATGATTTAAAGAACCTTATGGATTATAGTGTAGAAATGAATGTCCCCGCAGTAGTCGTCCAATGGTGATGTAGCTTAAAGGTGGAGGTCGCAATCCTGGCCCGTGTTCTTTAATAATGAAATTACACAATTTAGCTCTCTCATGTTGGCCGTAGAACCGGTCGGTGGGGGCCGTGAGAGGGTCTGTTACCCTTTAATTTAGAAATAAAACCATGACACTATTGGAAAAAAATATTAGTGAAAAAATGAGTTTGCACTAATTTTGGACATAGAAAACTATTAATAAATATAGTTATTATGATTAAGGCTCTATATGGTTACGTAGTCCTCTGTGAGTGCTTCGTAACAAGCCGTTATATGTCCAAAATGTAGTTGGTGTGAATGAGATATCGAGTCTCGAAGAATGGTAGTTGGAATGGAGGGAAAATGGGTCAAAATTGTGTTATGACTTCTGTTTGAAATCTGCCTCTTGAATGGGCTGTTATGTTTCGTTTAAATGATTTATAACATAAACTTGATGAGTCATTAACAGATTTGATTGCATCATTATACCATAAGTTACAACTTGAATGTGTATAAATTGAAGGCAATCAGAATCATTCCAAACGACCAAAAACACAAAGCTCATTCTTTTTCTTCCAGCACACTCACAAAAGTTCTAATAGTTTTTCAGGCAATTTGTCAATTCCGGCAATACACCTGCTCTGGCCATTGTACCCTGAGAAACAATCGTGTTGTTGTACACGAAATTGTTTTGTACACGAAATTGTTTTAAGGGAACCGTGTTCAACACGAGACTCGGCCTTATTGGTTTTATTCTTCCTGTATAATCTTTGCTCAGGTACTTATCACATTCATTTTAATTGCATTGTTATTCTCTTCGTATCATTATAAATTTGAATTCCTTATAAACGGTATCCTTTTACTACAATCTTAAAACAATTTCGTGTACCCGTTTATAAGGAAAAAGTGTTTTCTGCTCTTTTTCTTAACGAGGTTTTGTGAGGTATTTCACTTTGTTTTCTATCCTAACAGCCCCTTAGTTGTTTGGTCCATACAGCCCTTAAATTTTTTTTCCAAACAGCTCCCAGAACAGGTTTTTTGGCACTTATTTGACGCCCAAACAGCCCTTAATAAGCCGGACCAAACAATGCCTAGACCAGACTCTTTTTGGCACTTATTTACTGCTCAAATAGCCCTTAATTAACCTGTCCAAACAGCCCTAAATCAGTTTTTTGGGAACCTATTTTATGCTGTTATTTGCTGTCTTAAACAGCCCCTTAAAAGGTCCTGTCCAAACAGCCCTTATACCGGATTTCATAACATTTTTCTGCACTTGTTCAGTCCAAACAGCCCCTCGTTAGCTTTTTGTCCAAACAGCCCTTAAACGTGGTACCATTTTTTTTGGGAAAGTTCGTCCATAAAACGGTTTTAAAACATACTATATATCCAGTTTTTGTGCAAACTTTATACATGAATTTTTTCACATTACAACAGTTTGTTTACAACCTTAAAAGCTAATTTAATCAGTCATAAGAGGATTTTGTTTGCTGCAATATCTGAGCATAAAAGTTTCTTGTGCCTCAGTTGCTAATACAAAGTACTAATAGATTATAAAACTTGTGCGAAGTGTGTTTCCGCCTAGTTTAAGGTTGAGCAGAAATATTGTAATTTCTTCATAATCGGGTTTAAGCACAAACAATATTTTGGGATATATTTTCGGAATGGCTTTTGATATCGTTGCTATGATATCAGAGGTGAATCCTTTGGGTTCAAACACAAAAGAGTGGTGGATTGACACGAGTGCCACCCGTCATGTGTGCTTAAACAAGAGTCTCTTTAGTTCATTTAAAGAGGTTAACAATGGTGAAAAACTTTTCATGGGAAATTCCATCACCGCTGATATTAAAGGTGAGGGTGATGTGATTTTGAAATGGACATCCGGAAAAGAGTTAAAACTCAAAAATGTTTTGTACGTTCCGGAGATTCAAAAGAATCTTGTGTCCGGGTGGTTGCTCAACAAGTATGGGTTTTGCCTTGCATTTGAGTGTAACACATTTGAGTTAACCAAGAATAAAATGGTTGTAGGTACGGGCTACGCCCATGATGGAATGTTCAAATTGGATTTAATTGTTAAGGAAAACAATCTTTCTAAAATGAACACTAATTCAACTTGTGTAGTTGAGACCTCGAATGTGTGGCATGGCCGACTTGGTCATGTCAATTATAATTCCATCCGTCGATTAATGAAATTAAATTGTATACCTACATTCCATATTGACTCAAATCACAAGTGCGAAACTTGTGTTGAAGCGAAAATGACAAGATCGTCTTTTCATTCGGTTGAAAGAAAAACCGACCCTCTTGATCTAATTCACACAGATGTGTGCGATTTAAAATCGGTGCCAACAAGAGGAGATACTAAGTTCTTCATTACTTTCATTGATGATAGTACGAAATATTGTTATGTGTATTTACTTAAAAGTAAAGATGAAGTAATAGATACGTTCATTCTATACAAGAATGAGGTTGAGAATCAACTAAATAAAAAGATCAAGGTAGTGAGGAGTGACAGGGGAGGTGACTATGTATCTCCATTTGCTGAATTTTGTTCACAACATGGAATTAGACATGAGTTCACCGCACCCTATTCACCTCAGTAGAATGGTATTGCTGAAAGAAAAAACCATACCTTGAAAGAAATGGAAAATGCCATGTTAATAAGTTCTGGTTTAAATCAGAACATGTGGGGGGAAGCCATTTTATCGGCTATCTTTTGAATAAGATACCTCGTAAGAAAAAAGAAGAGACCCCCTATGAGCTATGGATTAGACGAAAACCATCTTATAAATACTTACGAGTGTGGGGGTGCCTAGATAAAGTGGCAATTCCGGAACCTAAAGTTCAAAAGATAGGACCCAAGACCGTTGATTGTGTATTCATTGGGTATGCTCATAATAGCAGCGCTTATTGATTCCTTGTGCACAAGTCAAAGAATCCCGAGATACAAAAGAATATGATAATGGAATCAAGGAATGCTTCATTCTTTGAAACCGTGTTCCCTTGTTTGACCAAGGAGAATGAAAGGTAATCTAGACGAGATGATGTAGTTGTCCACGAAAAGAGACAACGAGATGATAACATTGTTCACGATGAGAGAGAACATCAATCTGAGGAAGAAGATGTTGAACCTAGAAGAAGCAAAAGGCCAAGAATTGAGGAATCATTTGGACCCGATTTTGTTTCTTTTATGGTAGAAAGTGAACCAAACTCTTACTGAGAAGCGGTTACTTCCTCAGAAGGGCCTCAATGGAAATAAGCCATGAAAAGTAAGATAGATTCTATTTTGCATAACCATACATGGAGCTTGTAGATCTACCTCTGGGTTGCAAAACATTAGGCTACCGATGGATCTTCAAGAAGAAGATGAAAACTAATGGTACCATAGACAAGTACAAAGAAAGATTGGTGATGAAAGGATACAGACAACGAGAAGGTCTGGATTACTTTGACACTTATTCGCCTGTAACGCGAATAACCTCCATTAGGATGGTACTTGCTATTGCAGCCTTCATCAAGTGGATGTAAAAACTGCTTTTCTAAATGGAGATTTAGATGAAGAGATTTACATGGAACAACCGGAGGGATTCACTGCCCCAGGACAAGAGGGGAAAGTATGTCAACTTGTCAAGTCACTATATGGATTGAAACAAGCTTCTAAGCAGTGGCTTCAAAAGTTTGACCACGTCATGATCGAATGTGGATTCAAAATTAACGAATGTGATAAGTGTGTCTATGTGAAAGACACAAAAAATGGATATGTCATCTTATGTCTATATGTAGATGATATGTTAATCGTTGGAAGCAACGATAAGATGATACAATCTACTAAAGATGTGATACTTGGAATCAAATTCACACGAACCCAAAATGGACTTATGTTGAGTTAAACACACTTTGCGGATAAAATTCTTGAGAAATATAATCCAGATGACTCCAACATTGCGAGGACTCCTATTGATACGACTAAACATCTATCTAAAAATAGAGGTCAAGGAGTTAACCAGGTGGGGTATTCGAGTATTATTGGTAGCTTGATGTATCTAATGAATTGTACGAGACCTGACTTAGCATACGCTGTGAGTAGGCTAAGTAGGTATACGAACCACCCAGGTTACAAACACTGGGAAAGTATAACAAGGGTTCTGGGGTACATAAGGTACACTCGAGAATATGGATTGCATTATACTAGATATCCGGCTGTTATCGAAGGATACAGTGATGCAAACTGGATATATGATATAAAAGACTCTAGATCAACAAGTGGATATGTATTCACACTTGGAGGTGGAGCTGTATCATGGAAATCATCCAAACAGACGGTTATTTACAGATCTACAATGGAGTCAGAATTTATCGCCTTAGATAAATGCCCGAAGAGGCAGAATGGTTACGTCAATTGTAGAGGACATACCACGGTGCCTAAGCCGGTAACGGCCATATGTATACATTGTGATAGTCAATCAAAAATTTGCAGAGCTCATAGCATAATGTATAACGGTAAGTCAAGACATATTAGACGTACACGACAACTACTCTCTACAAGAGTTATCACTAATGATTATGTGAAATCAAAGGATAACATAGCGGATCCGCTTACGAAAGGCTTAAGCAAAGAGTTAGTTAACAAGTCATCAAAAGAAATGGGACTAAAGCCCGTAAATGAATGAGTTTATACGAAGGAAAACCTAACCCAGCTGACTGGAGATCCCAAGATCTGGGTTCAATAGGACAACCTACCCGTATAAACTATGAGGGAGTCAATATGGGGGGTTAATCAACCTTCCAAAACGCCCAAGGGTGCTAATAAACATCCTGGTCCATTCCTGTAACATTCAGTGAAAAGATACGAGGTTAAGCTTTAAGCTTTTAATGATTTAATAAGAAATCACCTACGTGAGAGAGAAGTGGGGTCGCTTTGAAGGAAAATGTAGGGGGCACAATTCCTAAGAGCTCTTGTAGAACCAGGCTAGTGTTCATGACCGTAACGAACATGACTATGAGGAGTTGACAGTGTCAGGAAGAGTCCTGTGTGAACATATATTGTCGTCTACACAAACAGCAAATCAGTTCAAAGACATCGCGTTCTACTGGCAGCTAGGAGGCTAAGTATATTTCACAAGGGAAGGTTCAAAGGGTAACACCTACCTATCCCATGCAAGACTCAACCGCTGAAATTATTGAAAATTTGTGAGTTTCTACTCGGTCTCCATTCATGTGGGGGATTGTTGGAAAAAAATATTAGTGAAAAAAATGAGTTTTCACTAACTTTGGAAGTAGATAACTATTGATAAATATAGTTATTATGATTAAGGCTCTATATGGTTACGTAGTCCTCTGTGAGTGCTTCGTAACAAGCCATTATATGTCCAAAATGTAGTTGGTGTGAATGAGATATCGAGTCTAGAAGAATGGTAGTTGGAATGGAGGGAAAATTGGTCAAAATTGTGTTATGACTTCTATTTGAAATCTGCCTCTTGAATGGGCTGTTATGTTTAGTTTAAATGATTTATAACATAAACTTGATAAGTCATTAACAGATTTGATTGCATCATTATACCATAAGTTACAACTTGAATGTGTATAAATTGAAGGCAATCACAATCATTCCAAACCGACCAAAAACACACAGCTCATTCTTTTTCTTCCAGCACACTCACAAAAGTTCTAATAGTTTTTCAGGCAATTTTTCAATTCCAGCTGCTCCGGCTGTTGTACCCTGTGAAATAACCGTGTTGTTGTACACGAAATTATTTTAAGGGAATCGTGTTCAACACGAGACTCGGCCTTATTGGTTTTATTCTTCCTGTATGATCTTTGCTCAGGTACCTATCACATTTATTTTAATTGCATTGTTATTCTCTTCGTATCATTATAAATTTGAATTCCTTAGAAACGGTATCCTTTTACTACATACACTTCCTCTCATCTAGAAAAGAGCTAATACCCGATTTGGATTATTTTTACATTAACATAGATGTAAGAATCAACCATTTATAGTTGTCATGACACTGTCTTATTACATTAAGTAAGTACTCGGTAACTTACTGTGATTTATTATCAAGCACTTTGACGAAAATTCATGCTTATAGTATTTTTGGCTTGCATACTTTTACCACGAAATCTGTTGTGCATGTCTATGAATCATATTTATTTTAAATTATGGTTTTACAATTACGTCAAGACTTATGTAGTCCATGTCCATCGAATGTATAAGATTGCAAATCGTGATGACATCAGAACTCGACTGCATAACTGTTAGTCTCGTTTTCTTTCTATGAACAATCGAATATAAAGTGTACTAAGTTTATTTGATATAAAACAATCGTTAGTTTTTACAGACTAAAACTACACGGGTATTTATAACCCATTAACCGACACAACGGTTCTAAACTTATCATAACCGAAAAAACGGTTATTAACTATCTAATGCATATGTTTGGTACTTTGTCTTTCGTTATTTACATAATGACCCTTAAACATTGATTAATGAATTATCATCCAATACTTCCTCGTAATTTATTAATCCATGCCTTCGATATCTTCAAGCTCCATTATCTTTATCTTTGAACTTTGGCTTGTTTCCATTTCCTTTGTCTTGATCTTCAACACTAAATATGTCTTGAGTTTTCTCCTTGATCGGTCTTCTATCTTCCTTGTCTTCAATCTCATCTTGATCATCTTTGTCACAATCTTCCTTCATTTGTATTGCTTCGTATTCTTGAATCTCCAACACACTATTTCTAGTATCACGATCTTCTGATCCAACTTTCTTGTTGCTTGATTTAATGTCTTTCTCAATCTGGTTCTTCTTCTGAAATCTTGATGGTATCTTTTGATGCTTCTTGCATTCGCCCTTGTCAATACTTGGTTCTTCTTCTAGATGTTTCTCATCTGAAACAATTTCATGGTTATCTTTCTCAAACAGTTCTCTTACTGTCTCTAACTCTTTCATTTCTTTGCCTGTGCAATCTCTCATCTTCTTGAGGTTCTCTAACTCTATCTGCATTTGTTTCTCAAATGCCATTTCTTTATTTCTTAGATTCTTCTCAAACTCTTGTTTTTCCATCTCTAACTCTTGAAGCATTTCAAACTTCCAAAACTCTAATTTACTCTTCAAATCAATTTCTATCTCTGACCGCATATCTTCTAACTTTTCTTTTGGAATTTCATCCTTCTCAATGATAATTCCTTTCCTTCTCGGTTCTTCCTTTAAGGATGTTATCTCCTTTTCATCTTTACTAGTAACCATCAATAGTGCTGGTTCGTCATCTTCGAACACAAGGTTTGCTTTTTCTTCTCTACGATTTGGTTTTGGACAATTTGCAGCATAATGTCCAAACTCATGACAATTATAACATTATACTTCTCTAGTGTCTCTTCTATGGTAGTTTTGATCTCTAGGGTTTCTCATGTTTCTATCATAACTATCTTCATTCTTACTATCTCTTGTGAATCTTCATTGGCCTCTTCCTCGTGTCTGATTACCACCTCCTCGTCTATCATTTCCATAGTTACGTTCATAATTTATGTTATTCCCTTGACGTGTGAATAACAATTTCTCACTATTATCTTCCTCACTTCCTTTTCTAAACTTAAGCCTTTCTTCATAAGTTTTAAGTTTCCCAATAATCTCCTCTAATTTTGCTTTCTTAAAATCAACAACCATTTCAATGGTTGCTACTACTGGTACAAACTTATCTGGCACTGCATTCAGTAATTTCTGTACTTTTGTTTGTTCATCAAACGTCAATCCACATGTAGCAGCCTTTGAAATAATACTCATCAACCTCCCAGCAAATGAATCTATTGATTCATCTTCTTTCATCATAAGTCTCTCAAATTCTGATTTAAGTTGTTGCGAGTGTGCCTGTTGTACATCTTATGTTCCAATAAATCTGGACTTTAGAGAGTCCCAAATTTCTTTTGTTGTTTCACATCCCGCAACTTGCATTTGCAAATCTTCTGGTAACCCTTGAAATAGGTATGCTGACGCCGAACTATCCTTTTTTACATCAATCTCTTTTGATGTACCTGTTCCTTCTACTAAATCCCATACTCCATTTGCCAATAGTATCTTTTTCATTCTTAATGCCCACAATGTATAATTTGTATTATTTAGAACTGGGCATTGATATGATGGTAACGATGTGGTGAAAACAACTCTGTTTTCGTTTTTATCTCCCGTCATATCTTTCGATTTGGTTTTCTTCTAATACCAATATAATTCTAATAATAGTCGACCTTAAATTCTTCTTTCTAACCCACAATAGTAATATGCAACTTCTAAAACCAATATAATCTTAATAAACAGTCGAACTTAAATTTTCTGCCTAATCACAATAATTCTCAAATGATTCTAACGGGAATTGTAAAAAGATTACTTTTAATCTATTCTACAAATAAAAGGTATTGGAAATATAGAAACTGGTACTTTGACTTTTGTGGGCTCTTTTTTCAAACAAATACACCTCTTCCACTGCTCCTACCTATCCCCTTTTAATAAAGCTGCTATTTTGTTTCCAAGAAAACACGCTTCTTCTTCCCCAAATAAATCCGCTTCTTTCTTCTACACGCAATTAGGGCAAATCCCTGGTCCTCTTCCCGTTTTTTTAATCAAATGGTGGTGGTTAATCGGTGTTTCACAATGATGGTTGCTCGGTCTGTTCTCTTCTCCGGCAAGTACACGGCGGCGGTCTCTATTCTTCGCACAACCGGTACGTTTTTTTCTCTTCTCTTTTTCTAAATCTCTGATTCGATATTATCTTTAATCGAATCGTGTTTGATTCCTCTGAATCAAAAACTATTCTCTGTCTCTCTTCTTGATTGATTGACCGGTATGCGCACGGTCTGTTTTCTTCTCTTGATTGATTCCCTGAATCAATTTCTTCTTTTCACTTTTCTGGAACGATTCCCTGAATCGTTGGTCTTTCTTCTCTAAAACGATTCCCTGAATCGTTGGTCTTCTTCTCTGTCTCTTGATTGATTCCCTGAATCAATCGGTTCTGTTTCGTTCTCTCTGGTTTGAATCGTTTGGCCCTGATGCCACTGTTAGTCTCGTTTTCTTTCTATGAACAATCGAATATAAAGTGTACTAAGTTTATTTGATATAAAAAAATCGTTAGTTTTTACAGACTAAAACTACATAGGTATTTATAACCCATTAACCGACACAACGGTTCTAAACTTATCATAACCGAATAAACGGTTATTAACTATCTAATGCATATGTTTGGTACTTTGTCTTTCGTTATTTACATAATGACCCTTAAATATGGATTAATGAATTATCATCCAATAATAACTTGTTACTAGATTAAAGTTCATACAAATAGCACAAGTTTTCATTGTTTCCTTTTCATACTCTTTTTGGTAAAAAAAAATTCATTAGCAACGTCACGTGTGACAATCCAATTGAGACGGGTAATCTGAACAAAAAACTAGATCAAATCAACATCTAGCACAAACCTAAGCTGTCTCACATTATAGTTCTTAATAACAATCGTCAAATATTATTTTACCGGGGCTCTTACCCCTTTACCCCAAAAAAAACAATCGTCAAATGTTGGCCTAGGTGCTTATCGGTTTCGGTTCCCTTAGTGCAGTTTTCTCGATTTTGGAATCACCGTTTTATCAAATACGAGTATAGTAAGAACTAATAAGTATCGAAATTTAGAATAATGGAAAGTATGTTAAAAGGATGAAGTTTAAATAGTTTGAAACTTAATGGGTTAAATAATTATATCAAAAGTTATTTTAAAAGGAAAACTATTACGAGTTTGTTCATTCTTTTACCTAGCTTACTTATGATTTTGTTCGCAGTTTGGTTTCTGCTTGAAAGTCACCATCGTAAATATTGAGGTAACGATTATATTATATCTCTTTTAAGTTATAGTTGATCGTATAATATTTTTACATGTTGTATCAATTATGGTTAAGAATGGCAAAACAACTGCTTATTAATGTGTTTATAAAAGTGTCTTTGGCCATGCTTAATACTTAAGTGCTTAAGTAAAACTTTACAATTCATCGCAAACATTAGTATTGCTTATATAATTGAGGGTGTTTGGAATTGCTTATAACTGTATTATCTGCTTATTTAAAAGTAGATGAGCAGTTTATAGTGTTTTGGTAAATCAAACTAATTCGATTTGCTTCTCGTGTATCCACCTTTTACAATAATTAAAATTTGTCAAGCATCTATAAAGCAGTTTATAAGTAAAAACCCTGGGATTTTGTGTTGTTTTACAATGATTCCAAAGTGTGTTGCACCTTTGGTCTCAATTTAATTGTTTGAAAACATAGGTTGGTTTATTAATTAAGATTTGAAATATGTATGTTTACTGCACAACTTATTAAAATTGGTTTTCTTTTCAAGTATTGTGATTACAGTAGTAAGTAAGTCTATCTGATAAGTATGTTGTCATTAGTTAATTATGTTTCTTGATTCATTGTGAAAATCTTAGATGGAGCGGAAGTATACTGCTAGAGGTTCAGAAGGTGATGTTGAGACTAAGCGATCGATGAGGATGAGAGGTTATTGGTAATATCAGGAGATACAAATAATGATGATGTTGAATATAATAGTATGGCGAACGAATCGCACTTGCTTAATATCCCGTTACATATTTTGGAGATGATTATGGAACGTTCTTCTAGTGTCGAATATGTGAACTTTCGTGCTACATGCAAACGTTGTCGTTTAGCAGCACCTTTGATAAAGTGGAGCAACCAAACAATACAAATGAGATTGCAGATATATTCATCTGTTTCACCATGGCTAATTGAGATAAATAAGAGACGTCGCACTCTCATTCTCAAACATCCCATAATTGGTGATAAGTACATTAAAGAAGAGTTTCCGGTATGGATCGAGAGTATATGTTACTCCAAGTTTGGTTGGTGGTTGTGTAATGCCACTTACGGATACCTCGTGTTCTTTAACCCAATCACATTTGATAGCCATGATCTTCCGCCAGTGTATGATAACTTAAGATCATTATGCTTTTCAGCACCACCCACTTCCCCTGATTGTATGGTAGTTGGATTTAGTATATATCATGTTCACATTCATTTAGTTGCTCGGGAAGAATCATGGCGTATGTTTAATTTGGATTTAGGTGCTTCAGGTCTGTACTACCCAATATACAATGGGTATTCCCCGGCATTCAAGAATGGCCGAGATCTTTATGTCTTGTATAACAAAGGGCAACTTGATGTTTTCAAGGATTTGGGGCAAAAAGAGTATTCTCAGAAGCAAGTTGTAGCTGAAGCCCCAGAAAGTTGTTGCAGATCTCCAGCACAATATTATCTAATGAAATGTCATCAACATCTTTTACAAGTCATCGTGGGTGAGTCTGGAGAAAATGTTGAGGTATTTACGATCAACATGAAGAATTCTAAAAAAACCTGGAAGAAAATGTATAGTTTAGGAAAGCACATGATTTATATTAGTGGCACGTCATCTTTCTGCATTGAAGCCAAATCACCGGAAATGGAGAACAAGATCTATTTTCCAAGAGTACATAGCGGAAACGAGAAGGTAGTATTTTATTCTCTTGAAACATGTAGGTATCACACTTTTAATGAAAAAGAGATCGAAGAAAGTTATGGCAATCTCTCTGAGACTATGTGCCATGGCTTCCCTTATGCGTGGATTGAACCGTATTGTCCTAGCTAACTTCATTAGTATCATTATTTTCATAATTGTGTTCTATAAACAACCTGTGGAACTCTTTAAATGTGAGTATGCAACTCCAATATTGTCTGAGAGGAAGAAGATTGCAAAACAGGAAAGGGCTATTGGCTTAAGTTTTTTCAAGATATGATCTCTATGCCTTGTACAAGGAATGTTTGGAGCATAGTGAGGAGAGTGAGGACACTGGTTCTTGCTGCAACCATGTGTCAATTGTTAGATCAAGTTCAGTTTATAAGGAATTGATTGATAGTAGTGTATGTAGTTTCTTTATTGCATGTTAGATCAAGTTTAGTTTATCATAGGAGCTTGTCCTTGAAAAGTGGTTTGTTCATCAGTTGCAACATATATAGTTTCTTAATTAACAGTAATACTTTCACCCTTTCCACCCAATAAAAACACTATGGGGAAACTTGTTGCAGCTTTTTTTGTTATTGAATTGTGTTTATGATTTGCGTTGTACCAATCTTGTTCTTTCTCAATCGGTTTATAAAGGTTAAGATTTATAATGACTTAGCAATTAGGAGTGTTTGTAACTTGATACTTTGGTCATTTAGTTGGTTTCAGACTCAGATAATAGCACCTGAGTAAAAGTCACAGAATCATATTGTACGAAAGTATAGGCAACACTAGATGAACAATAGAACCTTTATTCAGATCTAAGCTGCAATAGTCAGCTTAGATTAACAGTATCCAAATGTTACAAGATTAGATTAATGTCAATGAGACAATAATCATATGAATGTAAAGACAAGACAAGATCAGTTAAATGATCTGAGAGAAGAGAAGAGAGTGATACAAAAGACTGCACACTCAAGTGTCTGTAACCCTAGATTAAGGGACTTATTAAATAGGAGATTAAGTTACACTAAGACCCCTCTAACGGCTATAAATGACCCATCAGCAGAAATGAGTAACTCTTCAGCAGAAACCATCTTCTTGGAACTTTAAACCTTTTATTCTTTGTCCATGAATAAACCCTGTAGAATCTCTGCAATGAACATAACTTGAAAGCCATTAGGAACTGATAGAATGATATGTTTGCCACAGATTAATACTCCAAATTCTAACATTCCCCCTTAATCTGATTAGCAAACATATCAAACAATATCAATTTTTCACACAAAAATTTATGCTGATAAACAGGGAGATTTTTAGTGAGAATGTCTGCAGTTTGGTTTGAAGAGCCAATCTTCTTAGCACTTATAACACCTCTTGCAATTTTCTCCCTGATGAAGTGAACATCAATTTCAAAGTGTTTTGATCTTTCATGAAAAACAGGGTTGACAGCAAGTTGTAAAGCAGATTTGTTGTCACAAAAAAGATTGACAGGAAGATTGATATCAACTTTTAGATCTTTTAGGATTTTTTTAATCCAAATGATTTCACAGGCAGCAGTAGACATAGATCTATACTCTGCTTCTGTGGAAGATTTTGAAAGAGTGTTTTGTTTTTTACTTTTCCATGAGATCAAACAATCATTGAAGAAAACACAGTAACCTGTGACAGATTTTCTGGTTTTCTTGCATTTGGCCCAATCAGCATCACTATATCCTTCAAGATGATTTTCAGAGTTGCTGAAATTGTACCTTAGACCTTTTCCTGGAGCTCCTTTTAGATATCTCAGAACATTGAGGGCACATTCTAGATGAGATTTTAAGGGAGAATGCATATATTGTGCCAGACAATGAACTGCGTATGAGATGTCAGGCCTTGTATGGGTGAGATAGATAAGTTTCCCAAGTAACTTCTGATAACCAGTGATGTTGACAAGCAATGGGTCATCAGCAGTGGGAATGTATGGAAGCACAGAGTTGGGTTCCATAGGAGTGGACACAGGTTTGCACCCAAGAAGACCAAATTCTTTGAGGAGTTCAAGACAGTATTTTCTTTGAGAAAGACAAATGTCATTCCCAGTTTTTAAAACCTCAATGCCAAGGAAATATTTTAGATTTCCCAAGTCCTTGATATGAAATTTGGATTTTAGAAACTCTTTAAAAAGATTTATCTCATCAATGCAGTTTCCAGTAAGAACAATATCATCCACATAAACAAGCAGAGCAATAAACTTGTTATTCTCTGTTTTGGTGAACAGGGAGTGATCATTGACCGATTGAACAAAGTTATTTTCTTTTAAAACACTCACAAGTTTTTCATTCCATTTCCTGGGAGCTTGTTTTAGGCCATATAGAGACTTGACAAGTTTACAAACTTTATTTTTATTGTTCTCATTACAGAACCCCTTGGGGATGGTCATATAGATATCCTCATCAAGATCTCCATACAAGAAGGCATTGTTAACATCAAGTTGAAAAAGAGGCCATTTGTTTTTTACAGCTAAGGCAATAAGACATCTAACAGTGGACATTTTCACAACAGGGGAAAAGGTTTCATCATAGTCTATTCCTTCCCTTTGGTTATAGCCTTTAACAACTAATCTAGCCTTGTATCTATCAACTTCACCATTGGCTTTATATTTGATTTTAAAGATCCATTTGTAACCAATGGGAGTTCTATTAGGAGTAAGACCAGTTATATCCCAAGCATGGTTTTCATTTAGGGCCTCAATTTCAGAATTCATAGCATCTACCCAATTACTATCAAGGATAGCTTCTTCATAACAGGTAGGTTCAATGCTTTTATTAAGACTGGAAGCAAAGCAATAATTATCCTTGTTAAGATTAGAGTAATTAACAACTTTTTCAACCCAATATTTGACTTTCCCTTCAACAATAAAGTCATTAAGATTACTGGGCAACTTGGAAACTCTGGTTGACCTTCTAGCAGTAATGGCTGGCAAGCCTCTTTCTTGTTCAGCAGAATCAGGTGTTGTATCAGCAGGATCAGAGACTGCATCAGCAGAATGTGAATCATGTGATATGTTGCCCTCAGGGTGTGTATTATCATCTATAGATGTTGCAACTGGTTCATCAATCCTAGTAGGATGACTTACCACTGTGCCATCATCATTGGATGTCACTCTCCCTTCATCATTGGGACTTATTTGTGAGTCAAAGAAATTTTTGTGATTTAAATCTTTTGGTTCAAAGGTTTCAACAAAAGGTTTTGACACATAATTTTTCATTTTGAAGGGAAAAACAGTTTCTTAAAATTTGACATCTCTGGAGTAAAAGATATTTTTTGTTTCAAGACTCAAGAGTTTATAGCCTTTCTTCTCATTTGAGTAACCAATAAAGACACTTTTTTCAGACCTACTACCAAATTTATCAGAGATGTTGAGAATGGTGGAATAGCATAAGCAGCCAAAGACTCTAAGGAGAGAGAGTGAAGGGTCATGCCCATACACAAGGAAGAACGGGGACTTGCCAGACAGAACTGAAGAGGGCAACCTGTTTATGACATAGGCAGCAGTTAGAACACATTCAGACCAAAGATTTAGAGGTAATTCCCCCTGAAACATGAGGGATCTAGCTACATTAAGGAGATGCCTATGTTTCCTTTCTGCTATACCATTTTGTTGTGGTGTATAAACACAAGAGGTTTGATGTAAAATTCCGTTTTCATGGAAAAAATGTTGAAGTTTATTATTGACAAATTCTGTCCCATTATCACTTCTAAAGATCTTGACATTGTGTTCAAATTGATTTGATAGCATGTGAGTAAAGTTAACAATGGAAACATAAACATCATCCTTCCCCTTAAGCATATAAACCCACACTGCCCTGGAATAGTCATCAACAACAGTTAAAAAATATTTGTAACCATCTCTGCTAGTGACTTTATATGGTCCCCATACATCAAGATGGACAAGTTGACCAATTTTAGTTGATTTATGTTCACTTAGAGGGAATGGTTCCCTGGTTTGTTTAGCTTTATTACAAGTGTCACAGAGATGATCAGTTTCAGATGTACTATCAAATTTAAGAGTGGGTTTAAGTATGTGTAGGACTTGGTCAGAGGGATGACCAAGTCTTTGATGCCAAAGATTTTTTGAAACATGACAAACAGATATGCAGTTATTAGAAATAATCTTACATGAAGAATCAATATCAAACATATATAGCCCATTGTGTTGTTTACCAATCCCCACAATCCTTTTTTGATGTAAATCCTGTATATAGCAATTAGATTCATTAAACCCGACAAACATCTTGTTGTCTCTAGCAATTTTATGAACAGATAGCAAACTAACATTGTACTCAGGAACAACAAGTACATCAAAAAGAGTTAGATCATTATTGATCTTTAAATCACCAATTTTTGTAATTAAGGCCTGAGTACCGTTGGGATGTCCAACAGTTAAACCAAGATTTGAAATGTTAACAACATTGATTAAAAAAATTTCAGTCACAGTCATGTGCTGATTTGCACCAGAATCAACAATCCAACCAAGACTGATGTTTCCAGATAATGTCTTAGTGTTGTTGTTAAAATACTTGTTGAAGTTTATATTAAACTTGACACTGCCATTAAAGAAGGTTCCTGAAAAAATTTTACCTGCCAAGTTGGCATTAGCAGATGACACATTGTTGTCATTGAGAAGACTCATAAGTCTTGAGAGCTGTTCATTAGACAAGGAGACAGGAGAGTTGCTGGTACTATTATCAGTGACAAGATTGGTTTCTGCAGAAACATTGTTACTGCTGAAAGGTTTACCATTAAAATTTCTCTTAACATATCCAACAGGATAGCCAACAAGATCATAACATCTATCAATGGTGTGACCAGGTTTTTTGCAATTAGTACATTTGAGGTTCATGTTTGGTCCTCTGCTATTAGAGCTGTTACCATTATTAAAACTAGACACTTTGTTATTAAAACCTCTTTTGTTATCAAAAAATTTTCCACCATCAGAAGTTTTTGCAGCAAAAGCTGTAGCATTGGGTTTAGCAGAGCTATTCCCAGATGAAACATTTCTGTGAGATTCTTCTCCAGATACAACAGAGAAAGCAGTTTTGACATTGGGTAAAGGATCTCTGGTTAAAATATTGCTTCTGATGGGAACATAGGAGTCATCAAGACCCATAAGAAATTGCATTAACTTGATTAGCTGATTGTGTTTTTCAAAATGTTTTGCAGCCTCACAAGTGCAGGGAGGCAAGCTAATCATACAATCAAATTGTTTCCATAAAGAGTTAAGATTGTTATAGTAATCAGCAAGAGATGACCCACTTTGACTAAGAGAATTTATGTTTTTGTGCAAATTAAAGATAGCTGAACCATCAACTTTATCATAGGTGTCTTTAAGGTCATTCCACATTTCATAAGCAGTTTTAGAATAAATAGCACCAGCAAATAATTCAGGGCTGAGAGAGTTGAGGATCCAAGTGACCACAACAGGGTTACAAGTATCCCATTGATTAGCAAGACTGGGGTTTGAATCATTTCTTATGCAAGTACCATCAATAAACCCCAACTTGTTATGGTTCCTTAAGGCAAACATCATGGCCATATTCCATATTTTATAATTTTCAGTTCCAGTGAGTTTAATAGAAATAATGGGAGTACCATTGGTGTTATTGGGGTGTAAATACAAAGCATCACCAAAGGATAAGCTTTTCTCAGTGGAACCACCACCACCAACATTATCATCACCAATAGCCATAATACAAACAATAAGACAGAAATAATAAGACAGACAAAGAATCACAGATAGATATAATAATAAGAGTAAATAAACAAGTAAATAAGACTTTGCAATAAGAAACAACAAGCACCAAGCCTGTGGACTAGGGTAAACCAGAGCAGGTATTCGTGCCACTCAAGGTGGTAGATCAAGATGTTAGTCTACCCGTTTGCACCCACAGAGACTTAAGTACTGTATGTTTAAAGAGAAGGTAAGACTTAGACTTACAGAGAAATATGCAGCGGAAGAACAAATCACAATCACCCTAGATTCACTTAGTCTAGGGTAAATTGTAAACAGAAGATAACCAATGATTACACCAATAGCAATAACCCCAAACCACACCTTCGTTGCCAAAGAGAATCAATGAGCCTGAGGCTCTGATACCATGTACGAAAGTATAGGCAACACTAGATGAACAATAGAACCTTTATTCAGATCTAAGCTGCAATAGTCAGCTTAGATTAACAGTATCCAAATGTTACAAGATTAGATTAATGTCAATGAGACAATAATCATATGAATGTAAAGACAAGACAAGATCAGTTAAATGATCTGAGAGAAGAGAAGAGAGTGATACAAAAGACTGCACACTCAAGTGTCTGTAACCCTAGATTAAGGGACTTATTAAATAGGAGATTAAGTTACACTAAGACCCCTCTAACGGCTATAAATGACCCATCAGCAGAAATGAGTAACTCTTCAGCAGAAACCATCTTCTTGGAACTTTAAACCTTTTATTCTTTGTCCATGAATAAACCCTGTAGAATCTCTGCAATGAACATAACTTGAAAGCCATTAGGAACTGATAGAATGATATGTTTGCCACAGATTAATACTCCAAATTCTAACACATATACAAGTACAACATCAGGGGTCTACAAGCGAGTTGAGTCAGTTTTACAAAGATGGATGAAATGAGTTACATGAACAGTTTTAATTGTTAAAAACTGGTTACATATCTGCTATGAGATAAACAATTGCAAAAGTTTAGTTGTATAACATCAAATACTATAGTTTATACTCCCATTTCCAAAGAATGTTATATTTTATTTTCATCACAAAAGTTATTAATTGATCAGAAATACCACTTTATGAAGTTTGGAGGCTTTCTAAACAGTGGGATTGCTTATAGTGTTTGTCTACTTAATAAACATATCATATAAAAAAAAACTAGTCATGCCACTCTAGAATAAAAACTCATAAACATTTCTACCTAAAAAGTTCTAAACAATTTGTGGGAGTTTAAAAACCAAAAGACCAATAATAAGCAGTTTAGATAAGCAATCAGAATAATTCTTTACACAAAAACTAGCCAATTAACATTTTCCAATGTAGAATCTAAAATCCTAAATCATTATTTCACAAAGTTTGACTGACAATGCCTTTGGCCCAAATACAGCCCAATCCTTATAAGTCCATACTAAAATTTAATATTCTGAAATCTGATGGGTCTAATGATAATAATAATAATAATGCCTATAAAAGTAAATGAAAAATGTTTTGCAGTATCAAAACCCTAGATTAACTAAAAAGGCTGTGAGATTATGGTCGATAGATCTAAGTTACTTTTATGAAGTTTGAGGTATGAATTTTAATTTTAAGCTTAAATTGATTGTATTATAGTATATACTTGTTAGGGAACCATTTTTAGGTACATATTGTTTTCATTGCTTATTATGACTTTATGACTGCTATCATAGCTAGTATTGTGTTTTGGAGTATTTTGAGGCTTGATTTTTTATAGACCTTTTTGATATTGCTAATGAGCATTTTGATGCAACTAATAAGCAGAATTGTCAAACACTTGAAAACAGCTTATCGGCTCCGACTGCACAACATAACTAAATTCAAAACCATTTTCTTCGTTGCAAGCGCAAACTCGATCCTTTATATAGCTGTTTAATTTGCATGTACATTTTTTTGTTATGTAAGCTTTTTTTTATTAGTTTGACATATAGTATATTGGAATAAGTTAGTTAAGTTAAATTGTTTGTTGTGAACATCTTAGATGGACCAGAAGCATAATTCTATTGGTTTAGACGGCAATCATGGCAATTTAAAACAAGACGAGGTATATGACAATGAGAAAGTTGGAACAGCAGTAGTTACAGATAATGATGTTGGATATAATGGCATGACGAATGGATCACGTCTACTTAATCTTCCACTGCATATTTTGGAGTTGATTGGGGAGCGTTGTACTGATACCGAATACATTTACTTTCGTGCTACATGCAAAAGTTGTCATTTAGCAGCACCTCTTAGAAAATGGAGAGACCAATCAAACTTATTTAGAGTGCAGATATATTCATCTGTTGCACCATGGCTATATGTGTTAAACAAAATACAAGGCATCATCACTTTCAAGCATCCCGTAATGGACGATAAGTACTTTAAGGAAACGTTTCCATCTTGGATCAACAAGATATGGTGTTCCAAGTTTGGTTGGTTGTTGTGTTCGAACTATAAGGAATGTCTCGTCTTCTTTAACCCCTTCACAAAAGTTATCAGCGAACTTCCGTTGGTATTGCCTTTAAAGTTAAAAACATTATGTTTCTCAGCACCACCTACTTCCCGCAGTTGTATGGTTGTTAGATTTACTCATAATCAACTTTTTTTCTACTGCGTAGCTCGGAAACAATCATGGCGGGTACTTAGTTTGGATCTTGGTTATTCAAATATATATCCCTATTGTTTTCCAACATTTGACGGTCCAGATCTCTATGTCTTGTGTAACAACGGACTTAATGTTTTCAAAGATTTGGGGGAAGACGATTATCCTAGGAAGCAAGTTGTAGCTAAAATTCCAAAAATTTGTCCAAGATATTCAGCACAATGTTTTCTAATGAAATGTGATCAAGATATTTTACCAGTCGTGCTGGCTGGCAAGTTTGTAGGAATTGTTGTATTTAAGATGAATGATTCTACAAAAGAATGGGAGAAAATACATGGTATAGGAAAACACATGATCTATATTTGTGACACAACATGTTTCTGCATTGAAGCCAAATCACCGGAAATGGAGAACAAGATTTATTTTTCCCGATTACATCCTGAAAACGGGAAGATAACATTGTATTCTCTCGAATCATGCAGGTATTACACTTTTGATGGAAAAAAGATGGAAGAATGTGTAATGGATTGGCACACAAATTTAGGTCATCACTTCCCTCATACTTGGATTAAACCAAGTTGGCACTAACTAGCTAACTTCATTAGTATCGTAATTATCATATTATGTTATAAGAACACTTTGGGGAAACTTGTAGCATCCTTATATTTATCTAATTATTCTTATGATTTGTGTTTAGTTCGATCATTTCTTTAATTAGATGGGTCTATAAAGTTTAAAACTTGGTTTGCTGGTATATACGTACATGGCAGAATCCTGCTATTTTCTATTGGCAAGTCTCAGGTCTTATTCAGCTATTTATAGGTTTAAACAGATATGTGTATTTAGGGCCGTTTTGGATTTTCGGAGGCCTAGGCGAGAACTGAAAATGGTGCCTCAAATTGAATACTAAATTCAAATGAAAGGTGTGTATGTAAAATGTCAATACCTTCAGAATTATTTTGGCAAAAATATTGGTATGTTCTACTTATCTTGCGAGAAATCTTTACACCGAGGCTCTACTTTTGTTCATATCCATTACATCTTTATAGTTTTGTGCATCTGCCATATTTTTTAGGGCCCTATCATGGTTTAAAAAAATATGGAAACTTTGTAAAGCCCTCCTATAACATTGGGAAGGTTGACGTTCGAATCATTGCATGCGAATTTTAGTATATTTTAAACACATTGCCATCTCTCTACCTCTTTAGCTTGTGGCAATATAATTATGTTCCTTGTATCAAAACTTAAAAGTAAATAAGCTGAAGCTTTCTGGAATAAAAAAACACTCCAGCGTTAGTCCTTTATATTCATGTCTTTTAAGTTTCAAGTCCTAGCAGCCCCACTTTGGTCTTTGGCAAAGCTTGGCCAAGCAATATGTCTCTTATTCCTTTGTCGCTTATCCAAAAGAAGGTTCCGTTATTCTGTACAGTGTAGGATATGCCTTTCAAGAGGTGCTAGCAGTTTAATATTGAAGCTTTGCCACAGGGATGTGTCTTGCTCCTCAGCTCCTACTCGCTATCCTGCAATTAAGAAACTCGATTATTCTGTGTGCGTCCACATCAAAATGGCACTGGACTACTAGTTATATGTAGTCATTTGATTTTGTTTATGTTATGTGAAAGATGTCTCTTGTTCCTTGGTCGCTTATCCAAAAGAAGGTTTCATTATTCTGTATATCCAAAATAAAATGGCTTTTGTTATGCTGTTAGCGTTTGATTTTGTTGATGTTATAACTTATAGTAAAGTTGGCAAAAGTTGTGAGTAAAATTTTACAGATCCTGATAATGCTTTGGTAACGTTAATAGAAGCCTATTATGTAAACAACTAATTTTGTAGTTTTAACGCAAAATAACATATTGGAGACAGAGCATGAATATCAGCTTCGGATCCTAAATGAACCACTTCAAGGGTATCTTCTAGGTTAGGTAGCAATCATTTAGGAGCATTTTGAAGCAATTAGCAATCAATGTTTCGTACACAGGGAACAAGCAACTAGCATTTGTACTTTTTTTAAACATTACAAATAAAACCGCTACTGCTTCCGCTTTCTGCTAGCTATTTTCGTCAAACATGGCCCTAATACAAAGTTCAGTTTTTAATTTTAGTAACTAACATAACATATGCATAAACATTCCTACCTGGACAGTCGCCCACCATAAAGGATGCCCTTGATCAAATTTTATGAACACCGGGTAGAAATATGGTGAATCTTTTTTGGACTATCATATCATAAACTTGGTGAATCTTTTTTCGGGTTTATTAAGTTTATGTTACTTAAAAGTTGTATGCATAAGCGTATAGAATATCACAACAAGATATATATATGACTTTTACAGGCTAATGTTAAATGTCAGTAAAAGTCTTAAAACAGTCGCTTTCTTATCTACTCAATCAACACAAAAGAATCACTACCGCGCGCCGCCATCACTAATGGTCTTTTCTGAGTTCTGACCTTGAGTTTCAGTCAGAAAATGTCAGAAATCAAAATTGTCTTTTTATTTTTTTCAGAAAAGGTGTTGCATAATAGTGTGTTCAAAATGTTTTAACGATTAAACTTCAGTCAGATAGGGTGTTTTTATAGGTTACATTGCATAAACAGATTTAATTTTTAAAAACTTGAATGAAGGGCTATTTGAGATTGCTGAAAGTGTTGGTCTACTCTACCTCATAAACATATTCAAATTTGAATCTCCTCATGTCGCTATAAAATAAACACACAAACGTTTCCATCTAAACAATTCAAACAACTTGTGAGCATTTAAAGAACAAAAAAACAATAATAAGCAATTAGAGTAATTTGAAACAACCTCTAAGTTAAAACTAGCCAACATTACATTTTCCAATGTAGAGCCTCAAACGTTATGAGTGTGTTTGGCGAAACGAGCGGGAACTAGAGCTTATATTTTAATCTAGAATCTTAAGTTTATTTTTTCATAAAGTTGTTTGACGAATTACTTTGAGCTCAAGTTTATTATTGTAAAACCAACTTAAAATACATCAAATTAAATTCACATATATAGCAACCTTTTGGATGTTAAACCATTATATTTTTAACGGTATGTAAATAATTTGACTAATTATAACCCCTATAATCTCACATAAGTCCGTTTCAATTGACTTGGACATACAGTGACACACAAAGATTTTTTGTCTTGCATTTTTTTTAATAGCTTATTTTGAAAGCTCATGTCCATATACACACCCGTATTCAAACGGACCCTATCTAATATTACCTTCGGCCCACATATGATAGCCCAATTGGGAAACCCAAGTTAAGTTTTCAAAATTATGTACCGTATTTAAACCCTAGATTGTGTGATTATTTTGGTCGATATATCAAAGCTCGAGTTTTCATCTAGGTTTGAAAGTTACACTTGTTAAAGGTATGAATTCTATTTTCAAGCTTATTTTAATCGTATAATATATACTTGTTACAGAGCGTGTAAGTACTAGACATTCTGTGTTTTTGGGTGTTTGATATTTTCGTATCACTTTTTGTGAAAAATAATGTACAGTCAGAATTGCCAAGCACTTGAAAACAGCTTATCTGATCATTTAAGTTGTTTATGCATGTAGTATTATATATAGTGGTGTTATGAACCAGTTTTCGTGGTGTACACATCAATTCCTTTTTTTAAGAAGTATATATAATAAAACAGCTTTCCAAAATCATCAAGTTTAGAGGGATGTGTCTTGATAGGTGAAGATCAAAGTGTCTTTTCTTCTTAAGAGGGATGTGGATTTATAGTAGTTTTAAGGTAGTGATTTGTAATTGGCAGTGCTTTTATGTTATATAGTACGTGCATGTATACTCTGGTTTCCATGTGTGGGGGATGTCCAATAATCACATGAGTAATGTTATCATTAACATATTGATTAAAAACTTCTTGATGAAACTTGTAATTTTGATCTCAATGGCCTAGCACTACATAAGTTAACAAATATAGCCAATATGATATTGCAACATCTCTCTTTCACAACATATTATGGTTTCAAAGTGGAGATCAGGAAACTTGTTTTCTTCTTCGTTTTGGTAACGATTGTTTTCGAACTTTTGGTCAACTAATTCACGGGGTTTAAATTATCGCAACACTTAAACTAGGTAAGTACTCCCTCGTTTGAGGAGGTTGGCGGGACCACTTCAGGAGTGTTTGTATCTAGGAACCGAACCAATGGTTTCAAAAAACGCTAGATGCTAGTCGGGCAATCGACCACCACCTAGCTAGTAATCGGCCGAGGCAGGCGGAGCCTAGGCGAATTGAACTTTTCTAAATATAAATTTTAAAAATAATATGCACATTGAAAATTTTTATCATAAATAAGTAAGTGACTCTTAAAAGAAAATTGATGTAGGGCTTTAAATGTAAATTAGAGATTTCATTTAAGGTATTTTAGCAAAATTAGTTGTAAGCTGTAAACTGCAAAACTGTTAACATGAGCTACAAATTGCATCTTTTTTTCAATCAAAGTGTTTAGTAAGTTAGATGTTGACTGTAATTATAAGATGCAAAATGCCATATTTATTTATAATTGTAAACAAATGTAAAAATAAAAATAATAAACTCATTTTATTAATAATAATTGTAGTGCTCAAAGAGAACTTGCTTGTAACAGTCATTGACGACATGCATTCTATATTAATGTGGCAATATCATTTTGGGTTCATTTAATATCATTAGATGTTCATTAAGAGACATTTTCAGTTTTCATGGCCACGAACATCATACAGTTCATCAGGTGTTATGTAATTTGGATGCTGCTCGATCGTAGTAAATATCATATCTTCTTTATCACTATTAAGAATGTAGTTATGCAAAGCAAATGGAACATGAATAATACCAATTTGAGTTTGCACACTAAATTGGACATTTTACCAACTATTTTTCACCGTTTATTTAAAATATCAAATGATCCCTTAATATATATCATTGTGGTTAATCATATCGAATAACAAATCTATAAATTGTGGTATTAACATAGTGTTACAATATATCCCATATTATTATTATTATTATTATTATTATTATTATTATTGTTATTATTATTTTTTTAATAATAACATCACTTTATTATAAACTCATAGGATTTACAAGAAATTAGTGGGGAGCCGCGATACTAGCTGAGCCCCCACTCCTCTAGCTATGCAAAGCTAATCCTACTAAAGATATGAATAGCAGCACGTGCCCTAGTGTCTTGGGTTACGGAGAACTTTCGGATTCGCTTCAGCAAGGTCACCGCATCCTTCTCAAGTTCCCCAAAAGAAGAGAATGAGAAGGGGAGGAACCCATATCCAATATTCGCGCACTTAGCCTCATATTTGGCGCGAATATTGTTATTATTATAATAGTTTTGTTTGTGTGCATAAATCACGTTAATCATATTCAATCTTGAAAAGATTGTAATATGGTTGGAGCCTTGGAAGGTATAAAAGTTTTGACTTAGCTTTTCATTTAAGATTGTTATTATTACAATCTTGAAAAGCTCCAAAATATTTTAGAAGCTTCATGAATTAGCTTTTCATTTAAGAGCTACTTGTTTAGAATAAAAGTTTTGACTTGATATATCCAAATAAAGCTACTTATTTTAGAGGAGATTACTTTTGTAACAAAAAAACTAACAACTCTAAAAAAACTCTGACAAAGCCCATACCAAACAAGCCCCTTAGTTAAATTTGGGTTTTTCTAAGCAAATCTTATTTTTTTCTTTTCTAGCCACCATCAAATGTCTTTCATCTTTTTTCTTCACATCTACAACAATTACATCACAAAGTTTATTATTTTGCACCATTTAAAATCAAGATCCGATATTGAAAAGAAAGAACCTAATTTAAGTTAAAATACGATGTTGACCGCTGCTGACCACCTTTGACCGTCATGTTGACCAACATTGACTCCTTTTTAGGCCGACTTGGTAAAACGGAGGTGGCTGGTGGCCGCCTAGCACCTAGGCCGGTTTTTACGACACTAAGCTTTATACACTTAACGAGTGATTTTAGATATTTGTTTTATTGGTTAGTTTAAACAATTAACTAAAAGAATCATTAATATCATTCGTATATATAAAATGTGCTTTCATTCTCAAATATGTCACGTGATTTCATTTTAAAATACAAAATAGTCTGCAGAACCCATATTTAGGTGTAGAACTTTACAGAACCATTCTAGACCAATCTAGACCTTTGAATCATTTGATCAATTGTTAATAATACATGATGGCATTTATATAAATAATAATTATTATTATTTTGCTGGAAAACTCTTAATAAGGGTGCAGTTGGTATTCAACAAAGTTATAAAACACTAACTGAATGTAAAAGTTGCAAATATTACAGGGCAAGTTGCATACATGATTGACTTAAATAACAAAAATTCATCCACAATTCTATCAAAACTAAACAATAATGCACACATTACTCACCCCATTTCAAACACAAAGTTCCTCATAAAACACATACACACACACACACACATAATTAGGGTTTGGGAGATCGGCTTCAAAAGCATATTTGCTACAATTCAATCGGTAGATATTGGAAGAAAAATGGAAGGTAGCCTATTAATTATGTGATTATACTTATAGTTTTTTTTTATAGTTTATTTACAATAAAGAACATAGTTTTATTCACAAAAGTTGAAACTGAAATTGAAATGGGTAATGCATGTGTGTTAAATCAGATTGATAAGCATAAGAAAAATAATTATGAGCTAGTAAGAACGGTAACAATGTTATTTAGTTTCGTTGGGTTAAAAAGATTTATAAAACTCTGTAAATTATACTACGTGGTTGCTTGGATGATATTCATATGATTCATATATGGTATTTATGTTTATAAAATGAAATGGATGTGTATAAACTCATGAAAAACGAACAAACTTGCTTGAAACTTGAAATGATCATGAAAGAAGGAGTAACAAGGGTGTTTGGATATAGGTAAAATAGCATAAAATCGATTAGTAATGGGTAATGTACATGGGTGTTTAGATATGGTTAAAAGTTTATGTAAATCATGGAAGAAGGAGTAACAAGGGTGTCTGGATATGGGTAAAATAGCACAAAACTGATTGTTAATGCGTAATGTGCATGGGTGTTTGGATATGGGTAACAGACTATTTAAATCATGGAAGAAAGAGTAATAGGGGTGTTAGGATGTGGGTAAAATAGCATAATACTAATTGTTAATGAGTAATGTACATGGATGTTTGGATATGGGTAAACGTTTATGTAATTGTTATTGTTAAGTAAAGTAACATTGATGATTAGAGTAATGGATTGATGAAAAAGTATGGTTTATTGTAAAGCAATGTCTTGTTTAACATTTTGTTAAAGTATGATTATTAGATTTAAGGAGAAGCGGTAGGAGCAAAGGAAAGGCACTGGTTGATAAAGCCGATAACTATGATGACCCAATTAATGAAGAAGAAGAGCAAATAGATAATGATTTTGTTAACACATAATGGAGCACTTCATTTACTTCAGGTAACCTACTTACAGGGGTGTTTGGATAAGGTTAAAATATCATGCAATTTGTTATGAATAAATATTGAACAGGGTGTTTGGATATGGATAAAATTAAAAATGTCATATCTTTGGTTATGAATGTATATTGAACATGCGTGTTTGGATGTAGTTTATTCTGATGCGTTTGGATATATTCAATAGCATAGTTATTTGTTTTCAGGATGAGTGAAGAATATATACATTTCTAATTGATGGAAAATATGGTTTATTGTAATAGCAAAGTTTCATTTTTTATCACAAGTTGGGGTGTTTTGCGTGTATGTTTCAGGATTATTGAAAGATATAGACATTGTTTGTTTAAAAAACAAGGGTTATTAGAAATAAAAGTTGTTGATTTAAGATTCTGTTAATGCATACATATTAAGTTTAAGAATAAGTGGAAGGAACAAATGTAATGCACAAGCTGATATAGGATAAAAGGAGAAAGGTGCTTCGGGTAGCAACGGTAAGCAGTTTTGCATACATGTAGATGGTTGTTTATAATATGGGAAAGTGTATTTAAAATAGTATGCATATCTGTTTATGGTGATATATGAAGTGTATGAATAAATGTTTCTTTGTGTGCATACATGCGTGTAATATGTGTCAGTGTACAAGCAATTATGTGCATATTTGTTTTTGGAAGTGCATAGATGAAATACATAGGCATAACATACTATACCTATGACCTTTTAAACCATGAACTTTTGTACAAATGACCCTAAGCAACCCAAACCCTACAAAATTGCAATGTCTCTGCATAAATATTAATAAGGATTGTTAAAAAGGATTACAACATGTGATGTATTGTTGTAAGGTTGGGAAAAAGTCTTAAATCTGGAAATATGAAATGTGTGCATAAGGCTGTGAAAAGGTAGCTTGAAAAAATGTTTCTCCATGTGCCTATATGTTTTGATGACGTCTCTTTTATGCATGGAACAATAATAAAAAAAAAGAACAAAAAGATCAAGAGATAGAAATCTAGTGAAAGAATTGGAAAAAGGCGGGTAGTAGTAAGCTTGGGAGTACTAAGAAACTGAAAAACGAAAAACAGACAATATACAAGTGTCTCGTTAACCAACCTAAAAAAATCCAGCCATTGTTTTACAAATAAGGTCCAACCCAAAAGCCTTATACAATGCTTGCTCGACCCTTAAACCAAATCAGAAAGCTTGTTTGGAACAAATAGGATTCGGTGGGGGTGGTTGATTTCAAAGTGGATGGAATCCCATCCAAATTGGGTCAGTATGTGGTAGATAAATTTGATGAGAAGAAAATGGAAATTAAGTTGTAGACAGGTTCACTTATATTAACAAAGGACTTGATTGGTGAAATGCTAGGAATAAAAAATGAAGGATTTGATATTCAAGCTGGTGGGGCAAAAAGAAATGAAATGGCTTGGAGTTGGACAAACCAATGTGGTAAGGATATTACGCCGGGTGATGTTAAGTCCAGGATTAGGAAATCCAAAGAAGCTGATCTTAATTTCAAACTGAACTTTATTGTTTTTTTCACTTCTTTAAGGGGAACAATAAAGCAGAAAGGCGTATGTAATTTGAAGATACTTGACTACATCACCCCAAATACAAACCTTTCATAATATAATTGGTGCGAGTATGTATTGAGGTGTCTACCATCGTGCAAAAGAGGATGGAAAAAGAGCAAAAATGATAGCTACTTTCGTGGTCCGCCAACATTTCTTATTGTAAGTACATGTTCAGTATCAATGATTATTATTATGATTTTTTCTGGATTTATGTTTCGAATTGAAATTAGCATAAGCATTTGTAAGCATCTGGTATTGCTATAATTTGTCATTTTGTATTTATGTTTTGAATGGACATGAAAATAAGGATTTATTACTATAATGGTTTTTCTTTAATATCCACACAATATATTGAATAATTAATGTACTTATTAAAATACTTATGAAACAGATGTGTTCTGTTGATGGAACAAAGTGTAACTCGTTAACGTTGGTCGGAAGAGACCCCCAACATCAGTGTGTATAGCTGAGTTGCTCAACGAGCTGGAGTTCGAAGAGATGAGTTATGGAGGTTTCGGCTTAAGGGATATTGAAGAAAAGTTTGTTTAGGAAGAAAAAGATCCTACGCCAGAAAATATAGAGGTAATAAGTAGTGACTCTTTTTCTATAATAATGCGTGCATATATGTTGGATTTTACATTAACACCATTTCGTAACATATGTTTTAGGGATGTGTGTGGAAGTTAAAGAAGTATATAAAGTCTATAACATATGTTTTAGGGATGTGTCTGGAATTTTCAACGCTTCATTGTATTTTTCAATGAAGCCATCAACTTATTTTCCCTGAAACATTTGTTGCAAAACCCTATGTCTTCTAAAACTCATATCTTTCCTTAGTTATAGACTTTATATACTTCTTTAACTTCCACACACATCCCTAGAGACATTAGGGTTTACAAAGAAATCATAATACAATAAGGAAACTAAATATTCTTTAAAGCATATCTTCTAGAATCTTCTAAATCCTCCATCTTTTTATAGTTTTCCTTCTTGTCACATTAAGTCATTCATGTTTCATTCTTCTTGTTTTGTATCTTCAAATCTTTAAATCTCAACAATCTTCCACTATTTGATGATGACAAAATAGACTCGTTCTTGTACCAACTTCCCTAGACGAAGTAGAGAAATTGATATCAGGGATCTAACCATGAATGAAACAAGCTTCCCCTTAAGTCTTGATTTCCTTTGTAACATCTTCTGTCATGACACCATAAGTAAGTTGCAAATCATATCATCTTTGTAGCTTCTTCCCCCTTTTGTTATCATCCAATAAGGAACTGCAACTTTGAACTTTTACAACTTCCCCTCAAATGGTGCATGTCAAATTATTAAACACTAAAATATACTTCCCTTGAAATCCAAGTGTTAATCATCTTCATGATTCTTTAAATCTGTAGGCTCCTTGTAATGATCACTGTTGAAGAAAACCAAGTATAACGAACTTGATATAGAAGTAGAACAACCCAAACTTATGTCTTATGTATTGTACTATCCACGTGACTCCAAAATTATATGAAACTAAAAATATAAGTAGATCGCAACCTCTTGACAAAATCCTCATTTTCAATGAGACAATGAGGACTACAATGTAACTCCTTTAAGTGATAGCAAATATGCGCATCAAGCACCGTTAGTTTGTAAATCACACATTGCTAGGTTTATCAAGTCTTCGTCAACATCCTTTAAGCACAAACAAGTTACCTTTAAAGTGTAACACCCACTTTAAGATATGATAAGAACACGCATTCATGAAATTCCACTTCGACTTCAAATAAGTGATAATCAATTTTCTTCGTAACTAATTATCCCAAAGAAATCCAAAAACCAAGCCTTTTAAACGTTGAAGAACCAAAACCAAAAACCAAAAGCATTATCCTTTGTGTGTGTTGTCCAATACCAAAATCATGTACTTCTATATAGCCACCGACAAAAAAAAATATAATATATGCATGCATGCTCGTTTGACTTTCTTGAATTTGAATGCCATTTAGAATACTACCGACCATACAAAACAATGATGACTCCACCAATCAGATGGATTTACATTGAAGTAGTAGTAATATATAAGCTAACCAGTACTTACTTACAACAACAATAAGAATGAGTAAGAGACAGCAGTATAAACTCATGAATGTCCAGCAACATAAACAATCCTTGGCAGTAGTAAATTGATACTAGAAGTACTAATGACCATTATCGTAACTGGCAGCAGTAATGAAAAGACGAGCATCTTTAACTTTTAAACGTAGCAGTAAAAACATTGTCGAGCAGTAGTAAGATTGGCCCAGCAACACTAAATTTTGCCCAACAACAGTAAGTCTGTGTTAGCAATACAAACTCCAATTTTCCATCAAACCAATCATTTTCCTTATGCTTAATCTGCAAAAAGTTAGTCCAAAACCACAAAAACACATGAGATAATAGTTCACAATAATCATAACATTTGATTGATACTTAGCAGCTGGAAATTCAACTAGCAGTACTAAGTATAACAAGCAGCACTAACATTCACTTAGCATTAGAAACGTTTATGACTCCAATAACAGTACAAATCCTTACAAAAATATAGTGAGATCAAAAATTTAGAGATTTAACATTCCAATACTGGCAATCAAATATTGAAACCTACCTACATCAAAAGCTTTTGTAAGTAGATATGCAACATTCTTATTAGTATGGATTTTAACCATTTGAATCAATTTATTTTCATTACAATCTCTAATAAAGTGATGTCTAATCTTAATATGTTTTGTTTTAGAATGCAAAACAAGATTTTTAATAATGCATATTGTACTGTTATTATCAATAAAGATTTTAGTATTCAAAAAGTTGTACCCATAATCCAACAATTGGTTTTGAATCCAAAGCACTTGACCAAAGCAACTTGCAGCAGCCACATACTCAGCTTCAGTTGTGGAGCTGGACACCACTGTTTGCTTCTTACACTACCATGAGATTAGTCTACAACCCATAAACTAGCATCCTCCTGATGTAGACTTTCTGTCCAAGCTAGCTCCTGCATAATCACTGTCTGTGTATGATATCAAGTCAAATTTAGGATACCAAAGGTCTAGTTTAGGTTTCCCCTTCAAGTATCTAAAGATTCTCTTCACTGTATTAAGATAAGGTGTAACTTGAAACCTTGCACAATCACAAACTGCAAACTTGATGTCTAGCCTTGATGAAATGAGATACATAAGAGACCCAATCATGGACCTGTAAAGATGAACATCCACAACTTCACTATCACCATCTAGGAGCAATGGCTTCAGAGTTTCCGTAGGTGTGCTTGGACTCTTGAAATCTTTAAACCCAAACTTCTTTAGAATCTCAGCCACATACTTTTCTTGGCTGATAAAAATACCCTCCTTCTTCTGCTTCACTTGAAGCCCGAAAAAGAAGGTAAGCTCTCCCATTGAGCTCATCTAAAATTTGTTCCATAAGCTTCTCAAACTCTACACACAACTCCTTATTAGTAGACCCAAAGATGATGTCATCAACATAAATCTGCACCAGCAATATATCACCTTTTAATATTAAGATAAACAAAGTTTTGTCAATAGTGCCCCCTTTGAAACCCATTGTCCATTAAGTAAGTGGACAAGGTTTCATAACAGGCTCTTGGAGCTTGGTGTAGACCATACATTGCCTTCTCTACCTTGTAAACTCTGTCTGGGAAATCAGGATCTTCAAAACCAGGAGGCTGGAAAACATAAACTTCATCCTCTATTTTCCCATACAATAAGGCACTCTTTTACATCCATCTAATATACAAGAAAGTCCTTGAAAGAAGCATATGCTAAGAACAATCTAATAGCTCCAATCCTTGCAACTGGAGTAAATATTTCATCATAATCAAGTCCTTCTGCTTGTGTATATCCTTGAGCAACTAATCTTGCCTTGTTCCTGACCATAATTCCCCTTTCATCTTTCTTATTTCTGAACACCCACTTTGTACCAGTAGCAGTCTTTCCATTTGGTAAATCCACTAAAGTCCAGACCTCTTGCAATTTAAACTATAACAACTCTTCCTGCATGGCTCTAACCCAACTTGATTCTGCCAAAGCTTGATGTACTTTCTTGGGCTCTCCTTGTGATAGAAAATAGGCAAATAGGCAATTTTGGAGATCTTTATGATTGTTCCTTTGATCAAGGTATCTAACAAAGAAACTTTTGTCTGATAAGTCCTTAAAACCCTTGGACTTAGTTCTTGTTTGAACAGCAGACTGCAACTCTCCAATTATTTGCTCTTTTGGATGATCTTTATGAATTCTGGTAGTAGCATTAGGACTGACAGGTATGTTATCTGCTAAGTTGGTCATGTCAGCCTCTTTACCAAATTCACCAAATATATCTTCATCAGTGTCAGCATACATATCTATCAATGGAGGCATGGAGTCATCAGATTCATAGTCATTGAGAGTGGCTCCAGCAACATTAACACTAGGCTTAGCAACAGGTTCAGAATTACTGCTGCTAGTGTTAATTACATCAAGACTTCCTCCAACAGTATTAACACTAGGCTTAGCAGCAGGTTCAGAATTACTGTTGCTATGTTATCAACTAACACAAAATCATCCTTCTTAGGATCTTCCCCTCCAAGATCTGTACTATGAACTTCTTCATCAACTGTATTCTTGTTCCCTGGATCTTTAGAAACCACATCATCATCACTGAAAGGTTTCTCAGCAACATCATGTAAACCTTTTGAAACTGAGGAGATTGGTGCGTCACCAGTCCACATAGGCAGCATGATGTAGTCTGCAACAGATTCTTTCTCCACCCTAGTTTGATCTGCAGCAACATTTTCTTTTGTATGTGCACTTTTGTTAGTCTGGTTCCCTGCAAAAATTGGCTCATAATTCATAGTTTTAGTTAGTACATCTATATCAAATAGCCAATCAGGACCCATTTCTACAACATTAGGTGAATTTTCACTAAACCTAATATGTAGATTCTCCTCAACCCTCCTTGTTCTACTGTTAAATACCCTAAAATCTTTGTTATTTAGTGAGTAACCAACAAAGAATCCCTCATCAGCCTTCTCATCAAACTTGCCTAGGTGATCTATTGACATAACACCCAAATGGTTTCATAAAGTCTAGGGTAGGTGTTCTACCATGAAATAACTCATAAGGGGTCTTGTTGTGAGGTTTTACTACCAAAAATCTATTCTGCACATAACAAGCAGTGTTAACTGCCTCAACCCAAAAAGTAGTTGGTAATTTTAAATCTGCAAGCATATTCCTAGCAGCCTCAATAAGTGTCCTATTCCTCCTCTCAGCCACACCGTTTTGTTAAGGAGTCCTCGCTACACTAAACTTTCTCATATACCCTTCACTTCACAAAACTGGTTCATCTCTTTATTCTTAAACTTAGTCCATTGTCACATCTTATTACTTTAACTTTAAGATCAATTTGGTTTTCTATTCTGGTTATGTTAGTTTCCTATATTTGTAACACAAGTAACAATATGATAGAAATGAGATGAAGTAGAGATCGGTTGCACACAATACACACACACGTTAAGATAATATATAAAGAATAAGCATAAGTGTAATATGAAAGTGAACAACCAACCTTCTAAGGAAGGTTTACAAGACTATTTATAGGGAAGATGACTAGGGCAACACATCTAGTCTCTTCCACTATTTATTGGGCTTGGGCCAAGGCTTATGGGCTTTCTACATAAGCCTTGCCTTAAATACAAACATAAAAGCCTAATTAAGCAACCTATTACATATTGATTACAAACACTTGAAATATAGTTTAGGAGTGATTCCAACAATCTCCCCTTAAGTGTTGGTAATTAATGACTTAAGTAATTAAAACGTTGTTGGTGCTGATGTAATAGTTGCTTTAACATCTTCTGACATTCCTCTTTCTTGTGAGAAGAAGTGCCTTGATTCTAACAATCTCCCCAGTGTGAGGATCTTGTTTTTCTTTGAAGTTTTCAGCTTTGACGTCTTCATTTATCTTTGTTCTTTGTTCTGGTGTGGATATGGTGATGTAATGGTGTGGTAATCTGCATCAGGTCTGCTTCGTTGCTCAGGTGTATCCACGTCCTTCTCCAACATGCTCACACGCTCTTTGATGTTGGATATCAGGATAGATGTAGTTCTCTTAGTCTTTATACTTTGTAGATTCTTTGACTTTGAAGAAGAATCATTCTGACTTTTGTGTTGCCTTTTGAGAGAACTTCAATATGTGTTGTTGTTGGTATGAGCATGTGGAGAATCTACACGATCATCTCCCAGGAGCATCCATAAGAAGAAAACATAAGAATGGGTTAGTGATAAACACCAATTGATCATTGTTGTCATTTCTTAAAGAGTTGACCACTACGATTGTTCTTCTGATGAATGTCTTGATTCCATTCACCTTGGTCGGGCGAATCAGTCGTCCGAATCCCATAAGGGACAGTTGGCATTACATCGAACAAGTTCAGGTAATGACCCACATCTTCAGGACTCGATTCTTGAAAGGAATCTCCTTAGCAGGATTTCCAGCACTTACAAGTTCGAACTTCGAGTGTGTTAACAGCATAGTGTGAAAACACATCTCTAATTCTAGAAAAGGCTGTTCCTGAACCGGAGTCCCTCAAGTAGCATAACATGATGTACCGAAGTACACCTACAGTTCAGGTGAGTCGCCAAGGTACACCGAAGCATCACCCCACAACTGTAGACCGTTTGAGACAACACTAAGCGTAACCCACAAGGAGTTACCGAAGTGACCTGCTGTCAGGGCTGTTTGATGTTGACCCTGGCAGGAGTTTCCATTCAATCATTGAGGATCACAGTTGTGAACCCCTCATAAATGTTCTCGACAGATTGCTAAGATCTGTGTAGGACTCTAGAATGGTATCACTTGCGTCCTTATTGTTGACCGACAAGTGATGAAAAGTCGAGTGTTTCTAAGAGATCTTTTGATGAATCTCATGGCTTTAGACTCAATAGTGCGCTTTGGTTTTCCTAAGCGGAGACTAGGGAGAGGGTCTCCTTCTTCAATACCAGCAATCTCTACGAGAAAGCCGATAGTTTACGTAGGTTTCCCTGTGAGAATGAAACAAGCTTCTGTTGAGAGAAGCTTGAGTGGCTAAGAAGGTTTAGTGCATGCGTCACTGGGTCCATGACGACTTTGATCTTCAATACCGGTGTCATCTAGTGACAACCAGTAGCATATGAGTTGAACCCGGTGTCTGCCCTAAGTTGAATAATCTGGAGGGCTATTTTTTTTTCACCCTTTTCAGTACATTTCTTTTTAATTCTTCAACTCCTTCTTTCTCCGATTCTCATTTTCTCCTTTTTATAATCATACCTAAGGACTTCTAAATTCTAACTATTGGTGGTGTCCTTAGGTAGATCCCTCCGGCTCTAGCGGATCATAGGACGGTTATTCCTAACCTTAGTCACCTTATAACTACATGACTACCCTATGTTGCCATAAAACCATTTGCATGAAAATCTCTCAAAGTGGTTATGAGTGAAAAAACATTTTGTTCCACTGTGAGAGTTTTGTATTTTGCATAAGTACTCCCCCTCAACACGTGCTTAAGTGTTTTGACAGAAATCTGCACGGTAAGAAAAGAGCCACAAATTTGAATTGATCGACTCAAGATAGACGATTCCCCGCAAGACACGGTTACGTTGCATAGTTAAAGAGTTACATTGTCAGCTTTTAGGTTACAACTAGCTCTAATAACTACCTTAAAGGTGTGGAAAAACCTCGAAAGGTTGTCAAACCCGTCAAAGTTCATGTCTATCAAGAGTTTCTCGAATAGGTACAATCTACTCGGATAAGTCTTTGAGGACAAATCTTTTTGATGTATGACAGTTCAGAACTCGTCAATTCATGGGTTAAGTCTTTAGCACGAAGATTCAATCACAATTTTCACAACATATTAGTATCACACAATTTTTCTCCCCCTAAAAAATGGCATATAAATGTTATTGTTGACGAAATTTTGATATCGAATATGTCCATTTCGAGTTTTGTGGGAAGGTTTCCACGAAGAATCATTTGTGAACAAAGGTTTTTAGCAAGTACTCCCCCTCAACAAGTAATACTAACTTTTGAGGTTTTGAAATCATAAGGGGAAGTACTTGTTCTTTTGAGCAAAACTTTGAAAAATGAAAGTTTTGATAAGTTTTACTAAAAAGTAAGAAGCTTTCGCTCCTTTTATAGGATTGTGGCATGAAGCGTACCACAGGGTCCTTTCATTACAAGTACGGGTTGTACACTGCTATGTGTGCACAAACCATAGTCAAATATAGATCAACACATCCAAATAATGGTGAAAGAAACAACTCAAGGAGTACCAGGAAGTCCGTCAATAACACCAGGAGTTCTTTCTGGACGTTGATAGCCTGTGAGAGATTTTCTTTGACGTCCACCCACGAAGCTCTCCAAAGTCCTCATCTGATCGCGACGAAACAACCTTTCATCAATCCTTGTAATGATCTTCTCCACATCCCTCTTGTCCCTAGAATTCCACCTCTTCTTCGACCCTATGCCTTCATGAATCTCCTTTAACCGATATGCTAATCCGTCCCGAACCTTCTTTAAGGTGTGATCACAAAACTTGTGAAGCTCCTTGCACGCCATGAAGCAGTTACGGTGAAGTTCACTTCGGTAAACGACCCCAAACATTGGTTTCCTAATGATGGTGTACTGAGTGAGATGGTTGATATCGAGAAGGTCTAGCTGTGGTTTGGTGAGATTAACATGTTTTTGGTATGATTCCACGGCAAGTTGAAGGTCTTCAACACGTTTCTGGATAACGATGCTTCTGATGAATATTAGCAAGGACTTGATGTACTGGAGCTGGATGTTGGTGGAGAACTGTTGCATTCGACCTTGTACCTTAGCAAGATACATGTCTTCAATGTCATTGAGTGACAATCTCGAAAAATCCGCTTCAGTAAAGTCATATTCCTGTTCGTCTTGGCGTTTGACTACGATTTTATTCAGGAATGAGTAGTCCCACTTGGTAGACAGGCTAACATGCATTATGGCAACGATCCGTTGGTCACTGTACACCTCCTTTTTCAATTTGAGTACCTGGAAGCTTCTGTAGTAGATTCTTCTTCGTTCAGGCCAATGATGAATTCCATATAGTGCATCGAGGTCATACTTTACCACATTATCAACGAACATATGTGTGGCTTCTTCCTCGATGGCCACGTTGTTGGAGAAGATTGCTGCCGGGATAGGGAAAGTAAGTGAGGTAGCGTATTTTTTGCTAACTTCGCTACCGTGCTGAAGAAATTCGAGGTCATTGTTGAAGAAATATCGGTAGGGAATCTTCGGTTGATCAGGTCGGCCAATGGTGGGTAGTGGCTTTGTCCAGTCAGTGTAGTATGGAGCCTTGTCAGGTCTGGTGAAGTCGATATTGGATTCAGGGTTGAGCCAATCAATATTGTTGGACATGGCTCGTGCAATGTTGTCGAGATGATATTCGACTTCAATTGCACTGTCGGAGCTGTCTTTTAGTAGTTGAAAGGCTTCGTTCTTGATTCGTCTTAACTCTGCTTTCGTCATCTTCTTCACCTTAAACTTTTCTTGAATTAACTTGGCATGCTCCAGAGTTCGACCATCTACCGGTTATTGGCCTTCCGGTAATTAAGGGGTTGCATCAACAAGCTTAGAAAACCATTCATATTCTTCAGTTTCATCTTCATCTAGCCATGATACAACTGAGGTTGACTTTATCTTCTTTGGCTTCGAGGATGATGCTGGTTGCTTAGTTAATGTAGAAGAAGGAGGTTGTTGTTGGGGCTCAGGAATCTCCTCATCGTCACCACCAGCGTATTTAAAATGATCACCAGTTTTCTCTGTTGGTGGTGGAGACTCAGAGTCCTGAGGTTTGTCTGTAGCAAGAGGACGTTGTGGAGATCTTCTAGTAGTGGTGGTCCTTTGGGGTGGTGGAGGCATAGATGATGATTCGCCAGATTTCTTTTTGCGTTTTGGCTCAGAGTCCTTATCCGCATCATCATCATCTCTTGGACGCTTAACCCTTTCAGCTGACTCTTTGCATGATGTCTTGAGTTGATATTCTAGCAATGCCTCAAATAGTTTAGCTTCGTCAGAAGTGAAAGTGCTGGCTCGTTGAGACATTTGCAATACTAGCTTCGATATCAATTCAGCATCGGAGACAACCGGAGGCTGGACTGGATTGATTTGCATAGCAACAAGGGTAGTTGACATTGTATGCTTGACCAATCGCATGAGATTAGGATAAAGTTGTCTGGAAAACATCTCACTTGTCACTCCAGGGACGGTGTCGAGAAGAAACTTGTGAGTATATTCTCTGATCGTGTTGTCCATTTCCCATTGGATATCTCTATTGAGAAACTGTTGAATCTGTTCCCTTTCATCCAAAAACTCGTTCATCACGTCTTGAAGTAAGTTTAGTTTGTCCGCCAGCTGATTGAATTTACTGTTGACTACGTTTCTCTTCCTTACTTTCCTGAAAACCTTCACAATTTTAATCTTCGCCCGTGATGCCCAAGTGTTGGTAGGTTTCTTAACCGATTTGGATGTGGATATGGTGGTAGTATCTTTGGATGGTGGTGGTGATGAATGAGACAATGAGTCAGACGAAGATGAGTCATGAGAAGGCTCTGGGTCATTTGGTGGCTCAGAAGTTTGTTCCGGGTTATGTTCAGGATTATCTAGAAGATAATCATCAGCTTCTTTTTCAGCTTTAGCCTGTTCATCAGCTTTTACCCTGGCCTCTTCTGCTTTAGCTCGAGCTTCCTCTTCAGCTCTTTCCCTAGCAGCTTCCTCAATGTCCTTATCAGTTATCTTCTCATCCTTCTCCTTTTCTTCTTCCTCAAAGTCGAAGATGATATCATCCTCTTGCTGCTGTTGTTCAGATTCGTGAGTGGTGGTACCAGTTCCCTTATCGGGTTGATTAACCGCATCGAGAACTGGTATAGTTAGTGCACCACCACTTGAACCTCCAGGGCCACGAGTTTGTTGGCGGTTAAATTCCGTAGCAGCATGCCGAGTTCTTAGATGCTTCAAGGTTTTGTGGTATTCTTTTTTCTCGTCCTTTGCTTCTTCATTTGAACTTTCTTCTTCTTCATTAGTCACTGGAGTCTTACCCTTATCAGCTTTGGGACTTTTTTGTTTTTCTACTGTTGATGTATCATCCGTAGTAGATTCTGAGTAGTGAACCTCCTCATTTGTCTCAGTATCCTCGGAGTCTTGATCCTCTAATTTGAGTGCCGGTTGAGGATTACGAGTGGCTCTCTTTGATGGAACTTTTCTTTTGCTGGGAGGATTTCTCTTTGGATACTTTAGGGCACTTCCAGTGCTTGCAACACTTCCAGTACTACCTCTCCTGGTCTTCTTAACTGGTATGGCGGAAGACTTTTCATCCATGAAGCCGACTTTACCTAAGGTCACTGCTTCTTGATATCGTGAGTACGATTGAAGGCTTTTAACTTCAACAGTGAGTAGGCAGTTAGTCAAAACTACACCTTGCTTCTTTGTTGATGAGTCTTTGAATCTGACAGCATTTAAGGTAGGCTCAAACAATGCAGAATGATGGTTGGGGTCATCAAGTCTCAAGGGGATGTCTTGATTATTCCTGAGTATCCTCTGGATCAACAACTTGGTGTATCTGATGTAGGGGACCTTGGTGCCAGGATTCTTGAGGTAAGACATCATGTCTTCCCAAATCAGACTTGCGAAGTCAATATGCATCTTGTTGACCATGCCCCAGAATACTTGTAGTTCCATTAGCTTTGGATGCTCATAACCACTGTCTCTACCGGAAACAGACTTTGCAATCATGATGTATAAAGTTCTCCACGGCTGAGGGGTGTTCTTTAAATCAACTAAAGAATGTTTAGTAATGATCCCTGCAGCTTCATCATAGCCAATATCGACCATGAATCTGAGAGTAACCTCTTCAGATGGAGTTGGCACGTACTGAGCAGGCTGGATAGCAGGGAGCAGAAGAATTGCTCGAGCATCAGTAACTGTGACGGTGACTTGTTTATCGTTGTGTGTCACTGTAACAGCATCTTGACCATCAATTTTCTTCATAGTGTGCCAGAACTGATGGATATAGATTTATGGTACTGTTGCTGAATTGGTGAGCATGTTGTTGTAAGGATGAGTCTTCAGAATATCCACAGCAATACGGCATGACGACTCAGAGCAAGTGAAGTTTTCAAAGTCAACTTTTAGGTTGTTCTTTCCAATCTTCATACTATAACCGGTAGGGAAAATGTCTTCCATTGTGAGTACATTTGGTGCGTTAACGTTTTCCATTGTGACGTCCATATTGTGATATAAAAGATATTGAGCCAAAAGAACCAACATATCGAAAGACATTACGTTAGTCAAAAGTTGATTTTTATTGTCCAATTATTGAATATATTATGTTAATGAATGTTACGAGTCCAATGTCACTTGTTTTTCCAATAGTCCAAAGAAGTCGTGATAAGTTTCGTGAGCATATGAATTTTGAATTTTAAAGTCCAAATTTTCACTCATTCACACAACATATTAACCATTATAGCTTATTAGTGACATTTTGGTTTTGTGACATTATGAGATATTTATTTACAAGTTTGTACGCGTAACAATTCATAAGAAAGGTTAAAATAAGGCTTAAGCGTAAAAATTGCAAGCTTATGCGTAAACAGTGTGTGACCATATGCGTAGTCATAAGCTTATGCGTAGGAACTCCTCTTACGCGTAAGAAATCTTACGCCTAGGAAAAAGCTCTTGGCATAAAGCTTACGCGTAAGCGTATGTGGGAGCTTATGCGTAAGGTTTACTCGTAAGAGTGAACCTTATGCGTAAGTCTCAAGTTTACGAATATCCTTCACAGGATACGCGTAGTCCCCATGTAGAACCTTACGCGTAAGAGTTACGCGTAAGATTTCTCTTACGTGTAACCTTCTGCTCGTAAGGTAATCCTTAAGCGTAGAGTTCCAATCTTAACCTTGATTCTGATTTTTCACGCGTAAAACCTGAAATAAATTCATCATAACACTTCCATTAACATTTTATTCAACCTCTATCAAGATCACAATTTATCACAATTTATGATGGTTACGCGTAGATTTTGCCTTAGGCGTAAACTAAAACCCTAAAGTTTCAAATCCTACGCCTATGAGATTTAGCCATGGAATTTGCACCAAATTGATTCTGGGATAACTTAGAAGCTATGTGATAGAATTCCAACAAGTTTTAACACCTAACACCTCAAGAATCAAAAGTACCCATTTAACGTGCACTTAAACCCTAAATCTTAATTTATGCAAAATTAGTGTTTCTGGGTAAGATTTAAGATAGGTTTAGGTCAATTAGACATGTAACAATCATCATACAAGCAACTAATTATCCAGAGACATTCACAATAGAAAACCCCTAAATCCACGCATAAGCCCTAAATTTGAATAAGTGGTTAAAAACGTTTCTGGGTAGAATTTCTTGATGAAAATGGTTTTAAAACATGATATACACTTTGAAAACACACCCCATTTCATCAAAATCAACCAAACGTGATCATATGTTCTTATGCTTACGCGTAGAACACATAATCACACTTAGAGTAAAATCAAACCGTTGGATTTGTTTATCATTGAAAACCATTGTTTAGAATCACTCAATGAAGCTTAAAACACTTACAAATTCGAAGATTTTCACACGGATTTAAGTTTAGAATTTGGAGCGTGGGATATGGTTGGTAAGTAACTTGAACATTTGACACTTAAAGTCCTTCCACCTCAACCAATTTCATCCACAGCCCAAAACTTCCATTTTGGTTAAGCACAAAGTGTGAGTTTGGAAAGTAACTTGAAGACACTCCCCTTTGACTTTTAAAATATTGAAATTTTATAAAGTTGAGTCCGAGGAGTGTAAAGAAGCAAGAAACGTAATCACCAGTATCAAAGATACAACCAGTTCTGGGTAACATGCAAGTACAAGGTTTTATGAAACAGAAAATATTTACTTTCTCCCCCTTAACACTTGTTTGGGAAAATTGTGAAAAGTTTGATAGAACAAAGTGTTGACGGAAGTTTTGTACTTGCAATGTTTGAAAGAAATTAGATAGAAGAATATTTTTGTATTTTATCAGATTTTATATTTTTCTATTTTTGTTTTTGAAAAATTTATTTACAAAAGAGGTTTTGGTGTTTGACTGGTTTTAAGATTGTTTTAAAAGTTTGTCCAGTTCCTTTGGAGTCAAACACCTCATGCCAATCCGGTGGATCAACTCAGTAAACCTAGCAGGAGCTAAGGCTTTGGTGAGAAGGTCCGCCAGTTGGTATTCAGTACCCACAAAATATAATTCAACGGTACCCTTTTCCACATGCTCCTTGATGAAATGATATCGAAGATCGATGTGCTTAGACTTCGAATGTTGGACGGAGTTGCACGAGATGTCAATAGCACTTCGATTGTCGCAGTACATCGGGATTCTGTCAAATACGTAACCATAGTCTTTGAGTTGTGTTCTCATCCAAATGACTTGAGCACAACACGCCGACATGGCTACATATTCTTCTTCGGTTGAGGACAGTGATGTACAATCCTGCTTCTTCGATTGCCATGACACCAGTTTATCACCAAGAAATTGTAGAGCTCCTGAAGTACTTTTCCGAGAATCTAAGCAACCTGCGTGATCAGCGTCTGAAAAAGCTATTATTTCAAAACCAGAATCCTTCGGATACCAGATTCCCAAAATAATGGTTCCCTTGATGTATCGGAGGATTCTTTTAGCCTCAGAGAGGTGAGTTTCAGTTGGTCGCGACTGATAACGGGAGCAAAGATATACAACAAATACTATATCAGGTCTACTGGCTGTTAGATACATGAGAGACCTAATAATACTTCGGTACTTGGTAGGGTCAACCAATTTCCCATGCAAATCAGCGTCCAGTTTCTTGGTATGTGCCATAGGTGTGGCATAGGTATCACAGTTTTGCATTCCATGTTTGTTTAAAATTTCAAGAGCATATTTGGACTGACTCAGGAAAATACCACGGGGTGATTGATGAACTTGCAGTCCTAGAAAGAACGTAAGTTCACCCATCATGGACATTTCAAAATGTTTTTTCATAAGTTTTGAAAAAGCGTTTGAGTACTTTAGATGTGTTGACCCAAAAATGATGTCATCCACATAAATTTGAACGATTAAAATGTGTTCCCCGTGATATTGTATGAATAGTGTTGAGAGATAAAAAAGGATGACAACTTATCATACCACGCCCGAGGGGCTTGTTTGAGACCGTGATATTGTAGACGTGATTAGGGAACTCTGGATCAACAAATCTTTCAGTTTTCCATTTAGAAAAGCAGTTTTGACGTCCATCTGAAAGACCGTGATGTTCATGTGAGCCGCGAATGCCAGAAAGATCCAAACAGCCTCTAGTCTAGCCACTGGTGCGAATGATTCCTCGTAGTCAATCCCTTCTTCTTGTCTATAACCCTTAGCCACCAGACGTGACTTATTTCTGATAACCGTACCTTCAACATCCAATTTGTTTTTCGAAATCCATTTCAGACCAATAACATAGACCCCAGTTGGTTTTTCAACCAATTCCCAAACTTCAAGACGTTTAAACTGGTTAAGTTCTTCTTGCATGGATTCAATCCAGTTGTCATATGTCATGGCTTCTTTAATATTTTTGGGTTCAGCTTGGCAGACGGTGAGTGCATAAATGCAATGTTCACCGTTAGTCTGAAGGCATTGTCTAGTTACGACTGGTTGATTCGGGTTTCCAATAATGTTCACAAGAGGATGGTCTTTAGTCCAAGGATGTGTGGAGGGTTGATGTTGATATACATTCTGCAAAATAGGAGGATTCAAATGGCTTGTAGATGATTCTGTAACATCAGAAGTGGCAGTTTCATTTGCAAAAGGGTTGAAGAACGCATTTGGATCATAATATGCAGGTTGGGGTACATCATGGTTCAAAAGATCATCAGCTGGTTTAGCGTCATTGGATGCGGTTTTTTCGGTTGTTGTTGTAGAATCAATTGGAGGTGCTTCTTCAACAGTTGTTGTTGTTTCAGGTGTATCAGGTATTGGATTATTATCAGGTTGAGCAGCGAAAACATTTGATACATCTGGAGTACGTTGATCAATATCATCACTAAACAGAGGAGCAAATAGCTGTTTCATTTGTTGACGAGTAAGCTGTAGGCTTGGTTCAGCTGATGATGGGGTTTGGGGGAAGTTTAGACGGTTATGTCCGGGTTCCAAGCTGTTTTGCTCAGAAGCCATTTCTGTAAGCTAATCGAAATTTGCATGAATCGTTTCCATAATCTCTCTTGTACGACGATTCCAGATCCGATATCCTTTAGAATTCTCACAGTATCCAACAAATACTCCTATGTCAGCTTTAGCTTTGAGCTTACCAAAGTCATCACGATCATTATTTGGGTAATAAAGGGATCCAAATACATGAAAGTGTTTGAGGTTCGGTTTACGGTTGTGGATAAGCTCATAAGGTGTTTTGTTGTGGCGTTTGGTAATCATTGAACGGTTCTGAGTGTAGCATACAGTTGATACGGCTTCAGCCCACAAGTAATCTGGAAGTTTAGCATTAATTAACATTGTTCTTGCAGCTTCCACTAACGTACAGTTTCGTCTTTCAACAACTCCGTTTTGTTCTGGTGTCCGTGCAATTGATGTTTGATGCTCAATTCCCACTTTCTCATAATAAGCACGAAGAGTTTGATTCAAAAATTCAGTTCCTTTGTCTGTTCGTATTTGTCTGACTGTGTTCCGGAGCTGAACTTGAATTTTCGTGAGAAAGGTGATGATCATCTGTGGCGCTTGATCTTTAGTTCGAAGAAAATAAACCCAAGTCCATCTTGAGTAGTCATCGACAATTACCAAAATGTAGCGTTTGCCATTAATTGTCTGCACGCGCATCGGGCCACACAAATCCATGTGAAGAAGATGAAGCACATGCTGAGAGCTGTGTAGGAAAATGAGCACGAGTGCTTTTCCCTTGTTCACAAGCTGAGCATAGATGATCTTTAGAGTACCGAAATCTTGGGAGACCTTCAACAAGTTTGTATCGTGCAAGATTGGTTATGGTTTGAAAGTTTAAGTGTGAGAGTCGACGGTGCCATAGCCAAGATTTTGTAGATGTTGCCTTTGAAAGTAGACAGATGGGAGATGAAGCAATCATGTCTTGCATTGAGATTGTATAAAGACTTGATGTGCGGGTACCAGACATAAGATCGTTTCCTTGTAGATCACGAATGAAACAAGTTTTCTCCCGAAAAGCAACTTCCAAATCTCCATCACAAAATTGACCAACGGAGAAGAGATTGTGATCGAGACCTTCCACATAATAAACCCTGCTAATTTCGATGTTACCATTGATGTAATCTCCGTAGCCCATGATAGCTGCGAAGTGATCATTCCCGAACCTGACAGTGCCAATGAACTTTGAAACAAAGTTTGATAACAGTTTGAGATTGCATGTCATGTGTCGGGAACATCCGCTATCAATAATCCAGAGGATGATCTGTATCAGTTGCATTACACACATACGATACAGATGGAATAGAAGTAGATGTGGAACCCGAAGAGTTAGAGGGTTCCGATGCAGTTATAGTTGAAACACACATGTTTATGATTTTGGGTATCCATTTAAAGCCAAGTGTATTATGTAACCATTTCTGCCATCTCTAACTATTCTTAGCTTTGGTCTTAGTAAATGCACTAGGTGATAAGTTCTTCCTAGGAGGTGAAGGGGGTTCTATGGGTACATCAATGATTGTAGCCGGAACACTAGAGGGTGGTTTACCTAGCACACACTTAGAAGCATTAGTGGGCCTAGAGGTATTCCGTTTTCTATTATTCCACTTACGAGATAAGATAGCATTAGCAACACATTTATCATGACAACCAGAAAACATGCTTTTACGACAACCAACACAAGAAGCTTCAAACATAACATTTAAAGTAATTAAAGATTCAACATTCGTTACATTACTTTTTCCATTACATTTGTCAGACGCAATATCTAAAGTGGGAGTAACATGTGTTTTATTCAAAGTCCTAAGGTGTTCTTCTACTTTAGAGTTCTTTATTGTTCTTTTCTTACGTCGCAACTTCCTATTCTTCCTTGTGGTGCTCTTAAGCTGTGAAGTGCTAGCGTTGGGAAAAGAGGCAACTATTCATGTTTCAGTAGAGGGAAGCACATTAGTTTCTTGTGATGTGTCATTAGGCAGTCTAAGAATTCCTGGTGCAATAACGTTTGTGTTACTATTCCTATCTTGCTTAAGTTTTACCAACTCTGATTTTAGATCATGGATAGTGTGTAACAAATCTAGATTTTCAGAACGAGTGTTTCCATTTTGTCGTAAAACTTCTTTGGTATATGCAAGATGATCATCAACATCTTTTGACGCTTGAGCACGAGTCTTTTTGAGTAAATCAAATATGACACCATATTCCTTTTTAAATTTTGAAATTTCTTGTTCATATTTTGAAATTTGACACTTTAAAGAGACGTTTTCATCATCTAGTTGCTCAAGTTTTGGATTAAGAGTTTTGGTATGCAACTGGTTGATTTTGTTTTGCAAAGCGAGTTCTCGATTTTGACAATCTTTTTGACACCATTGAAGATGACGTTTTGCATTTGAAAGCTCGTTTAACAAACGCTCATTTTCAACTTTTAAAGACTTGATTTGTGACACATTATCGGTATTCTCAACATTTTCAACAGAATCAATAGAATCAACAGTGATATAATCAAATGCGTATGCAACAGAATGTAGTAACACAACATTTATGGTATCAGCACAGATAACATCTTCCAAGAGTCGATCAACATCTTTTCTTAACATTTTCTTTTTAGGTTTAGTATTTGAAATCGATGTTTCTGTTTTCTCGAAAACTGTTTTCATAAGTCCAAGCTCCTTGTGAAAATCCCTTTCCCAATATATTGCACACATTTTCAAATTCCGGACATGAGGTAAAATTCTTTTCTGAAAAATATCTCTTTGTTCTCCCGCATGAGGCGATTGAAAATGTTCAACTTTTATTTCAGAATTGATTTCAATTTCACGTTCCAAAAGTTTTATGTCCGATATGAATGTTTCAAATTATTTAAGAATTTGACAACGTTCGGGTAACGTTTTTACTTCACTGAGTGAAGGTAAAGGACCATTAATTTGTGCAATATTGGGTTGGGGACCAACATTAGAAGACTCAAAAATAGGCGTGATAACCCAAGGTGTGTTAGAATTATCCTGTTGTGCGACGAAAGTTATGGCTTTTGAATAGTTAAATGGTTTGTTATAAACAACATTTTATAATTTTGACCGACTCTCGTCTTCTGCATCTAATTCCTCCAAACGATTATATTCAACAACACTCATAATGGAATCATCAATTATGTGTTCTACACTGTAAACTTGAGGATTTGGTTTGAATGCTCTATGTCAAAACTTTGGTTTGTAATCAGCAAGATTCGGTCCATATCCATTTGGATTTGGTTTAAAAGTAAACTTTTGAATAGTTGTGATTGACTCACCATGTTTATAAACAACATTTCAAAACTCTTTGATTTTGTTTTGTAAGTCGACAATTTCTTCAAGATAGTCATCTATTTGTTTCCTTGAATGCTTTTTGTACTCACAGAACTATTTTTGACAAGTTAACAATTCAGACTTGGCTTTTTGAGTTTCCAAAGTGAGAGCGTTAAGTTGTTGTTTATGATCATATTTCAGTTGTTCTATTTGAGACAACAAAGCAATCTTGGATGCAACTAGATCACATATCTGTTTTTCTAAAGATTTTTCATTTTGGTAAGATTTAGCAAAAGCGACTTCAAAACCTTTTTCACGTTTCTCTTGTGTTTGAAAAATGTTGAGTTGGAACTTTAAGCATTCATTATCCTTAGTCAACAGTGCAATTTTATCGTTCAATTTCTTATTGATGTCTAGGCACATTTCCATTCGAGATTCTTGGGTCTGGATTAAGATCATGAGCTCAATATCTGGATTAGACACAGGTTCAGCTAGTTCAACATGAGTCTTAACACGATCATTATTTAGATCCTCAAATATAACCACGGAGTCAACTTGATTATCAGTATTAACCATAAGGTCATCTTGATCGTCAAATATAATTACGGGGTCTATTTGATTATCATCGGAATGAGATGTAGACGGCTCATGTTGAACACTCTGATCCTCGTTGGATGCAGATGTTGGCGGAGATATCAGATCAGAAATGAATATAGTTTGATCCGGTACCTGAGACAAGCCGTCAGTGTCATACACTGGGCATGTGTCACTCATGTGGAGTTCTTGCATGTTTGCCATTAACATCACTGCTGCATTAGCCTGCAAGGCCTCCATGTCATCATCAGAATCTGCATTTGCCATGAAGCTCTGTTCCTTGTTGGTAAGAGTTCCACCAGCTTCATCCTTGAGAGCCAAGAGTAAAGCCTCTTTGTGATAAGCGCTACCTCTTGTCCTCTGCTTCGGGCATGCATTAGCCAGATGACCCTTCTCATTACAGTTATAACAACAAAGACCATTAACCCCAGTCTGAGCATTTCCCTGTTCAACCACTTGAGCCCGTTGTTGTGGAGCACCCATGTTATTCCTTTCATTAGCATTAAACCCTTGACCACTACCCATCTGACGAACATTACCACGATTCTGAACTTCAACACGTCCATTGTAAACAATAGCTTGATTCCTTGTGTTTGATGAGGTACGAATGCGATTGTTGGATTTGTTAGAATATCGGCCGAAGGCTCTAGCAATCATGACGAATCCTTGTTGCAATGCATCGAAAGCTTCTACATCCTTATTAGATTCACTGTAAAGTGCTTGATCATTGTTGTTGTTGTATGGAACCAATTAAGTTTCTTGTGAGGGATCATATGGTGTGATCTGAGCAGTTGGTTGTGGTGGATTTGTGAAGACAGTTTGTAAGGTCGGGAATTGAGGATTACAAGCTTGAGCCCACAAAGCAAGTGTTTGATTATCCGGGAGTGAAGGCAAAGCAGGGACTCCATGGATGATCCTTTCTTTGTCAACTTCCTTTTGGTGGGGCTTCAAATAGTCATACAACAATCCGTATGTAGCATGATGAAGATTCTTCACTTGACGGATGAAAATAACATACTTTTCCCAATCGGGACCAAGACTACTAAGGAACTTAGTGTTGACTGCAATTCTTAGCATAATGATGTTATGTGTTTCCAAGTCATTGATGATGTCTGAGAATCGATGATGATATGACTCTAATGTCTCCCCTGGTTTAATCATGAAGTGTTCATATGCTAAGTAGATTTTGGATTCCATATCTTCTTGATTGAGTTCTGTGCCTTCCATTAAAAGATGAATATGCTCCCATATTGCTTTAGCAGTCTTCTGAGCATCAACACTACGAAGTATCAGATTGGGTAATCCCAAAAGGATATATTGCATTGCAAGTTCATCGGCTTCCATGTGTAGAAGTTGGTCAGTAGTGATTTCATTAAGACCGACAACGTTGGTGATATCATCTCTTGGTGGATTAGCATTCGGATCTCCGGGTACAGTGATAGTAGGCATCTGAAATGGACCTTCAAGGATGACCTTCTTCAAAAACTTTCCATGTGGCTTCTTGAGATCACAAAACCTAAAGAACCTTGTCACCCATTGATCGTAGTTTTCAGGAGTGAGCATTGGAGGTCTATCAAGTGATCCAGCTTCATGAATGGATTGTTGGCTACTTAAAGCTTCACACATCTTTGCAAACCAAGACGGTTCCTTCATAGCATACTTGGATGGATGCTGATTTTGAAAGTTTGTGTAAGGTTGTACTTGTAGACTAGGGGTGGTTGAATCATTTGTGGTGGAATTGCTCCTTGAGGAAATTGTTGTGGAAATTGTTGCATTTGTTGTGGTGATGGTGGATGATATTGTTGATAGTGTTGTTGTTGAGGATACATATGAGGAAAGTAGCTAGAGTATGGTGGTTGAGACATCTTGAAACTTGTGTTGATGATGGATCTTTGTAGTCGAATGAAACTTTGTTGATGAAGTAACCTTATGCGTAGAAACCAGCTTAAGCGTAGAAAGTACCTTATGCGTAGAAACCAACTTACGGGTGACAATAGAGCTTACGCGTAGGAATAGCTTACGCGTAGACTTGAGGGAAACTTAGCTTAGGCATAAACTAAAGGCTTAGTAGTAGAATCCTTATGCGTAATATTAGCTTATGCATAAGACAGGCTTAGGCGTAAGAAAATGCTTAGGCAGAAAGAATTCTACGCTTAAGATTTAACTTATGCGTAAAACTAGGGTTTTGCCCAAAATTCCTTTACACTTATACCAGTGTAAAAGATATCCAAAGTCGAAGTGTTTTCAGGCTTATCCAAGCAAGAAAAGACTGAGTAAACCAATAGCACTGAAGATCAAACGATGATGAGCTTACGCGCAGACTTTGAAGCTTACGAGTAAAACTAGGGTTTTACTATGCGTAGAAAGTACCAAGCTTGACCAAAACTGATTTTTAAGTGCAAAAGTGTTTAGAAACCTGATTATTTGAGTGAAGTAGCTTCAAAATCACCAAAAATAACAATAAAGTTGAAAACTTGATGATTCAAAATAATTTTTACCCTTATGCGTAGAAACTACTATACGAATGAAACCAAGCTTAAACACAATGATACACACGTAAAGTTTCAAACTTGATGCTAAAAACTTAAACTTTAACACAAAATAAACCTTAAAGTACAAGAATCTTGAGTTTGAAAGTGTAAAATTTATAGTTTTAAAGCGTATGAAAGTTTGTAGAACCGAAACTTACGCGTAGACTAATAAACTTCAAAAACAAAACGTTTCACCCAACTATATGGCGATTGATACCACTGTTAGTTTCCCATATTTGTAACACAAGTAACAATATGATAGAAATGATATGAAGTAGAGATCGGTTGCACACAATACACACACACGTTAAGATAATATAGAACGGATAAGCATAAGTGTAAAACGAAAGTGAACAACCAACCTTCTGAGGAAGGTTTACAAGACTATTTATAGGGAAGATGACTAGGGTAACACATCTAGTCTCTTCCACTATTTATTGGGCTTGGGCCAAGGCTTATGGGCTTTCTACATATGCCTTGCCTTAAATACAAACATAAAAGCCTAATTAAGCAACCTATTACATATTGATTACAAACACTTGAAATATAGTTTAGGAGTGATTCCAACAGGTTATGAATGCCTTAAGGATCTCATTAGTTTCATCCTTAGATGCTCAAAATAATACCCAAGTGAATCTACTAAAGTCATTTGTGACAACTAGGCAGTACATTTTCTTCATTAAGCTCTTCACAAAAGTTGGTCCAAATAAGTCCATGTGTAAAATTTGTAAGGGCTGGTTGATAGAGCTCGTAGTCTTGGTCTTACAAGAGGCTTTGTGGTGCTTTCCCTTCTGACAAGCAACACAGGTTTTATTAAAGTCAAAAAGCTTGGAAGGTAATCCTCTGACAAGATGTCCCTTCACAAGTTTGTTCATAGTTTTAAAATTCAAATGACCAAGCCTTCTATGCCAAAGTCTATACTCATCAGATGTGGCCGTTGCAAATAGGCAAGTCAAACCACCCTTAGGAATCATGTTCTTTATGTCAACATTTTATATATTATATGTTCTAGGAACTCTAAGCAGGATATGACTTTCATCAATCAGCTTAAAGTTTGGAGATAAGATTATACACTCAGTTTCATTGAAAAGAACAATATTCTTTTTGTCACACATTTGTGACACACTAAGGAGATTAAACTTGAGTTCTTTGACAAAATACACATCCTCAAAATCCAGAGTACTTGTAAAACCCTAAAAATCTAATGCGTGTAAAAGACCATAATACCCCTCGAATTTAATATTATGAAATACGTAAAATATTTCAAGCTCATTGAATACACTATAACCTAACTTGTTAGTAACCAACTTGTACAAGTTAATAAACCCGACACACTTATGTTTCAAATGCGCATATCACATGTTTTCCTTGTGATCCATGGGCCAAATGAAATACATAATATACAAGAGCATGTAACTTGAACTAAAGCCCACTATACTAAATTTTGGAAAGGTCAAAATCTGTTTATTATTGTCCCTTAATCTTCGGCCAAATTAAACGCCCATGATTCCCCAATTGGTCCCATTTACTTCAAATAAATCCTGCTTATTCTATCATTTGTAACTTCCATATATCTCATTCAAAATTCACACTCAAAACCCTAATTTGCCTTTCACAAAAATGACGGCAGAAAACCCCTCCCTTCTCCATCTTTCAGTCGCTTAGAAGAGAGTCCAAGAGAAGGCTGATATCACGTGTTTGAGTCGAAGGTTGCTTGCTAGTGTCGTTGGTTGGAGGGTGCTGCTGGTCGTGGCATGCCGGGGCACCAAAGGGGGTGCTTGGTTTGCTTTGTTTTAGTCTCGGCTCCCCCCTTTTTCTTCCATTTACTGTCGACCACAAGAAGGCACAAAGGAGGCTGTTTTGGGTTGGTTTGTCGTGGGTTTCTTGGTCGTGATTGCTGCTTCTGCTCGTGGTTACTTGGGCACTCAAGGGTGCTTGGTTCACTAGTTTTGATCCTGGTCTTTCCCTCCTCTCATACGTTTCAAAGGTAATTCATTATGACCTTCATCTCACCGTGTCTTCTTGAAACTGGTCGTGTGTATCTCTCCATACGCAAGCCTTAATACTTATATAACATGTTACATGAAAAGATAAAACATAGATAAGTAACTCATGTATACTCGTTACATAAAATCATGAAGGAACCCCCACATGTGTCGATCTAATATGCACTAAAAATAGTGATAATGAAACTGATTTGGAACCTCACTGATCATGCATGTTACACGTTTAAAATCCATCACATGAATTGATATATGTTAACACATAAAATATCTAAATGGGATAATATAACTGGTGGACCTCCTTCTTGAATACATGCTTCACGTGATTAATGAGATTCAACATATGATATGGGAAATCATGCATATACACGTAAAATTATTAAGTGAAATGGACCCTATTCGACCATGAACATTAAGCTGTTCCGACCCTTACATGCTCATCATATACTTGTCTCATTAAAAGTGGTAACATGTATTTGAAGCTCATAAAATAGCAATGAAATGGACACACGATTCGACCCTTTGAAATCATGTTAATCTGAATCTGTCTCGACGTATATATGGCTCGACAATATGCATGTTATCTTTGGAATAATACAGAGCTAAAAATGGGTCATATAGCGCGTGTACATTTTAGCCATCTATTGTCACCAATAATTATTAAAATGGGTCCCGCATGATTTACGTTATGTCGTATGAATTTAATATGGGTCATGATATATGTTCGACTAGAATAAACACTAAAAATGGGTCATATAACTTGTATGTTTAGGGTTTCGACCTACTTAAAATGAAATGGGTAATCGATATGGATTAAAGTTTTAAAAGGATTTCGAGTTTGATAAAAGTTAAAGAACTCATTTTGTAAAATAGTGAAACATGAAGGTTGTCTTGTTAATAATGATAAAAAAATGGACTAAATAGTAAAATGAGTAAACTTTGTAATATTTACACTTTAGACCCTGAACTTATGTAACTTGTCATAAATAATCCTTGAACGATAATAACACTCATTTTGCATCACTTAACCTAATACGACATTAAATGCGTCATAAATGACTAAATCTGCTAAGTACGGAAACCTGCTATTTTCAGAAAGTTACTAAAAGTGGAAACCTGCTAAAAATGGAAAGCCGTCTAAAATGAGTAATCTGATCTTAATAAGCGTTATCTAATTCATAGGTTCCGGACGGCGGGATTGATTCATCGTGTGATTTACGTTTCTATTTTGCTTGCTTCGATTGAGGTATAGATATTCTATCCGTTCTCAGTAGGGATTTCTCATGACTTTTCGACCCCTTTGACTTTGCTTCATTTATGATATTCCATTGCTATGATTCCTTATGCTATGACCCTTTTGATATGATTCCAATATGATATTCCATTGCTATGATTCCTTACGCGTCTTCACAGTCTAGGAGCTAGCTACTCCATTGGTTACTGAGGTCTCCCCTCCTACTATATATGGTATTCCGAGGTCACCCCTCCGAATACAATGGTTACTTATGATATGATATGATATGATATGTTCCGGGCTCGTGGTAGATTTCTGACAACCCTTACACTTTTGATATACCTATATCGTACCTTCTGTATTTCCCAACGCATCATATTCTGTATTAATTATTCATTACTCAGTACCCTTATATGACTCACTCTACTACCAAGATATATATATATTCCATTTCTTTGATCTGTCACACTCTCATTCCGTTACTTCAGACTATCGTTCCATTCACGTACCGGGTTATTATATGCTTATTGAATTTGATTATGCTATTCATGTTTTATGTGACTACTGATTATCCTACTATGATGTGATTAATATGCGGTTATTTGAGTTACCTGTTTCCATCTGATGATATGTGATCTCACTGTTATGTGACCCTCTGAATTGTCTGGTGACCATGCTAATGTGTAATCGATAGTTTTGTCTGTTTATTATGTGTACTTCGTTCAATTAATCTCGTGGACTATGACTATTCTGTTGTGTCTTTATCTGCTTATTGTTGACATGCCATGTTTACATTTCTGTCTATGCTACGGTTTGATTGGGTAAATGGTTCAACTTGTGACGTCTGGCTTGTTAATTTGTTTAGTTGCCATGCTATGCCTTTAATTCATTTAATTATATCGGTTATACTGTATTGCTACTTATTACGTGTGACTGCCATGTGTTGACTGCTGTTAGTACTTCCGTTGGTCATGATACTGGTTGTGTTTTCAACTAAGGGTTTTTGACCTGTGTGATTGCCATGCTCACTTACTAATTAATTGCTTCCGCTTGCCTTTAGATTTCCTTTTGACTTGTATGTCTTCTGATTTCCTGAATTGATTGTATGCCATATATATGTTGCTTGCATACGACGTCTGCTATGCTTATGTTTCAGTACTTGTATGCCTGGTTTGTATGTGCTTGTATATATGTCATCGATGCTTTGTTTTGCTTCGTTCTCCTTGTTATCTGTTCTTTTTGGATATCTGTATAACTGTGTTATGCAGGATCCTTCTTGACTCATTGGTTCCCTTTCTTTGTGACTTTGTTATCAGTTTCCTCATTTCATTTCACAATTCTGATTTTATTTGGCTTTCGTGTTGTTATATCTGTTCACTGGGCTTTTTAAACTCAGCCGCATTTCTTTTCCTGCGACAGGTTTTAGGTTTGAAGATGGGCTTTGGCGGGCTGAGAGTTGGATTATCTGAGTGGACCAACCCTAGTTACCTTATTATTTGGACTTATTTGTTGGGCTATCGTTTGAGATTTCATTTTATTTTAGAAATTTTGAATTTTGTTATTTTTCCTTGTAAGTCGCTTGTAAAATTTTAATTGTATGTTCTGATATTACACTAGAATGTGACACTTCTACCCTCGTCGGGCTGGGGTATTACAATTATGGTATCAGAGCACAAGTTTCGTCTTGTTGACCTTAGGATTGGCATGTGAGGACTGGGTAGACATTAGGCTTCCGTCTGTTCTGATCTCTTCTGATTCCTTTTGATTGTCGTTCATATTTGACCTTGATATTCGTTTGTCTTCACTGATTTGGCCTTCTTCTTTTCGCATCGAATTTTGTTATTTGGTCTTCGCACATCCGTCTGCTGATCGTTAGGTGGAGAATACTCGTGGAGTTGAAGATGATGGTGATGTCCCTGTGTTGCTGCAACAGTCACTGGGCTGAAGAGGTTCGTGAAGCAGAAGCCGCACCCGACCGCCGTGTTGCTGGAGACATCAGGTTGCTGCTGGAGGAAGCTGGACGGACCAACCAAAGGCGCAAAAGACAGAGACAAGATTCAACCGGTGGCTGAGAAGGTTCATCTACTTCATATGATTTGGGCGCGACTTGTGTTACTCCGATTCGTTTGTCATGCGTTTTGAGGCGGTTTGATATCTTGCTATGTGATTTTAATCGGCATCACTTTTCTTTGATTTCTTCAGAACTCGGTTTGAATCGTGAAGTTTTATCGTTTAGCATTTTTGTAATATCTCAGCTTTTCTTTTTGATCGTCAGAAATGAGTCATGAGGAACCGTTTTTTGCAAGTTGGTGGCCTTCTTTCATTGTGATATGGTACGTTGTTTGATGTAGTTTATGCTGTGTGTATATGAATCTGGTCTGCTTTAGTAGGTTACATGATATCTGTATGTGATATGTTTTGTTGTGATGTTGATTATGTGGTTTGTCATGACCCGGAACAGAATATGATGACAATAAGGACTTGTTATGTGATGCAAGTATTATGACGCCTGATCAGCGTAATAATACCGAGATCATATAATTTGACATTATTGAAATCATACGACATATTGGGAAATTCCTGGGGTTGGTACGTGAATGGACTGTGACTTATATCCATTAATTTTCAATCCACATGTTCGATTGGAATTCTGTACCTCCTTGTGAGATTCTCACCGACATCTATTACGTGTAAGATTTGTACGCTTTGGAACTGATACGTTTATGATCTGTATGAAACTATAGATTGCTACGTCTGCCCTAAGCCGGTACGTCTCTGTGTACCTCTGCGACTTCAATTTTCGAGGACGAAAAAATTTCTTTTAGAGGGGAAGAGTTGTAAAACCCTAAAAATCTAATGCGTGTAAAAGACCATAATACCCCTCGAATTTAATATTATGAAATACGTAAAATATGTCAAGCTCATTGAATACACTATAACCTAACTCGTTAGTAACCAACTTGTACAAGTTAATAAACCCGACACACTTATGTTTCAAATGCGCATATCACACGTTTTCCTTGTGATCCATGGGCCAAATGAAATACATAATATACAAGAGCATGTAACTTGAACTAAAGCCCAACATACTAAATTTTGGAAAGGTCAAAATCTGTTTATTGTTGTCCCTTAATCTTCGGCCAAATTAAACGCCCATGATTCCCCAATTGCTCCCATTTACTTCAAATAAATCCCACTTATTCTATCATTTGTAACTTCCATATATCTCATTCAAAATTCACACTCAAAACCCTAATTTCCCTTTCACAAAAATGACGACAGAAAACCCCTCCCTTCTCCATCTTTCTGTTGCTTAGAAGAGAGTCCAAGAGAAGACTGATATCACGTGTTTGAGTCGAAGGTTGCTTGCTAGTGTCGTTGGTTGGAGGGTGCTGCTGGTCGTGGCATGCCGGGGCACCAAAGGGGGTGCTTGGTTTGCTTCGTTTTAGTCTCGGCTCCCCCCTTTTTCTTCCATTTACTGTCGACCACAAGAAGGCACAAAGGAGGCTGTTTTGGGTTGGTTTGTCATGGGTTTCTTGGTCGTGATTGCTGCTTCTGCTCGTGGTTACTTGGGCACTCAAGGGTGCTTGGTTCACTTAGTTTTGATCCTGGTCTTTCCCTCCTCTCATACGTTTCAAAGGTAATTCATTATGACCTTCATCTCACCGTGTCTTCTTGAAACTGGTCGTGTGTGTCTCTCCATACGCAAGCCTTAATACTTATATAACATGTTACATGAAAAGATAAAACATAGATAAGTAACTCATGTATACTCGTTACATAAAATCATGAAGGAACCCCCACATGTGTCGATCTAATATGCACTAAAAATAGTGATAATGAAACTGATTTGGAACCTCACTGATCATGCATGTTACACGTTTAAAATCCATCACATGAATTGATATATGTTAACACATAAAATATCTAAATGGGATACTATAACTGGTGGACCTCCTTCTTGAATACATGCATCACGTGATTAATGAGATTCAACATATGATATGGGAAATCATGCATATACACGTTAAATTATTAAGTGAAATGGACCCTATTCGACCATGAACATTAAGCTGTTCCGACCCTTACATGCTCATCATATACTTGTCTCATTAAAAGTGGTAACATGTATTTGAAGCTCATAAAATAGAAATTAAATGGACACACGATTCGACCCTTTGAAATCATGTTAATCTGAATCTGTCTCGACGTATATATGGCTCGACAATATGCATGTTATCTTTGGAATAATACCGAGCTAAAAATGGGTCATATAGCGCGTGTACATTTTGGCCATCTATTGTCACCAATAATTATTAAAATGGGTCCCGCATGATTTACGTTGTGTCGTATGAATTTAATATGGGTCATGATATATGTTCGACTAGAATAAACACTAAAAATGGGTCATATAACTTGTATGTTTAGGGTTTCGACCTACTTAAAATGAAATGGGTAATCGATATGGATTAAAGTTTTAAATGGATTTCGAGTTTGATAAAAGTTAAAGAACTCATTTTGTAAAATAGTGAAACATGAAGGTTGTCTTGTTAATAATGATAAAAAGAATGGACTAAATAGTAAAATGAGTAAACTTTGTAATATTTACACTTTAGACCCTAAACTTGTGTAACTTGTCATAAATAATCCTTGAACGATAATAACACTCATTTTGCATCACTTAACCTAATACGACATTAAATGCGTCATAAATGACTAAATCTGCTAAGTACGGAAACCTGCTATTTTCGGAAAGTTACTAAAAATGGAAAGCCGTCTAAAATGAGTAATCTGATCTTAATAAGCGTTATCTAATTCATAGGTTCCGGATGGCGGGATTGATTCATTGTGTGATTTACGTTTCTATTTTGCTTGCTTCAATTGAGGTACAGATATTCTATCCCTTCTCAGTAGGGATTTCTCATGACTTTTCGACCCCTTTGACTTTGCTTCACTTATGATATTCCACTGTTATGATTCCTTATGCTATGACCCTTTTGATATGATTCTGATATGATCTTTCGGTACGATTCTGTTCGCTATGATATTCATTTGTTATGATTATGAACCCTCTGATTATGAACCTTATGATTATGAACCTTTGATTATGAATCTCTGATTATGAATCTATGTTATGGAACTCTGATATGAACCTTTGACTGCTGAATCTTTGATATGAACCCTTATGATATGATTATACTTTGACCCTTCAGTTTGATACCCGAGCCAAATATGTTTCCTAGTCATGGAGGTACCATGACCATGTCATTGATGCACCAATGGCATGACTCCAATGTGTACGAGTGATGTTACACACCGTCCCCTTTATGTTGTGTGATTATGAGCTCAGTTATATGTTTGGCCACTATGTTTCCGCGGGGGCGTATGTATGCATCCTAGATATGTTTTGATATGATATGATATGATATGATTTATATGGTGAATGATGTCGTGTACAATACGCGTCTCCACAGTCTGGGAGCTAGCTACTCCATTGGTTACTGAGGTCTCCCCTCCTACTATATATGGTATTTTGAGGTCACCCCTCCGAATACAACGGTTACTTATGATATGATATGATATGATATGTTCCGGGCTCGTGGTAGATTTCTGACAACCCTTACACTTTTGATATACCTATATTGTACCTTCTGTATTTCCCAACGCATCATATTCTGTATTAATTGTTCATTACTCAGTACCCTTATATGACTCACTCTACTACCAAGATATATATATTCCATTGCTTTAATCTGTCACACTCTCATTCCGTTACTTCAGACTATTGTTCCATTCACGTACCGGGTTATTATATGCTTATTGAATTTGGTTATGCTATTCATGTTTTATGTGACTACTGATTATCCTGCTATGATGTGATTAATATGCGGTTATCTGAGTTACCTGTTTCCATCTGATGATATGTGATCTCACTGTTATGTGACCCTCTGAATTGTCTGGTGACCATGCTAATGTGTAATCGATAGTTTTGTCTGTTTATTATGTGTACTTCGTTCAATTAATCTCGTGGACTATGACTATTCCGTTGTGTCCTTATCTGCTTATTGTTGACATGCCATGTTTACATTTCTGTCTATGCTACGGTTTGATTGGGTAAATGGTTCAACTTGTGACGTCTGGCTTGTTAATTTGTTTAGTTGCCATGCTATGCCTTTAATTCATTTAATTATATCGGTTATACTGTATTCCTACTTATTACGTGTGACTGCCATGTGTTGACTGCTGTTAGTACTTCCGTTGGTCATGATACTGGTTGTGTTTTCAACTAAGGGTTTTTGACCTGTGTGATTGCCATGCTCACTTACTAATTAATTGCTTCCGCTTGCCTTTAGATTTCCTTTTGACTTGTATGTCTTCTGATTTCCTGAATTGATTGTATGCCATATATATGTTGCGTGGATACGACGTCTGCTATGCTTATGTTTCAGTACTTTTATGCCTGGTTTGTATGTGCTTGTATATATGTCATCGATGCTTTGCTTTGCTTCGTTCTCCTTGTTATCTGTTCTTTTTGGATATCTGTATAACTGTGTTCTGCCGGATCCTTCTTGACTCATTGGTTCCCTTTCTTTGTGACTTTGTTATCAGTTTCCTCATTTCATTTAACAATTCTGATTTTATTTGGCTTTCGTGTTGTTATATCTGTTCACTGGGCTTTTTAAGCTCAACCGCATTTCTTTTCCTGCGGCAGGTTTTAGGATTGAAGATGGGCTTTGGCGGGCTGAGAGTTGGATTATCTGAGTGGACCAACCCTAATTACCTTATTATTTGGACTTATTTGTCGGGCTATCGTTTGAGATTTCATTTTATTTTAGAAATTTTGGATTTTGTTATTTATCCTTGTAAGTCGCTTGTAAAATTTTAATTGTATGTTCTGATATGACACCAGAATGTGACACTTCTACCCTCGTCGGGTTGGGGTGTTACAGTACTGGTTTTAATTTTCCCATTCCCAATGATCTTACCACCCTTTGGGTTGCTTCCAAAGGCAACATATCCTCCATTAATAGGCATAAAATCAGAAAGATAGGACATGTTTCCTGTCATGTGCCTAAAGCATCCACTGTCAAAAACACCTCTTTCAGTAAGTCCACCTGTGGATTGCGCTCCATATAAAGTAAGAGAATTAGTTTCTCGTGGGGACCCAAGCCATGATAGACTTGGATCTGCCTTGTGCATCCATGTAATCAAATCTCTTAAGTACATAAGATGTACTGTTGTCTTTGGAGACATGGTCTAAAACAGGTATCTTTGGTCTCCAAACCTAACAAGCTAAGGCCTTTACAGCTTTAACCTCTTTACCCATAACAGCATTAGCAGTTGCCTTAGGCTTAGTAGTATTAACTTTTTGCCAAGTAGTGGTTACAGGTTTTCTGAAAGCAGTATTTACCTTTTGTTTATCCCTGTTATTTATTAATGTTGTTCTCTTTTGAATAGGTATATAAGTAGTTGAATTTGCCCCTTTTGAAAAACATGACTTTGAATGGGCAGCATTAACTGAAGCTTTTGTAAAAGCAGTATTAATAGATCTAGCAGTATTAACTACTTTTAACAGTGGCAGATCTAGCCGGAAAACTAAGGTGGTTCCTTGATTTGATATAGTTGAAAAATTCGATAGGTCAACCAACCAACCGGTCAATTTTTGGGTCAAATCGGGTCCAATATTACAAGTTGCGATAATAAGAAAAAAGATTAAACATAGAATTGTAACATAATAGTTAATACATTTACAATTTCACTTTCACTTGCGTCTTCCTAAGTTTCATAACTTGAAAACGAGCAATGATTGTATCATTACTAATGCCTTATAATATATCCTTTTCAACATACGAGACTAAACAATCATGCATAAATTCATCCCCCATTTTATTTCGTAGATTACTCTTAATGAGCTTCATTGCCGAAAACGCACGTTCCATGGTAGAAGTTGCAACCGACAAAATCAATACTAATTTGATGAGAAGATATACATTTGGGTATATTTCATTTTTCTTTGTTTCAACCATCTTCTTGCATAGATATTTAATATCTTTCAAGGTGGCAAACTCTTTATCTCCACTTACATCCACAATATAACATCTAAGTTCTAATTCAAGTGAATCATAAGGTGTTGGAAACTCTTCCGGATAAAAAGTAGCCAATTCTATTAGATATTCGAATTTAAATGCTTCAAAGGACTTACTTGGGCACAAAAAAGACATACAAGTAAGTAGTCTCGTGTTCACCTCATTAAAACAGTGATTTAGCTCTTGAAGATGCATATCAATAACCGAGTAAAGTACATCAACTTGATAATGGTGCAAGTTGTTAAACTAAAAAAATAGTTAATATCATATTGTTAGTGGTTAATATGTTAAGTATGAACTAGTCAAACAAATACATCAACAATATTATAGTGGAAATTTCTAACCTTTGAACCAATGCGGCGACTTATTCCATCAAAATATGCACCATTCATATCTATAAGTTCACAATCATATTTTTTAGAAAATAAAGTAACCTTTTGTATTAGAGGTTCTCATCCTCCATTCCTCATGTCTTGTAATCTTTCTTTAGAAGACCTCACTTGATGCATTGCATTAACAATTTGTTGGTCTTTCTTTTGTAATGGTAATGTTTTATTTAAACCATATGTCTCCCCTAAGATGTCAACCATCAAGTGTAAACAAAAAACAAAATCAAATGTTTTGATTTTTATTAAAACACGAAGTCATTCGGCTCTATTGTCTTGATCACTACTATCAACGCCAAGGTCTTGAAGTACTTCACAGATTGAAGGATATATTTTCTTGATATTTAATAGTGAACCATTATGAGAGCCCCATCTAGTGTTACATGGCCTTTTTACACCGTATTCTTGATTCATCCCTTTACCACTTTCAATATCACCTAAACAAACAATTGTACAATAGATTATTTAGTGATAGCTCAAGTACATAATTTCTATAATACAAAATAGAAAAAAAAATAATAATAAAAACAGCCCCTATAATTAAATAGTACATAATTAAAACAAACCTTTTGCCAAAGATGCTACAATGTTGGTTGCTTGTTTCTCCCTTAGTTTATCCCTTCGCTTATAGGAAGATCCAACAAATGAGTAATGGTAAAAAAGAAATCATTAATTTTACCATGATTCTTTGCAACAAATGCAAGTGCTAATTGTAATTGATGAGCAAAACAATGAACAAAGTATGCGGATGGTGCATCATTTTGAATTAAAGTCCTCAAGCCATTGAATGCACCACTCATATTACTAGCTCCATCATAACCTTGTCCTCAGATTTTACTATGACTCAACTTCAATTTCCCTAGAATTTCACAAACATAATTCTTTAGTTCCAAGCGCGAAGTATCCTCAACCTTCTTAACACCAACAAGCCTTTCCACAACTTCCCCTTCTCTGTTTACGAACCGTAAAACCAATGCCATTTGCTCTTTATAAGACACATCACGTGACTCGTATACTCAAATTGCAACCAAATCATCTCCAAGCGCTACTTTAATAGCATTGATTATTTCATCCGCACATGTGGTTGCAATATCTTTTTGAATACTACCACATGTCATTGTTGCATTTTTGGAGCTTTCTTTAATGCCGTACGCCACGCTAGATCACATCGATTGCCTAACCATCTTAAAAATTTAAGAAAGTTATTGATGTGTCTCGCGACTACTAGTTTTAAATTTATAACAAGGATTATCGAATTAAGCTAAGAACACACGGGCAAGTATGACCCTTTTGTATTTAGTTAGTTTTGGTTGGTAAGCCGAGGTCGTTCACTAGGACTTGGGTGTTTTCAATTGTGAAGAATCTATGTAATAGCAAGTAACACGAAAGGGGTAAATGGGTGTCACGTCCCAAAATACCATATAAGCAACAAGTAACACGAAAAATGATTAAGCGAATTCAATAAGATGAAAAGCAACACTTGCTTGGAACTTGTATCTATTTCAATGGAGTGTATGGAGTATCGGGTAGATATTAAAGCTATAGAAAACAAAATCAAAGTTCATACAATTCCAATTCAATGGTTAATATCTTGAAATTGTATACATCACAGTTTAAAACATCCTTTCGACCAATGAATATAAACCGCATCATTATAAACCATTTGTTAGAAATATGATTTTTCCAATTTGTTCATAAGAGCCCTTTCGATCCGTACTCTTGAATCAATCGTTACAAGTCTATTTAACATGTTTATTCATAATTGTCAATTATGAAATAGAGCATTAACATTTGGAACAAATCCGGTTATGATTCATCAACAAGTTATTTAGACATGTTATAATTCAAACAAACTCATAAGCAAAATCATAAATCTATATTGCTAATAAACAAACACTCCATATCAATATCTACATCATTCCAAACAAGTGTAAACAAAACTACTCCATGATTATTTCAATCAAACACAAAGTCTCAACAATCATATCAATAATAAACATCTTGAAAATAAAAAGTAAATTACCAAAGTGAGATTACAATAGGTAATAATGAAGGATTATAGCAACCTTCAAGCCTCCAATCAACTACAACTTCTAACCAATCGAAATAGTATTCCCGAACACTTTCTCTAGCACTTGAGCACTACTTCTGGAAATGGATAGTATTCTAGCCTTCTGGGAGTGATAAGAAAGGTAGAAAATTCGTCCCTATGGTGAGGGGGAAGTTTTTTATGTGTTATTTGTATTGTGGGATGATGAAAACACATATAAATGACTCCTATTTATAATACCTCCAAGGCCTAGGGTCATCAATGCTCAACTTGGCCTCCAAGGAGCTTAGAAGGACCTAGAATATATGTAGGAAGAACCTGGAACCAAATGGAATAAGGTAGAAGCTACATGATGGAGTTGCAGCAAATTCGACTGCAGCAGCCGTTTCGGATCAGTTGGAACCATTTGATAGAACATGACAAGAGCCAAAATTGTAGATCTTTCTCTTATCTTTCCGTGACCGTGAACGGGGGGTCAAACGGAGTCCGTATGCAAAAGATATGGCCAAAATGGTGAAGGTGTGTCGGGAACAACGAGGCTTCCAATATTTCTTCGTTTTAGCTTCTTTTCTTCATTTCTTTCTAGTTTTCCTTCTTGAACTTTATTCTTGAGTCTTTGGACTACTATCTTGATGACTTTATCTTCTCGAATACACTCCACAAGTCTTGCTTTTTTCGGGAATTCTTCGTATATGGAGAAATCTTCGTATTTTACTTCTCTTTCCGTCTTTTCTTCAACGTTCCTGTACTTGGCTACAAATGAACTAGCATACACACTTTTATACGATTAAGCAACAAAAGCATATGATTATAGCCAAATAACACACATAAAAGCATGAATAACACTACTAAAAATATGCACAATTTGAGCGTTATCAAATTCCCCCACACTTAAACTTTGCTTGCCCTCAAGCAAATCTAAGAAAAGAAAAATTAAACTACATACCTAAATAACAAAACGAAAAAAATTGATTTTATTTAACATATATCAAAATAAGCGAAAAATGAGCGCAAACTCCCCCACACTTAAGGGTTTGCTTGCCCTCAAGCAAATCTAGAAATTAAGAAAAAAAAATCCCACATGGTGCATGAAATATGATTAGAAAAATGCGATGCAAATCTACCAAGTACAAGTACGAGATAAGATTCATTGTTTTAAGCTTTTATTTGGTGAAAAACCGAGATGTTTGACAATACCCTATGGATTCTCTTGCTTGATAACATGGCTAAGCACCTCACAAAAAAGAACGGATGTATAATTCACTCAAAACTCAATTTATTTAGTAATGGATAATATTAAATAATAGTATACTCATATTGCTCAGTCATGATCTAAATATAACCATAGGCTTGTACAAGAAACAAAACTCCACCGACGTGGCGTAAGCGCCAAGTGTAAACATCTAAAGAGGGCTTTTATTCGGGTAAGGCTAAAAGGGTTTATCGAGCTTATGTTGAAATATTACATACAAGAATATAATATATCGCTGGCGCGAATTCTTGATTAAGTCAAATAACGAATGGTTACTAGATTATACTTTGGATCGTTGGCGTGTTATTCGCATAACGGATGGTCACCAAAAATATGCACTAGATCGCTGGCGCGTCATTCGATCCTTCAAGAATCGGATGGTTACTAAAAGTATTCACGCACTTCATATTTTCACAAAGCCAAGGGAAGGGATAAGGCATGGGAATATTTAGGAAATTGGTTTTAAAAGATACATATAGAAAAAATAAAGTCAAGTCTAATAACCAATGTTGGTAGTTACCGAACAATACGCAAACCCGAAAATGATTATAGTTACAATCTTCTTCTCTTCACATATCGATCACCAAATATATATATCATGTCTTAGCACATTGGCTAATCGATATCTCAAACATACTTCATCTTCCTTCATAATAATAAAGCACATTGGCTATAATTGTCATCACATATTTTTTTCATTCTTTTTTTCTCTTTCGATGACTTATTCTTCTTTTTCTTTTTTTTCACACTTTTTTATTTTTCACATACATCACATCTCCCCCACAGTTCGTATAAGCACACACCACAAAAATACAAATAAGAAGCTGCAGTCTTCATCTTTGTCGGAATGGCACATACGAATGACAAAGTGTGGCTAACTCATAATCATAAAAACCAATCCAATTATACCAAGAAACTAGCAACCAACCATTTAGACATTGACAAGGGTAGGGCTAAAATTTAAAGTGTAAAATGTTTTTTGCTTTTTTTAGTGGATGTAAAAAAAAGAAAGGGATGGCTCAAAGGGTGTACTAAGAGTATCTAGCGCTAAAGATGAGCGCTAACAAATGGGTCCATGTGGGTGGTTAACTAACTGATGTGGTTAGCTAATATATCATTAGATGTAAAATGGAAGGCTATTTGGTTTTATTCCTAAGGTTGCCTCTTTATCAAACGAATACACTTATATCACACGAATGTGATCTTACTGTGATTTGGTAATGATTTACAAGTACAAGTTCTAGAATAAATAAAATCACCGACACACTAATAGCAAAGGATCCAAGCATAAAAGATGTATGCTATATATGAAACAGGCTCAAATCCTCACAATTTAGTGAAAGGGGCTATAATATGTGCTAGTAAATGTTATCGATCCCAGAATGGATTGCAATATTAATCGGGACACATCTCAATTTTTTTAAAAATTACCGATTTCACTAGTGGGTTGATCTAGTTATTCTAATATATTAACCTATACGCATGAAAACAACTAGATCATAAGGGCAAACAAATTCACAAAATTTTAAAAATCGGCTCAAAAATTTGGAATCTAAAAACTAGTTTCGTTTTTCTTATTTAACTTCCCCCACACTTAAGTTAAGCATAGTCCTCAATGAAAAATAAAACTTGAAAGCATGTAAGATAGGGAAAATAAAAGTCTGAGAAAAACAAAACTTCCCGGGCCGAAGAAATCGCGATTGAACTCCAACGCATAAGCTTGTGAGAACAATCGGTTTCAAATCCAAGCATCCTCCTCCATCACCTGCTGCAATTATTCAAACAAAACAAAACACACAAAATGCAAGAAATAATAAACATTATTAGCATGTAACACCCCTACACTTAAGATTTTTCAAGTTTTGAAAAGAATTTTTGCAAAAAGGGTGTACATGTTTATTTAAAACAAACAAACAATTAAAAGCACGGGTTGCCTCCCGAGAAGCGCTTAATTTATTTCTGAGTCATTAGCTAGACTCTTCCCCGGTTAGGATACTTTGACAATACGGTTCAAATGGGGAATTTTAGCTCTTAAACGTTGAGGGTATAGGATCTTTGGTATATACTCCACAAGTGATGGAGATACATTTGATTCTTTTGGTTTGACCATGTGATAGTCCTACTTCATTACCTTGAACGTTTGGTCAATTTTATTAGAAATGAGGATAGGTGGCAGATCCTTTTGATTTTTCAGAAGGTCATTGGACTTTCCACTCCCAGTGAATATGGCATCCACATTCTCAAGGTGAGCTGTAGGAGGTGGCTTAGTCCTACCGTTTTGATTTAAAGAAACTGGATTTTGTGGCTCAGACCATTCGTTTATCTTTCTTTCCAATTCTCCATTCCAGTTGCCACCAGTTTTGTTGAACTTCTTATCACCAACATGATTTGGAAATACATTGTGTTCAGAACCTTCTAATTGAGTGGTTCGGATATGCATGGTGCAATCATCAAGAAAAGGTGACACGGTTGGTGCGTTAGACATGATTTGGTTCGGATTTGGCGTGGTTGGAATATGCTCGGTCTCGTCTTCTTCGATAAATTCAACCTCACCCTTATCATTCTCGTTTCAAATTGAGGGTGGTTTGTAGACAAATTCATGTCTCGATTTGGTATCTGTGGTGTAAGGAAGAGATTCAACATGATGGACTTCCTGCTCCTCACTTAATCTTTCTACACTCCTCTCCAAGTCTTGGATTATGGCTTAGTGGTTCCTTATTCCTTGATTGACTTTACGTTCCAATTCAACCAACCGGTTCATCATATTCTCATTGGCTTTCGTTTGACTGGCCATCCACTCTCTCATCATCTCCTCCAGTGAGGTTTTAGGTGTATTGAAATGTTGTGATGGATGTGGTATTGTATTCCATGGATGATATCGAGGATAGGTATGGGTTGGGTTGTGGTTTGGAAAGAAGTACGAATATATAGAATTTTGGTTGTGATATCCTTGGTTATATTCTTCATGTTGAACGTGCTCCATTGGATCACACATCGGTGTGTCATCCTCTAAATCATGGTTTGAAGCGTGGTGATTATTTCTCAGTCCCGTCATCTCCCTCCGCATGCTTATGAATTGGGCATCGATGTTTGTGGAGAGAGCTTCCAAAATGAGGCATGATCGGTATTAATGTTGCTTCCACCGGTGGAAACAAAGACTTTCGGATTGGAATCGATCATAGAATTTTCTGAGAGATCGAGCTTGAGTTGGACCTTGTCCTCGAGGATTTTGAAAGCTTCGTTTGGAGTTTTATAGAGGATGATTCCTCCAGAGTCTAGAATTCCTTGAGTTGGATCGTCTAAACCGTGATAGAATATTTGAATTATCGCTCCTTTGGTTAGACCGTGTCCATGACAAGTGTGAAGCATATCTTTCATACGGAGCCAAGCGTCAACGAGAGTTTCGTGATTGAGTTGGTGAAAATTATGAATTTCATTTAGGAGACGTTTAAACTTAGCGAGGGAAAAGTATCGGCTAATAAAAGCTTCTCTCATCTCTTCCCACGTAGTAATCATTCCTTCATTTAACTCGTTCAACCAAGTCTTGGCTTCTCCGATCAATGAGAAAGGAAAAGTCCTCAATTTAACCATTTCCTCTTGATTTTCACCATATTGGAATAGGCTACTAATCTCAAGAAAATCGGCTATGTGTCGGTGAGGATCGGACCGAATTCTCCCATCAAATTGATTCTCCCGAATCATTTGCAGGTGGGTACCCTTGATATGGAAATTGTTGGGGAAAGGGCATTGAATAATAGCGGAACTAGGTGTTGGTGCAACAGTCCTAGTTCTTAACCACATGGGTTGGTCATCTGGATCAATGATGATTATGGTAGGGGAATCGGGTGGAGTTTTGACTTTCTCCTCAAACATGTCGAGTTGGGATGAAAACCAAAAATAAACTATCTACTTTTAGAAAAATGGGACTACTATTATTACTACTAGAAGATTTAGAAAAACAAACTAATCACAACAAAACTTTTTTTTTAAAATGTAAAAGAGAAATAACTTAACGACTATAAGAAAAAAAATATTGCTATTATTATTTATTACTAGTACTATGAGAAAACTTTGAAAAATAAACTAGTTATGACTTTTTTCATTTCCCAAGATTTCTCGGTAGCTCCATTGAAACGCACAAAGAAGCGGAGAAGCAGGTCAGCCCGAAGCATATTAAAAACCCAACTTCTTTAGGGAATCAGGGAGACCCGCCTTATACCTCTCACATAGTTTGTTTACAATGAGTGAGCCTTACTTTCGAGGGAATAAATTTTTTTATTAAATAATCTACCAAAAAAACAAGGAAAAAACACAAATAGGAACAAGACCAAACAAAGCTTGAACTAAAAGTTAAACAAAAATTGAAAAGAAAAAAAATGGTTTTTTTGGACAGAATGGTTCAGCCGATCGGCTGGGCTTCCAGCCGATCCGGTTGGATTTGGTTTCGAGGTCGAGCCGAATCGGGTACGGGACCGTACCGATCGGCTGGACGAACTGGGTAAGAAAAAAAATTTTCTTTCGCAAGCAAAGGCGGCACAACGAGGGAATGATTTAAGCACAGATTCAAAGCACACAGAAATACAAACAAATCCCTGGCAGCGACGCCAAAATCTTGATGTGTCTCGTGACTACTTGTTTTAAATTTATAACAAGGATTACCGAATTAAGCTTAAAACACACCGGCAAGTATGACCCTTTCGTATGTAGTTAGTTTTGGTTGGTAAACCGAGGTCGTTCACTAGGATTTGGGTGTTTTCAATTGTGAAGAATCTATGTAATAGCAAGTAACACGAAAGGGGTAAATGGGTGTCACGTCCCAAAATACCATATAAACAACAAGTAACACGACAAACGATTAAGCGAGTTCAATAAGATTAAAAGCAACACTTGTTTGGAACTTGTATCTATTTCAATGGAGTGTATGGAGTATCGGGTAGATATTAAAGCAATAGAAAACAAAATCAAAGTTCATACAATTCCAATGCAATGGGTAATATCATGAAATTGTATACATCACAGTTTAAAACATCCTTTCGACCAATGAATATAAACCACATCATTATAAACCATTTGTTAGAAATATGATTTTTCCAATTTGTTCATAAGATTCCTTTCGATCCGTACTCTTGAATCAATTGTTACAAGTCTATTTAACATGTTTATTCATAATTGTCAATTATGAAATAGCGCATTAACATTTGGAAAAAATCCGGTTATGATTCATCAACAAGTTATTTAGACATGTTACAATTCAAACAAACTCATAAGCAAAATCATAAATCTATATTGCTAATAAAAACACACTCCATATCAATATCTACATCATTCCTAATAAGTGTAAACAAAACTACTCAATGATTATTTCAATCAAACACAAAGTCTCAACAATCATATCAATAATAAACATCTTGAAAAGTAAAAGTAAATTACCAAAGTGAGATTACAATAGGTAATGATGAAGGATTATAGCAACCTTCAAGCCTCCAATCAACTACAACTTCTAACCAATCGAAATACTATTCCCGAACACTTTCTCTAGCACTTGAGCACTACTTCTGGAAATGGGGAGTATTCTAGCCTTCTGGGAGTGATAAGAAAGGTAGAAAATTCATCCCTATGGTGAGGGGGAAGTTTTTTATGTGTTATTTGTATTGTGGGATGATGAAAACACATATAAATGATTCCTATTTATACTACCTCCAAGGCCTAGGGTCATCAATGCTCAACTTGGCCTCCAGGGAGCTTAGAAGGACCTAGAATACATGTAGGAAGAACCTGGAACCGATCGGTTGGAGCCATTTGACAGAACATGACAAGAGCTAAAATTTTATATCTTTCTCTTAGCTTTCTGTGGCCGTGATTGGGGGGTCAAACAGAGTCCGTATGCAAAAGATATGGCCAAAATGGTGAAGGTGTGTCGGGAACAACAAGGCTTCCAATAATTCTTCGTTTTAGCTTCTTTTCTTCATTTCTTTCTAGTTTTCCTTCTTGAACTTTATTCTTGAGTCTTTGGACCACTATCTTGATGACTTTATCTTCTCGAATGTACTCCACAAGTCTTGCTTTTGTCGAGAATTCTTCGTATATGGAGAAATCTTCGTATTTTACTTCTTTTTCCGTCTTTTCCTCCACTTTCCTGTACTTGGCTACAAATGAACTAGCATACACACTTTTATATGATTAATGTAACATATTGGATTTCACAAACACATCAAACCAAGATCACAAAGAGGCGTATAATATTAGGTTTTAGAGAGAGAAAGAGTTAGAGATTTGGGAACTTAGTGAGAGAAAATGAAAGTATTATTATGAGCTCCAACTCTCTACCTTGGGAGGTAGAGAATATTTATAGTCTTACAAAAATCGCCACCTACGGGCTGTGGATCAGGCATACAGTGGGTAAAGACCCTTCCGTCCTCCACGGTGTTACTTAACTAAATACTACTTAACACTAAGTAATCTACGACTACGAGCTTTCTAACGATTACATATACTTGAGGTGACCGACTCTTTAATAACTGGATTTACTAAATCCTAACAATCTCCCCCTAAGGGAGGTCACCTCAAATTACATTAAATACAAACAGATATTCCATTAAGATTGTTCTTGCATTCTTGTTAATGTTCTTTGCTCTGAAGCCCGTAGTCATTGATTCTTCATTATTGCATGGTTGGTTAATCTAAGTGGAGGTCTTTAACTGATCCATCTGATAATGAGTTTTGAGTCAGCATTGAGATCATCAGCTATAATAACTCTCTGACTCTTCCTTTGTGGTGTTGATAGTATGTGATGTTGTGACAATTGGACCGACATGCTCACATTCTGGATCATGATATACTCTCATCAGAGTAGCGGAAGCTTTCGTTGATTCATGATATTTGCAGCAGCGTAGCAGAAGCATGGAGTGAAAAAAACAGAGTCATTGATGCACTTATCATGATTTCTTTAGAGATGAATGTGTAGTGTGAGCATGCGGCTATGGATTGACTGCTTCATTCTGATCAGCTGCAAACGTCGGGCGTACCTGCATACAACAGTTAGCAATAAAGTGCACGAAAGTGTCTTTGATCACTTTCGTTGAATTAAGGTATACGGCCCACGGTTCCCCGTTGATCAATACAAGTACTGCCTGTGATCAGGTATAATTCCGAAGAATCTCCTTGACAGGGTTTCGCAGCTGTTCTCAAACCGGAACGTCTCAAAGAAGACAACACAGAGTGAGTGAACCAGCGAATTTTGAGATTCACTTATTGATGAAAAATGATTTGAAAAACAATCGTGTACTGCTCAATAAAGAGTTTTTGCAATACAACGAGGGTTTTTGAGAAAAATCAATTATCAATCATAAACACCTTTTATATTTGAAATATTAATACACAGTCGATGAGCTAGAGAAAAGAATTTTTAAGCACAATGACCGGTTTTTCAAAGGTATCCGTCAATCCATAACCTGAACCAGGATTGATTCATAAGAATGAATCGCCCCATTGTTTCTGTTCAGTTGTCACATGGTTGATCTATTAGATAGATCTTACATGCCACCTACCAAGAGCTTGTTTGATGTTGGCTCTAGAAGGCTTTCCATTTTCATTTTGAATATGTTTGCATATCACTCAGATGTTATGGCAATACCACAAGGATAATGCGTAGGACTCTAAAGATATAATATCTCTTTCCACATTGAGTGAAACAGAGAGTCTTCATTGACAGTATCCTAAAGAGATTTTATATGATGATCTCGTGGCTCTAGACTCAATAGTGCATATTTGGTTCCTATGCCGGAGACTAGGGAGAGGGTCTCCTTCTTCAATATCAACAATCTCTAAGAGAAAGTCGATAGATTATGTAGGTTCCCCGTGAGAATGAAACAAGTCCTTTTAAGAGGAACTTGAGTGGCTTGGGAAAATGTAGTACAGTGCGTCACTGGGTCCATGACGTATTGTCTTCAATACCGATGTTGCCTTGGTAACCACCAGTAGCATATGAATTGAACCCGGTTTCTGCCCTAAGGTTGAATAAATGGAGGGCTATTTATTTTTACCCTTTTCTCATTCATTTCTTTTTCATTCTTCAACCACTTCAGTGCTTACCGAGACTTCATAACTAGAACCTTGTTGGGTTTATTCTAGTACTAGCTCAGTCTCAGTCCGCACTCTTCCCATATCTCACTTTTCTCCTTTTTTCATCATACCTAAGGACTTCTACACTATCTAGTGGATTATCCCTGGGTAGATCCCTCCGGTTCTGGCGGATCATGGGAACTAATACCTAACCTTATCATCCTTATATCACCATACATAAAGAATTTGGTCGGTCTATTTGGTATTGTTCATCTGCCATTGGAACCAATTGAAAACCATTTGAAAATCAATTCTGATACTTAGAAAAAGAGCTCCCCCTCAACATTGTTTTTGATATTTTTAGAAAAAGAGCTCCCCCTCAACATGTGCATCATGTATTTGAAATCGTTTTGGCACACGGAGGCAAGAGGAATGATTCAATTCATTGATTACCATTTTCTAAAAGATATCAACATCACTTCCTTGATCAAATCAAGTAGATAAAGCATATTGGGGAAGGATGAGGTTTTCATGAGTTTGCTCCCCCTCAATATGTGCCTCGAGGTTTGAAAGAGTTTTGCACATATTAGAAGGAACCTGCACTTAGAGACTAATTACTTACGTTTCAATTCTTTGTTGGTTTAAAATAGATACTTCCCCTCAACATGTGCATGGAAAATTTGAAATCGTTTGGCACATGTGGGGAGGAAAGCTAGTAAATCATTATAAAACCTTTTATCTAATTATCAGTATAAATCCAATTTAAATCACAAATTCTCCCCCAATCACAATTATCAAATCATTTGAGATTTGTGATCTCTGTAGATTTAAATTGATCTTGAAAGCTTTTGAGAAGAATTGTGACTTGCTTATGAAAACATGTAACCGATAAGGATCAACTTATGAGACTTTAAACTCCAAAGATTAAACATGCATGAGTATCTTTTGAAAACAATTATATGACAAATAACCTTTTGATTTGAAATCATTCTCCCCCTCAACCAATGACATATGTTGTTGATTGAGAGATAGAAATTTTGACAAATGTTAAGTCCAGATGATTTTCAAAAATTGAGTCCGAGTTATTTTTCAAAGCTATTAGTTTTCATTAGATAGCAGACATCTGTTTATAGAATCAGAGCATGAGATTTGAAACACAAGATTAAGCATGGCTCTGTTCTTTCATTAAAAACGGGTTACTGTCTGAAATGACAATAAACCATATTTCACTTTCTCCCAAAAATATTTTTTTATTTTTTGATTTTTTTTAAGCATTCGAAAAACATCTAAAGACCCGTGTCGTTCTTTGAATGACAGCACAAAGACCGTAGATATTATCGAATCAAGAAAACATGACAAAAAGACAATATTTTTTGAATTTTTTCGAGATTTTCTAATTTTTATGGATTTTTGAAAGTTTTATAATTTTCTATTTGATTTTGTTGATTTTATATTTTTGTATTTGGTTTTTGATAAATATTTACAAGGATAGATAAATAGTTTAAGAAGATGATGATACGAGTGTGACAACCCGTACTTTCAGGTCATTTCTTGACACAATTTATGCCTCACTATTTCAACATTTATCGTAAACTTGGTTTACGTGTCCCAAATTCGCGTAACCTTGAAGGTTAACGGCGAATTCATGATCATAACATCACGTACATTTCATATGGACTAAGATTAGTCTACATTTCGTTTGCATCATTTGCATCACGTTAGTTCATTCATGACATTTCATTTCACATTTAACGCGTAAATTTTATATTAAATAAACGTTATCGCGTGAATTATTATTTTGAATATTTAATCCGATACTTCCAAAAATGATCCCGATATATTTTTATATTTACATTTAGTTTATAAAATCTATATTTTGAGTTTACCTAGTGTTCTAAATTTATTTGGTACATTATTCGTTAAAGTTAAATTATTACGACGTGTTTCTTAAAATTTTTGCGATAATTATTATATCACTCCAATTTTACAAGAAATGTATTTTTACAATTTTTATTATCTCATTACATTCTATTTTGATCTATTAAAAACTTACTTGTACCAAAAAGTTACATTTAACTACACCTTTTACTTATACATTTTTATTAAATATCTACACAATTATATACAAGTAAAAAAAAAAAAAAATATGAATTTCACAAACATAATCCCCCCAAAACCGGCCCTTGGGGGGGGGGGAGGGGTAGATATTAATATAGTTGGTAGTTGTTTCTTTGATTGTACAAATTTATACTCAAAGATTTCATTCACTTATTCAACACTCATAATTCATCAAGTCAAGCAAAGTTTTCTTTTCCCTTTTCTTCTCTCTAAAAACCGGATCATTCAAGGTGTTTCAAAGGATCATCAAAAATTTTGCTAGCTCAAGTATACAATCTAGAATCATACTCTTATTAAGATTTTGAAATAAAAATCTAGAGTATTTAGGCTAAACCTTGTTCTTTGCACCTCATCAAAATAGCTTGTAAGCATAATCCTTTCATTTTATATATTTCATATTCATTTCATACTCATCTCATCATTTTTGGAGCAACATGCAAGACATATGTGATTTATACCATTTTTACTTGATTTTAGAGTTATATATATATTATGGTCATCCTATACATATCCCCTTGGTATTCATTGGTCTTGATGATGATTAGGAACCCATGACACCTTAAGAAGGTGTATGGTAGGATTAGATTAGCTTTGGAGTTGATTTGAAGGGAATAGAATAGGTTTTGTCCGAGAAAAACTATTTTCGATAAGTATTTAAAAGGTTCTGTCCTTGTTTCGATTTTCTGGAAAAACCGACAGTTGTTACGAAACTTTGGCCTTGATATTTAGAAAATATACTTTAAAACGAATCCGTGGCCTTTTGAACGGATAAAAACGGAGTTATAACGAAGAAGTTATGGATTTTTAAAGTTTGACGACGAAAGTTATTATTTTCTGAAAATTCAGCAACATGTTTTTGTATATTTCGAGTCAAAAACGAGCCTTAAGCTTCACAAATTATTTCGACTTCTCAAAAATATATTAGTTTACTTTGATACGAAGCTAAGGACGTATTATACGTAGAAAACGGATTTGAAACGACAAAGATATGCCCGTTTTTATAAAATTGCCGTAACTATTATTTTCTGAAAAACTATATTATTTTTTACGTTACAAGTGTTACATTAGCTGTAACGACCATGTTTGCGGCTGTTTTTAACGAGGTTGTGAAACTTTTTGGAACGAAATGTCTTCTAGTAAAATCAAGTTCACCGGGCATATTTTTCAAAACGACAAGCCGTTTGTATAGCGGAGTTGTAGTAAATTATTTACGGATGTTCAAACTTGGCCGAAACTCATTTTTCTGCACAACAATTAGCCAAAATCACCATCTTTAACCCTTATTATCTTTATGTTAGAGACCTTTTGGACGAAAACTCCTGAACTGAAACTTCTAGATATCGATACAAACTTTCCAAAACCGTCGAGTTCGTTCTCTAACGATCGACGTACACCGTTTTACGACTAGTTTTCCAAAGCCATTTTTGTTAATTTCATGAAAATTCCGACGACATTGTTTTGCGACCAAAAGTGGAAATTTCACCAAAAATCATTATTAGACCATTGTAGGATGACATTTTGACGTAAAAACTTGAAAAGTGATTTTTGATTGGTCAAGACGTCAAACGAGTATTTTTCGACGATAAGTAATATTTTCAAAACTCACAAATGGTATAAATAACATACGAAATGCATGCATAACATTACATTGCAACTCATTACGTATCATATCCTTCACAATAGGTCAAGATTTGCGTATCACACTACATCTCGGTGTACTCACTTTTGTCTTCGCATCATTCCACCATGTGAGTTCCATAGCCCCTGCTTTTACTTGTTTTCATAAATGTTTTGGGGGAGATACATGCTCAATTATTTTCATAACTATCATGATTATTTGAAACTACATATTTAACTGAACTGAATGCTTAGTCATGCGTAGTAACAGTTTTGCCACACTTAGAACTTCCATATCATATTCATTGAGCTAATGGTCTTGGTATATTCATTGAGCTAACGGACTTGGTATAATATTGATCTAACGGACTTGGATAATATTGATCTAACGGACTTGGATAATGTGGAGCTAACGGTCTTGGTATAACATTGGGCTAACGGACTTGGTATATTCATGTACTAACGGACTTGGTACAATCATGGACTAACGGTCTTGGAACGATTTGATCAACACTCATATTTGTTATATCAAGTAACTATTGATACATTAAGTTAGGCACTATTTTGTGAATTCATTTGACGATGTGGGCTTGAACATAAACTATATTACATTCTGGCAGTGGGTTGTGAACACACAGGTTGCAAGTTTTGTATGGGCGGGACTTGGAACTGAGTGGATTTACAATGCCTTTGCTACATAAACGATTTTGAAAGTCTTTACATTTCAACGATTTACAATGCCTTCGCTGCATAAACGATTTTTTTAAAGGCTTTACATTTCAAAATAAACTCTATGAACTCACTCAATCTTTGTGTTGACACTTTTTAGCATGTTTTATCTCAGGTATCTAAGATATTCACTTCATGGCATGCATTTGGACACATCATGGAGTCGCGATGACGACGCGTCTCACTTGGGTTTTACGTACTTTAAAACATCGTTTGAATTGTAACAAACTTATTTCCGCACAAGTTGATTTACATTTGGGACCTACTTTGTAAACTCTGATTGTTTTATTAAATCAAACGATGTATTTTTCAAACGACACTTTAGGTCGTTCGATATAACTGTAACTTTGATGCTATGACAGTCATCCCCCAAGGTATTCCATTCCGCTGCAAAATAGGTAATTTGGGGGTGTGACAGATTGGTATCAGAGCATCGGTTATAGAGAACTAGGTTGCATCATTGACCCTAGACTATAACCACATCATCATAGCATCTCATCATATCATTACAAGTGCATATTCTTTATACATGTGAACTTATGACTCAACACCAAACATCATATGAGTCGATTAGTCCAAGCATTGCATAGTTACTCCTAAATTATACATAGCCTGATCACCTATGTCTAATTCAGGAAGAATCATGCAATGAAGGGAATAGTAGTCTTATATGAGTAAGCAATTCCGTAATCGAGCCAAATTTTCAAAAGATTTTCTTCAAACCACTTGTTTCCAGTTTGATCCGCGTGACAGTTCTTGTTTGATGAGTTGCAAAGATCGAACTAGAAACAAGTTGTTACCTAAACCGATTTAGCCTAATCGTATGACAGTTCTTGTTTGATGAGTTGTGGGATTAAGTAAAAATCGGTTACCAAAAAGTCTTTTGAGGGTTTTGCTCGAGAATGGGAAGGCTTGCTTCATCAAACCCTAACCCTGAGAGACCAACACGAACTGAATTCAGGGACTGAATTCCTTTTTGGATGGGCGAATGTGACAACCCGTACTTTCAGGTCATTTCTTGACACAATTTATGCCTCACTATTTCAACATTTATCGTAAACTTGGTTTACGTGTCCCAAATTCGCGTAACCTTGAAGGTTAACGGCGAATTCATGATCATAACATCATGTACATTTCATATGGACTAAGATTAGTCTACATTTCGTTTGCATCATTTGCATCACGTTAGTTCATTCATGACATTTCATTTCACATTTAACGCGTAAATTTTATATTAAATAAACGTTATCGCGTGAATTATTATTTTGAATATTTAATCCGATACTTCCAAAAATGATCCCGATATATTTTTATATTTACATTTAGTTTATAAAAACTATATTTTGAGTTTACCTAGTGTTCTAAATTTATTTGGTACATTATTCGTTAAAGTTAAATTATTACGACGTGTTTCTTAAAATTTTTGCGATAATTATTATATCACTCCAATTTTACAAGAAATGTATTTTTACAATTTTTATTATCTCATTACATTCTATTTTGATCTATTAAAAACTTACTTGTACCAAAAAGTTACATTTAACTACACCTTTTACTTATACATTTTTATTAAATATCTACACAATTATATACAAGTAAAAAAAAAAAAAAATATATATATGAATTTCACAAACATAATCCCCCCAAAACCGGCCCTTGGGGGGGGGGGGGAGGGGTAGATATTAATATAGTTGGTAGTTGTTTCTTTGATTGTACAAATTTATACTCAAAGATTTCATTCACTTATTCAACACTCATAATTCATCAAGTCAAGCAAAGTTTTCTTTTCCCTTTTCTTCTCTCTAAAAACCGGATCATTCAAGGTGTTTCAAAGGATCATCAAAAATTTTGCTAGCTCAAGTATACAATCTAGAATCATACTCTTATTAAGATTTTGAAATAAAAATCTAGAGTATTTAGGCTAAACCTTGTTCTTTGCACCTCATCAAAATAGCTTGTAAGCATAATCCTTTCATTTTATATATTTCATATTCATTTCATACTCATCTCATCATTTTTGGAGCAACATGCAAGACATATGTGATTTATACCATTTTTACTAGATTTTAGAGTTATATATATATTATGGTCATCCTATACATATCCCCTTGGTATTCATTGGTCTTGATGATGATTAGGAACCCATGACACCTTAAGAAGGTGTATGGTAGGATTAGATTAGCTTTGGAGTTGATTTGAAGGGAATAGAATAGGTTTTGTCCGAGAAAAACTATTTTCGATAAGTATTTAAAAGGTTCTGTCCTTGTTTCGATTTTCTGGAAAAACCGACAGTTGTTACGAAACTTTGGCCTTGATATTTAGAAAATATACTTTAAAACGAATCCGTGGCCTTTTGAACGGATAAAAACGGAGTTATAACGAAGAAGTTATGGATTTTTAAAGTTTGACGACGAAAGTTATTATTTTCTGAAAATTCAGCAACATGTTTTTGTATATTTCGAGTCAAAAACGAGCCTTAAGCTTCACAAATTATTTCGACTTCTCAAAAATATATTAGTTTACTTTGATACGAAGCTAAGGACGTATTATACGTAGAAAACGGATTTGAAACGACAAAGATATGCCCGTTTTTATAAAATTGCCGTAACTATTATTTTCTGAAAAACTATATTATTTTTTTACGTTACAAGTGTTACATTAGCTGTAACGACCATGTTTGCGGCTGTTTTTAACGAGGTTGTGAAACTTTTTGGAACGAAATGTCTTCTAGTAAAATCAAGTTCACCGGGCATATTTTTCAAAACGACAAGCCGTTTGTATAGCGGAGTTGTAGTAAATTATTTACGGATGTTCAAACTTGGCCGAAACTCATTTTTCTGCACAACAATTAGCCAAAATCACTATCTTTAACCCTTATTATCTTTATGTTCGAGACCTTTTGGACGAAAACTCCTGAACTGAAACTTCTAGATATCGATACAAACTTTCCAAAACCGTCGAGTTCGTTCTCTAACGATCGACGTACACCGTTTTACGACTAGTTTTCCAAAGCCATTTTTGTTAATTTCATGAAAATTCCGACGACATTGTTTTGCGACGAAAAGTGGAAATTTCACCAAAAATCATTATTAGACCATTGTAGGATGACATTTTGACGTAAAAACTTGAAAAGTGATTTTTGATTGGTCAAGACGTCAAACGAGTATTTTTCGACGATAAGTAATATTTTCAAAACTCACAAATGGTATAAATAACATACGAAATGCATGCATAACATTACATTGCAACTCATTACGTATCATATCCTTCACAATAGGTCAAGATTTGCGTATCACACTACATCTCGGTGTACTCACTTTTGTCTTCGCATCATTCCACCATGTGAGTTCCATAGCCCCTGCTTTTACTTGTTTTCATAAATGTTTTGGGGGAGATACATGCTCAATTATTTTCATAACTATCATGATTATTTGAAACTACATATTTAACTGAACTGAATGCTTAGCCATGCGTAGTAACAGTTTTGCCACACTTAGAACTTCCATATCATATTCATTGAGCTAATGGTCTTGGTATATTCATTGAGCTAACGGACTTGGTATAATATTGATCTAACGGACTTGGATAATATTGATCTAACGGACTTGGATAATGTGGAGCTAACGGTCTTGGTATAACATTGGGCTAACGGACTTGGTATATTCATGTACTAACGGACTTGGTACAATCATGGACTAACGGTCTTGGAACGATTTGATCAACACTCATATTTGTTATATCAAGTAACTATTGATACATTAAGTTAGGCACTATTTTGTGAATTCATTTGACGATGTGGGCTTGAACATAAACTATATTACATTCTGGCAGTGGGTTGTGAACACACAGGTTGCAAGTTTTGTATGGGCGGGACTTGGAACTGAGTGGATTTACAATGCCTTTGCTACATAAACGATTTTGAAAGTCTTTACATTTCAACGATTTACAATGCCTTCGCTGCATAAACGATTTTTTTAAAGGCTTTACATTTCAAAATAAACTCTATGAACTCACTCAACCTTTGTGTTAATACTTTTTAGCATGTTTTATCTCAGGTATCTAAGATATTCACTTCATGGCATGCATTTGGACACATCATGGAGTCGCGATGACGACGCGTCTCACTTGGGTTTTACGTACTTTAAAACATCGTTTGAATTGTAACAAACTTATTTCCGCACAAGTTGATTTACATTTGGGACCTACTTTGTAAACTCTGATTGTTTTATTAAATCAAACGATGTATTTTTCAAACGACACTTTAGGTCGTTCGATATAACTGTAACTTTGATGCTATGACAGTCATCCCCCAAGGTATTCCATTCCGCTGCAAAATAGGTAATTTGGGGGTGTGACAACGAGTACCGAGATAAGGAAGTCGTTCAGCACTTTGTAGAAGATAGAAGTCATCATCTCTTAAACTTTCACCACCAAAGCTTTCGAGGCTCTTGAATCATCGTCAGAACTTGAGCCTTCTGAAAGTGAGACTTTGGTAGCTTCCCCCCAAACCGACAAACTAAGAATAAAGACCATTTACCCAAGAAGTATAAATGAATGAAAACGGTCTCATTGAATGAAGCTCAGCACCCCGAAGAACACGAGAACACCGAAGTAATAAGTTGAAACATTGATCGTCTCAGTGATTATCAAATCCGGAATAACTGATTAAGTCCGATCACATGAACCTGTTGTGAGTCCCCGATGTACACATTACTCTTTGAGATTGACCAGTTGTCTATTCAGGGGAACAATACATCAACATCTTCATTTTACCAAGTGCATTCCAGTTATCTCCCATATAACCAATCAGCCCATAATGTACACACGTACCCAACCAGAGTAGAGACAACGACATCACAGTAACTAGTTGAATCACTTATCTCCTCTGCGGATGTCAACTCCGGAATAACTGATTAAGCTCGATCATGTGAATATGTTTTGCAACCTTGATGTACACATATCTCTCCCCTGATGGTTGCGATCTCATTGGAATCATCATTACATTGTGTACATGAAGCACTAACCAGAAGCACTTTATCATAAATCATATAGAAGATGTCGATAAGCAATATCATCTCACGTACCACATATTCTTCTCAAATTTCTTCCAACTGAACGCTGAAGTAACACATACCAAAAGTCTCCAGAGACCATTTCCCCCAAATAGTTGGAATAATACATCAAAGGCTACGAGATAAACACTGAGTTTCTCTACGGTTATGACCATTGTCTTTCCGAGATAACCTCAATCAGGTAGAAGTGTTAAGTTCATCATGTGTACTCGTTGTGCTTTTAGATATATGTCTCCTTCCCCCTTGCTGGTTTTGATACCTCAGAATCAGCAAAACATAATATACCCATAAACTTGAGATCTTGTGAAAAGAACTCAAATAGCCCAAAATGAATCCTGTGAGAATCAACTGCTATAGAAACTCTCTCTGACTATCTTTATCAACCCATATGTAGACAATTTTAAGTGACCACTGTTGAAGAAAACCCGATATACCAAACTTGAAACTGAAATCGAATTTCCTGCATTTGTATCTTAAGCTTGCACTTAATGATGGAAGAACGGTGTCGAGAATCTATGCTTCAAGCAAATCTCTAAGTACTCACTACTCAAACAAAGTATGAGACATTAACACCTCTTGAGATTATCCACATCGTCATCAGCATGTGACATTGAGTAAAACAACGTAACTCCTAATAGTGAAAGTTAACCAGGTCTTCAACCAACCACCCCGACTGCTGGTAACTAGATAAACCAAGTCTTCAACTCAAAATCTTAAGCCCGAGCAAGTTATCAAATAAGAACATGCCTTTGTTGAAAGTCAACTTCAATCTCAAATAAGTGATAAATGATTAACTTTGAAGTCATCAACTTGTGTCAAATGCCTAACACGTGAAAACAACATACAATCGGATGTACATTGACCCACTGAATGAACCGCAACAAATGATTCCTCAACATCAATGCATTCTTCCTGAAGGTATACATGTAGAGACTGATCTGGAAGATTCACCAATAATGTCTTCGAGCGGATGAGGTAGTCATTTTCCTTAATGTTCATGTGGTTGATTTATAGCGTGCACAATGAGAGGAGCAATAATCTGTGAAGATTTGGCAAAAGAATACCAAAGAGCGGATCATTATTCAATAGTTCAACAACAATATTATGATAGTCATTATCAATGCCTTGAGGAATAACTAGAGATTGGGCTTCTAGAATAGTCTGAGTAGTACTTCTTAGATGGAGAACCAGTTGAGTCAGAAGTAACTGGAGCAAGAGCTTCAGGAACTAGATGATCAACATTCGTTGAAGGTTGGAAGTATTCATCAAATATAGGTTGAAACACTAAATCCCAAACAATAGATCCCAGTTAACATTAGGCGTTGGAGGAGAGTCGTATGACCATAATTCAAGCATCCATCAACATGTAGTATATGCACTCTTCTCCCCCTCAAAAATTGCATCCGAAGTTGCCATTTTTGATTTAATCAACTGAATAAGAATATACACCAATGAACGTAGATCCACTTGAGGGTTGACAGAGCGTGGGAAAACATGAAGCTTGTTGATGAATAATGTCGATGATAATGGTCATAAACATGACGATTTCTCTTCTTTTGAAGATAAAGCGCACTGAAGCGTACACCTTTCTTTTCTTTGAGGAATGGAGCCTGAAGTGTTATCTGCAGATGCCATTATGTTGAAGAACGAGGCCTGAACTGATGTGAACATACGTCATAGCCAAATGAATATCAAGATTGAGTTACTTGAACCCGTGAGTTGTGAGATATCAATCCATTTGTAATCCATACTTTAAGCCAGTCCATGTAGTGAAGGATCGAAGTATCTGCAACTGAGTAAGGACTACCTGCACTAATATTACAAACTTGATTGCATATATTTTGGTTAGTGACATTAGTATCCAAACCCTTTGGGGTTTCACAGTTAACCTTGATTTTGTCATTGGTAAACAGCTTTCCGGTAGGCATCCACCTAAGTCCAACATCTTTAAACATTTTACCAGACGGAATCCACTTATGACAAGGTCTAGGATTGTTAGGCTTCTTATGCATAGTGGAAGACTTATCCTTATTCCTAGTTTCCAAAGATTTAGTAGTTGGGATCCATCTAGGTGAAGTTTTAGGTTTGTTTTGCTTCATAACATGTTGAACCTTAGCCATGTTAGTAGCCTTAGTGGATTGTACCTTAGTATGTGAATTAGGAAACTGTTTCTTATTCGGAAAAGACTCATAAATTCTAGGTTCATTTTCTACATGCTTAGCATTCTTCTTCATATAACTACTCTTAGATGCAAGCCAACCCCTAGTGTTTTGAGTGTTCCTAGGTAATGGTTTACAACTACTAGTAGTGCCTTGAACTCTCGTGGAATGCATCACCCTAGGTCTTGCACCTAAAATTCCGTCTTTTAGAATCTGTGCTTTTTTTCTAGCTTTTTCTAGATAATAGTTCTTCCACAAGTCATTCATATCATATGAATTCTGGGTTTCAATGCTTGGTTTTGACACTGTTTTCGAACTATTCCTAGAGGTGCTGGGAGTAGAAGTAGATGCTTGTTGAATTTTAGAGGAACTAGAAGCATAATTCTTAGGCAACTCAGGTGAAGTGACTGGTTTTGACAAAACTTGTTTCTCATCAACTTGGGAGGCAAATCGTATTTTTGAAAATTTTGGTCTTTCGGATATAAACACAGTAGGCTGCCTAACAAAGGACCGGTTTCTAATGGGATGAGAAACTGGTTTCCCCAAGGTTGATGGTTTTGTAAACTTAGTGTTCACACTTTTCCCTACAGTTTTCCTAAGCTCATTTTTTAGGGCAACAATAGTGAAACTCTTTTCCTGAATTTGAGCTTTGAGATCATCAATTTTTGCTATCAAAGAGTTTGTTTGTTCTATTGACTTAGTTCTAGCTTCTTTGACAGAGTCACTTAGTTCTATGTGATGCTTTCTCAAAGACTCATTTTCCTTTAGTAATTTGGCCACACAAACCGCTAATTCATCATTTCTCATTTGAATATCATCAATAGAATTAACATCATAATTACTTGTAACCAAATTACTTTTCACATGCATATTAGAAATATGTTTCTTCAAATTGTTGATAGTTGACTCTTTGTCTTGAAGCTGAGCTTTCAAAGTGTTAATTTCAAAAAATTCACGGAATTCAGGAAGTTCCGGATTTTTACATGGTTTGTTAAGTTGAAAACTTTCTTCATTACTCTGTATCGCAATTTCAAGTGAAAAGAAATGTTTTTCAAGTTTTGAGAATTTGTTTGAAAGTTCATCTAAAACCTTTTTATCAACCATATCATTTGTTTTGAAATTATTAGACTCAACCTCAATCAAGGAACATTTATCATAATCATGTTCAGTATTAAGATCAGTATGTTTAGGTACATTAGAAGATGCACTATGTTGAACAGTTAAGAGTACCTCATCACATGACACATGTTCATTTGTCGGTCTGATATCTGCATTCATGTCATGCATAACAAGAGTCACTGAACTGCTGGCTGTTTCAAGCTTATCTGACTCTGAGCCTCTGTATTCAGTGTAGCCGGTTTCATCATCCTTTGTTGTATCTGATATTTTGCATTCAGCATCACCCGACCTTTAAACTGAAACATTACCTGACTTATCACAACTTTTACTTAATTTCACCTGACACTCATCCAAATTGTCATCCTCTTGAGCAGCTTCCTTAATGTACTTTTCGACATTATCCATAAGCTGGATAAATGTATTCATGAACTCATGAATTTCCATTCCAGTATGTTTCTTGAAAGAAATTTCAGTCACGTGTTGATCGAAGTCTGCGGAATATTCCCCATTGATGAATGGTTGAAATTGGTTGTGGATTACCTGAAGTGCAGCATTGGAGTCATCCTTTAATACCTTCCTTTTGGTAATTTGAAGCTTCAGTTGTTCTAAATTCAGCAGCAAGGATCTCGTCAATGTAGGTAAGTCCTGGCGGAAGAGAGCACTACATGTTCGATCCCTAGTTGTGGATAAAAGCTGTATGAGGTGAGAGTGAAGTAACTGATAAGGTTCAATGTTACTTTCCATTAGCATGGCATTTTGTAGCATTTACTGGTGCCTTTCTGTCTTTTCAGAGTCTGAACCTGGAGATCTCACATCCTCATTGATTGATTCCATCATCTTTAACCGTTCAGTATAACTAATATTCTCATGGTTGTCTACAGCATCATACAATTTAAGTACTTCTGAAATCACTGGGTCAGTAGTGTAAGACATGATGTTGTAGTATACACGGGATTTTACAAGTCTATGATTTAAACCGAGAAATAGAATCTTTCACTGGATTTTACTAAAATCAAGACCAAATCGTTAAGCAATGACTAATGGAACGCGTTAAGATGACTGATGGATTAACACAATGATAGAAAATTGTGTGTTAGGACTTATGATTGTTTGTAGGATTAGCTAAGATGTTGTTTAGTTGAGATTTGGATTGGTTGTTGCACGATTTTACGGAGAAATTTAGGTCTAAAAACATAAAAACCTCAATAACTTCTGTTCGGAGCGGATTTAGGCCTTGAAGGTTGACCCGAATTTGATGGGTAGAACGGTCGTTTTGATGGGTAGAACGCTAAAAATGGAGTTACGGATCAAAAGTTATGGCCGTTTGAAGTTTTGTCAGGAAAAGTCAACAAAACGCTTGCATTAATTCACCAAGTCGCTATGATCAAGTCGCTAGACACAAGTAGCTATGAACCAAGTCGCTAAGTCACCAAATCGCTAAACAGTCAAGTCGCTAAAGAGCAACTCGCTAAGTATTCAAGTCGCTAATGTCAATTCGCTGAGAACAATAAGTACAAGTCGCTAGAATAAATGAAAGAAAGTCGCTAACCCCACCAAGTCGCTAGCCGTAGTCGCTAACCCCACCAAGTCGCTAGCCGTAGTGGAGAATCCACTAACTTGTATTGTTTGTCGGCTTGTCTCAATAGACAAGTCGCTAAGCTTAAGTCGCTATGACTAACACTACAACTCGCTAGAAATTACTGAAGCAAGTCGCTACGAAGAAATTCACAACGAGACTCAAGTCGCTACCTTGAAAAACTTCAAAAACACACTTTTCAATCCAAAACAAGCTCAACCACAGTGATTCAAGCTTTCCAAATCCAAACCCAAGCACTTACAATGATTCTAAACACAAAAGTACACTCAAAATTCAAACTTTAACACAAGAATTGATCCAAATGATGCAAAAACCACTAAACTTTTTCAAACTCAAAAACCATATAAAACCACTAGAAATCCAAGGATATGTAAGAGAGATGATCAAACCATGGCTCTTGATACCATTTGTAACATATTGTATTTCACAAACACATCAAACCAAGATCACAAAGAGGCATATAATATTAGGTTTTAGAGAGAGAAAGAGTTAGAGGTTTGGGAACTTAGTGAGAGAAAATGAAAGTATTATTATGAGCTCCAACTCTCTACCTTGGGAGGTAGAGAGTATTTATAGTCTTACAAAAATTGCCACCTACGGGCTGTGGATCAGGCATACAGTGGGTAAAGACCCGTCCATCCTCCACGGTGTTACTTAACTAAATACTACTTAACACTAAATAATCTACAACTACGAGCTTTCGAACGATTACATATATTTGAGGTGATCGACTCTTTAATAACTGGATTTACTAAATCCTAACAATTAAGCAACAAAAGCATATGATTATAGCCAAATAACACACATAAAAGCACGGATAACGCTACTAAAAATATGCACAATTTGAGCGTTATCAGTTACCTTTGTTATGTGACTCTTCCGTTCATCATGACCACGAAAAGATAATGCTTGTCTTAATAAGAATCTAAAAACATCAATTGAATAACATAAACGGATACAATATTCATCTTTTTCTAGTAAAGTTTGATTATCAAAGGCAGTTATGATTGATTGTTTTTGGTTCATCAAGCTTTGACATGTTTCTACTGCAAGAATGTGTGGCTTTCCTACATTGTGTTCATTTAGCCCTGTTTTTCTATTCCAAACTCTAAATCTACCTTTTACAAAACTATTTGACCCCCCTTGATTCTTTATCTCGGATTTTAATAGATAACAACATAAGAAAAAAACAGCTTCCTCTTTTACACTATATTCCAACCAATATTTATTATCATTAAACCATGAAGCAACAAATCGACGAGGTTTACCTCCGATATCCCTAACTTTGAAATTATTATTTTTAGGTTGGAAAGGCCTATTAATCAAATATGCTCGTCTAATATCATCTCATTGATTTACATGGTACTCGTCTATACTTTTTCGATCCTTCAGATCAACAGGAAGATCTTTTAAATCAATTTTCATATACTTTCTTTGCTCCTTATCTCCATCTTTAGAGGTTGAACTTGATGCTCCTTTTTTGGTTAAGAACTTCAACATTTTAACTAAAACAAATACCAAAATTCAAAATTATAATCGGTAATCACATGATGCATAACATCTTAACCTAAAGACTAATTAAAGTCCTAAACAACAAACCCTAAAGAACAAATAATAGCTATACAATAGTCAATAGGTTAATGGTACAATTAAATAACATACTACCATTTAATTAGTCATAGAAATTAAAAATAATAAATAAACTAAAAAAACAAATAACTTACAAATGAATTGTTGTCTTATTGTGTTGTATGAATATGTGAGTCGCTTCCATTCCGACCCTTCATTGCTGTTAGGAATTAGAAAATTCAGTCGTTAAAGAGTCGGTCACCTCAAGTATAAGCATTCAATAGAAAGCTCGTAGTCGTAGTTATGATATGTTAGTTAGTAGTTTGTTAAGTAACACCGTGGAGGACGGACGGGTCTTTACTCACTGTATTCCTGATCCACAGCCCGTAGGTGGCGTTTATTTGTAAGACACTATAAATACCCTCTACCTCCCAAGGTAGAGGGTTGGAGATTCAATACTATTTTTCTTTGTTTCACATAGTTCCCAACTCTCTTCCATTTCTCTCTCTAACACTTTTATACGCCAACTTGGATTATGGTTTAGTGTGTTTATGAAATCCTATATCTTACAATTGGTATCAAGAGCCATGGTTTGATCACTCATCTTTCATGCTCTTTGTTTTGGTGGATTTCATAAGGTTTTTGGGGTATTAAGTGTTTAGAAGAGTTGGATTCACTTGGACAAATTCTAGTGTTAAAGTTTGAATTTTGCTTGTACTTTTGTGTTTAGGATCATCATATGTGTTTATGTTTTTAATTGGAAGGCTTAAATCATTGTGGTTTGGTTGTTTTTGATTGATAAAGTGGTTATTTGTGAAGATAGGACGAAGCGAGTTGAGTGTCGGACTTGTTTTTCTTCAAAGCGAGTTGCTTTGTTTCTGTGTGCGAGTTAGTATATGCGACTTGGCTATTTAGCGAGTTGATTTTCATGCGACTTGGGTTCTAAGCGAGTTGTGTGTCTTGCGAGTTGATACTAAAGCGAGTTAGCTATTTAGCGACTTGTTCCATTAAGCGTATTGACAGTGTTACGAGTTGATGCTAATGCGACTTAGCTATTTAGCGAGTTGATTCCTTAAGCGATTTGTCTCCTTGAGCGAGTTGGTTGTTTAGCGAGTTGATAACTAAGCGAGTTGTGTGTTTTGCTACTTGTCACTTCTTCGTGATACATTCTTACGGTTGTTTTTTTGGTTTAGTAAAATCCCGTGAAAGAATCAATTTCCCGGTTTAATCAAAGAATTGTAAAATCCCGTAGAACTTGTAATCATGGCAAACATCGTTCCTACTATTGTTTCTTCCGTAGCTGAGGACGTTCAAGCAGCAGGGTCAGATACTCGTCCACCTATGCTTGACAGAACTGATTATGATTCATGGGCTCAAAGAATCAGACTGTATTGTCTTGGAAAGGAAAATGGGGTCAACATTCTCAAGTCAATCGATGAAGGACCTTATCGGGTTGAGACTACTAGAGACTTAATTGATACAGCTGCAGATGGAACAATGATATATGGAATAGACAGACCAAAGACATATGATGAGCTCGATGATAAGGAGAAAAAGAGATTTGATGCTGATATCAGGGCTTCTAACATCATACTTCAAGGTCTTCCAAAGGATATCTACAAGCTGATCAATCACAACACCGAAGCTAAGGCAGTGTGGGATAATGTCAAGATGCTTCTCTCAGGTTCTGAATTAACTGTTGAAGACAGAGAATCACAACTATATGACGACTTTGAGCACTTCAAGATGAGACCAGATGAGAGTGTCTATGAGTACTATGTGAGATTCCATAAGCTTGTGAACGATATGAGGAACATCAAAATGACCATGCCAAACATTCAACTGAACTCAAAGTTTGTGAACAACATGAATCCCGAATGGCACAAGTTTGTCACATCGGTGAAGCTCACTAAAGGATTGAAGAATACAAACTATGAGCAACTGTATGCTTTCCTTCTCCAGAATGAGAGACATGCTATGTTTGAAAAAAGGATTCTGGAACAGTTCAAAACCAATCAGGGAGAAACAAGTTCATCAAATGATTCAACTGCATTTATCACCAATGATGGAACCACTACCAAAGCATCTCAAGTCATTCAAGATCCATACTTCAAACAGCCTGATGCCAATGCTGTCATGGAACACTTTATCAATAAGCTGGCTTATATGGTCAAACAAAACTTAACCTTCTCTCCACATACCAACAAACTTCACACTAGCAATGAAATCAGGACTGCATTCAATCTACACAACCATGCTTTGGTCAGAGATGGAAAGGTTACAGTACAACCAACTCAAGGAAGACAATATGAACAAAGAAAAGGTGGAGTAGGAGGAGGGTATGCGGAAAATCAGAATAGAGGAAGGAATGGAAATCAAGGACAAGTAAAGCCGATCAAGTGTTACAACTGTGGAGGTGAGGGACACATTGCAAGGAACTGCACATCGCCAAAACGCCCTCAGAATGCAGAATTCTTCAGGGATAAGATGTTGCTTGTGCAAGCTCAGGATAATGGTGCAGCTTTGGATGAAGAGGAGTTGTTGTTTTTGGCTGAAGGAAATGCTAAGACATATGATGCAGATGTGGATGAGCAACAAATTCAGGAGATAGGCCACAATCATTAGAATGCCTTTCAAGTAGCTGATTGTGATGCATACGACTCTGATGTTGATGAAGAACCTACTGCACAAACCATTTTCATGGCTAGCATTTCTCCAATGGTCTCTCCTAAGGTCTCATCTTCACCACAAGCTGGCCCATCCAAAGACAAACTCATCTCAGATGTATTAAAACTATACGATGATGTTGATGTGCAAAAGATGCATGACAAAGTACAAACAACTGAAACTATTGAATCAAATATTGAAAATATGGGTAATATCAATGTTGTCCCATATGATCAATATGTGAAACAAAGTGAAAGTGAAGTTGTACCAAGTGATGCATCTTCTGCAGTCAACAATGACTATTTTTTTGATGAATACACTGCATGTGCCCCTGATGATTCTGTTATCTCTGAACTTAATGCTTATAAAGAACGTGTTGCTATTTATGAACAACGAGCTAAGTTTGAGTTAACCACTCGTGAGCAGGAGATGGATGACCAAATGCGTACAACTATTAGACAAAGTAAGTTTAGAGAAGAAGTATTAAAACAAGAGTTAACCTCCTTACAAGAAAAGCTTTCTAAAACTGCTAAGCAAAAACAAGAACTTCAAGAAAATGTTAAAATGCTTAAGCAAGAATTCTGTGCTAAGGAATCAAAACTTTTGAATGATTTTTTTAATCTAAAAACCTTGAAAAACAAGCTTGAAAATAAGTTGTACGTACAAGGGAATACCATTCAAACTGCTCACATGGTCACTAAGCATAGAGTTTTAAGCGATAAGCATAGTGTTCCCATAATAGATAAACCCAACCCTGAGTACGGAAAGATAGCTAAAGCAGCTCAAAATGTAATTTATGATGGTAATGAAATCCTTAAGCCTAGACAGAAACCTAGTTGCGTTGAGTGCACTGAGGAAGATAGAAAATTAGATGATGCATCTAGGGAGAAAATGAATAAGAAGCTAGATGATCCTGAATGTAAAAAGAATAACATAATGATCAAACCCCATGATTACAAAAAGGAAAATTGGATTTCCTTAAACAAGTTTAAGCCTCAAACTTTGTTAACACCTGAACAAGTGTTTTGAAAAAAGGACTTAGATAAGCAAAAAACTGAATATATTGTTGAAACAAACCCTCCCCTTAGAAGAATGCCTGCAGCGACTATGTATCCTCCCAATACACCAATGCATTTAGTTCCTAGAACTATTGCCACTAAGAGCAAGACCTTAATCAGTCAATATGTGATCTTTCAATTATTTGTTGATTTTGAGAAAACTTGTAAGAAAAGAATCACACCCACTGGGATAACTGAAGGGGAAAGGGGTTTTGAATAAACAAAAGAATGTCATTTAACTGAAGTCATGCCTTTCTTTAAACAACTAAAAGATCACTTTGAGAGTCTTAAAAAGGGGATGAATACAGATATTATAGGGATGGAAAAAGAATTTGATGCAATGATAATTGAAGTTAGTGACTATGAGCGGGCATTAAAATATAATGAAATTGAGAGGAAGAACTTGCATACCTTAAATGAGAATCTGATCTCTGAATGTATCTTTCAAGATGTGTTTTATACTGCTACTAATTGCTCTATTACTGCTTCTCAATTTCATGAATTATCTGTTGCGTTGAAAGTCTCCCATGATCGTGTCATTGAACTTGAAATCAAAAACTCTAAACTAAGTGATAAAATTGAACAGGATGATCACGATAATTTGGTAAAACATTTTTCTAAGCTAGAAGTTGAACATTTTGACTTGCAACTAAAATATCAACATCTTAAAGAAAATGTTAAAACCTCAAACATCAAGATATCCTCAGATGTTCCAGAGTTTGATGCAGTTTTTGAACTAAACAAACGGGACGAATAGATTCAAGCTCACTGTAACATGATCAGAAAGTTGAAAGCCCAAATCTCTCCATTAAAGGGTGAAAAGAACAATATGACTGGCTCTCAAATGCCTCCTCCTTTAGATTCTCGGAATTCTCAAAATTTTCATCTTCAAAACTTGGTTAATGCCTTACAAAAGGAAAATGAAAGTTTTCTAGAAGAAAATGAAAAGGTTAAACGTCATTTCAATGAGTTATTTGAGTCAATTAAAGTCACTCGTAACAAAAATAACGAAAAAATAACCTCGTTCCAAAAGGAAATTGAGAATCTTAAGAGTCAGGTAAAAGGGAAAATGCCAATGACCAATGGGGAGAATGGTGCTTCAAAGGGGCATGTCTATAATAAATATGCTTTGTCTGTGAAATATGTTCCTCCTCATCTTAGGAATAACAAACTGGCAATTCAAACATATTTCTCATATCTTAAGGACAGCCTAGAATGTCTCCGTGAGATTGTAGAAGAGGATAAGTTAGAGAAACCACTTGATAATGCAATTGGTCATGCATGCTTATATGCCAAACGATCTCAAGAACTTCTAGAATGCTTAATTACAATATGCCCTAAAACCTTAGGTGAGCAAGTCAATTCCTTGATACCTTGTTCAATGCCTAGTGCCAAGCATGCAAGTCATTCAATGCCAAATGTTATGAACGTGAACCTTAGTGTGCCTTCAAGTAGTTCAGATTCAAAATCTGTTAGTGCTAAGAATGTGAACTCGAGTGTGCCCTCTAGGAGTTCAAATCCCAGCACTTCTACTGTTAAGAGAGTAAACTTTAATGTGCCTTCAAATAGTTCAGATCCCAGCACATCTAAACAGGAAATGCATAAATTAGCAAAACCAACTAATGTTCCCATTCCCTCTACAGGAGTAAACAGTGACATTAAAGCGAGCAGGTCAAAGTCTCAAGACAATACAAGGAATGATAGGACCTCGCAAGCTCAGAATGTGCATTGGAAGAAAGTAGAAGATCAACCTAGGAACTTTAAGTTTGAGTCGAATAAAACGAATCATGTTGATTCTAGTATTAGCCATAGGCGTACTGTAATTAATTCGAATTCTGATACTATTTGCAAACCTTGTAATGATGTCTGCTTGAATTCTGTTACTAATCATGAATGTGGTGTGAATGCTTTGTCTAATGCTGTCATATCCCCAGTCAATAGTGTTAATGCAAAATATCATGCTAAGAAGGCAAAGGCGAAATAAAGTTAGAAAACAGTGGAAGCCCACAGGAAGAACATTTAGTAAGATAGGTTATCAATGGATACCTGTTGGCCATAAGGTTAATCAGACAATGCCCTCTAAAAAATAGATGCCTACTGGTAGAAATATTCCCTTAAGAAGTGAACATACTTTGAATAGGGCAAATACGGACACTAGTACTGCATCTATTCATAATGATTCCATTGCTTCTATTTCCAATATGAATGTTTCTATTTCTGATGTGGGTGTTCCAATCACTGTTACTAACCAAATGGAACCCATTCTTGCATGGGGATCCCAATTATCCAGTTATCCATTCTTGTCTGTGTTCAACTGTAGATCGTTCAAATCATTCTGTGGTACCTGGACTCAGGCTGTTCCAAGCATATGACTGGAAACCGGTCGCGGCTCATGAACTTCGTGAGCAAATTCATCAGGACTGTTAGATTCGGAAACGATCATTTCGGTGCAATTATGGGCTATGGAGATTATGTTGTTGGTGAAAGTGTTATCTCTAGAGTGTATTATGTGGAAGGTCTTGGTCATAACTTGTTCTCTGTTGGTCAATTCTGCGATTCTGATCTAGAAGTAGCCTTCAGAAAACATACCTGTTTCGTTAGAGAACTTGATGGTAAGGAACTTTTAAGAGGAACACGTGGTTCAAATCTATACACCATCTCTATCGATGATATGATGAAGTCTTCTCCAATTTGCTTGTTGTCAAAGGCTTCAAAAACAAAGTCATGGTTATGGCATCGTCGTCTCAATCACTTGAACTTCGGCACCATCAATGATCTCTCCAGAAAGGACTTGGTTGTAGGTTTACCTAGACTTAAGTATGAAAAGGATCATCTTTGTTCAGCATGCCAATTGGGAAAAAGCAAGAAGTATCCCCATAAACCCAAACCTACAAACTCTGTTACAGAAGTTCTTCATACAATTCACATGGACTTATGTGGACCCATGAGAGTGCAAAATATCTTTGGGAAGAAATATGTGTTAGTTGTGGTTGATGATTACTCTAGATTCACCTGGGTCAAGTTCTTAAGGACAAAGGATGAAATTCCAGATATCATCATCAAACTCATCAAACAGCTGCAGGTTCGTCTTAACAAAACTGTCAGAATCATCCGAACAGAGAATGGAACTGAGTTTGTTAACAAACAGCTTAGTGAATTTTATGAAAGTGTGGGAATCAGTCATCAAAGAAGTGTTCCACGATCTCCTCGACAGAACGGTGTAGTTGAAAGACGAAATCGAACTCTTGTGGAAGCCACAAGAACAATGCTGATTTACTCAAAGGTTCCAATGTTTCTCTGGGGTGAAGCCATTGCCACTGCATGCTACACACAAAATCGATCCCTGATTCACACTGTTCATGGAAAAACTCCATATGAACTTGTTCACAACAGAAAACCTAATCTCTCGTTCCTTCGTGTATTTGGTGCTTTATGCTATCCTACGAATGATGGTCAAGATTTAGGTAAACTAAGAGCTAAGGCAGACATTGGAGTTTTTGTAGGATATGCACCAAACAGAAAAGGATACCGAATCTACAATAAGAGGACCCGAAATATCATGGAAACTATTCACGTTACGTTTGATGAGCTGACCAGTCAAATGGCTCCTGGACAATCCAATTCAGGACCCGCACTTCAAAACAGTCCCATTGGTTCATCTCTTGTACCAAACTCTTCTCCAACAACTCCATATGTACCTCCATCTGAATATGATTTGAAGAAATTGTTTGATCCTATGTTTGATGAAGACTGTGAGCCAAGTGCTATTGAATTGTCAACTCCTTCAACAGAGGTTGCTTCTATCTCTGTCAATGAAGTCAATCCTTCAGTTTCTATGTCATTAAGCCAAGAAGCGCCTGCTGCTGATCAATCTGTTTCATCAACAAATCTTCAATCATCCAATGTACATCATGGAAATGCTTCTGATTCACAGGATGAAGTTAATCCCTTTGCTACTCCCGAAGATGCTCCATTTGAAAATATATTTGCTCCTGAATCATCATCTGAACCATCTTCATCAGGAGACATCGACTCTGCTACTTCGGTTCCACAACCACAACCACATGAACATCTTAGAAAATGGACACATGATCACCCATTGGATAACATCATTGGAAACTCTTCTCGTCCGGTATCCACTCGTAAACAGCTTGCTACTAATGCCTTATGGTGCTTCTTTAACTCCGTACTCTCAAAGATCGAACCAAAAGATGTTAAAACTGCTATGAATAAAGACAACTGGTTCAATGCCATGCAATATGAAATTCATGAGTTTGATCTATTAGATGTATGGGAATTATTACCACCTCCAGATTGTGCTATGATCATTGCATTTAAGTGGATCTTCAAAGTGAAGCTTGATGAGCATGGTGATGTTTTGAAAAATAAGGCTAGGTTAGTGGCTAAAGGTTATCGTCAAAAAGAAGGGATAGACTTTGAGGAATCTTTTGCTCCAGTTGCTCGTATCGAGGCGATCAGAATCTTCTTGGCTAATGATGCTAGCAAGAACATGGTTGTTTATCAGATGGACGTTAAAATCGCATTTCTTAACGGAGATCTTAAAGAGGTCGTCTACGTCAGCCAACCTGAAGGCTTTGTAAATCCAGAGCATCCTACTCATGTTTATCATTTGAAGAAGGCTCTTTATGGTTTAAAGCAAGCTCCGAGGGCATGGAATGATACACTATCAAAGTTTCTTCTATCTACCGGATTCAGCAAAGGAGCAGTTGATCCAACGTTGTTCACCAGAAAGTCAGGCAAACATTTAATTCACGTTCAAATATATGTTGATGATATCATATTTGCCTCGACTGACCTCAATGAATGTGATCGTTTTTCAAATGAAATGGGTTCCAAATTTCAAATGTCAATGATGGGACAAATGTCATTTTTCTTGGGATTACAAATATCACAAAGTCCCGGAGGCATTTTTATTAATCAATCTAAATATGCAAATGAGATGTTAAAGAAATTTGGATTTAATTCTAGTGACCCAGTTGACACTCCCATGATTGAACGAACCAAGCTGGATGAGGACCACTCAGGGATCATGATAGATCAAACGAAATATCGTAGTATGATTGGATCCCTGATGTACCTTACAGCTAGTAGACCAGACATCCTGTTCGTTGTGTGCATGTGTGCTAGATATAAGTCTATGCCTACTAAAAAGCACCTTGAAGCGGTTAAACGGGTCTTTCGGTATCTCCAAGGAACCATCAATATGGGACTATGGTACCCGAAGGACACCGGTATGTCACTAACTGCCTATGCAGATGCTGATCATGCAGGTTGTCAAGATACACGTCGAAGTACGTCTGGAGGTGCTCAGTTTTTGGGTGATAAGCTTGTGAGCTGGTCTTCAAAGAAGCAAATAAGTACTTCTATTTCCTCTACAGAGGCTGAATACATAGCCACGTCATCTTGTTGTGCTCAAATCCTATGAATGAGATCCCAATTATCTGACTATGGCTTTGAATTCAACAAAATCCCTCTGTACTGTGATAACAAAAGTGCTATTGCTCTCTCATGCAACAACGTTCAACACTCAAGAGCAAAGCATATCGATATTCGACATCATTTCATCAGGGAACAAGTGGAAAAAGGTGTGGTGGAACTCTATTTTGTGAGGACTGAATACCAGTTAGCAAACATCTTCACTAAAGCTCTTCCTAGAGAACGTTTTGAGTTTATCCTTCCACGTCTTGGTCTAAAGAGTTTACAACCGGAAACACTCAAGCGTCTTTAAGAGGAGGACGAGGAGTAAAGGTCTTTATTCATCTATCTCTTGTATATATTTATTCAAAAATCAAAATACAAAACTTGAAAAACCCTCAAAAAGAAAATATAAAAATATAAAATTTTCAAAAAAAAAAAAAAAAAAAAAAAAAAAATTAGAAACCCGTTTTCAAAGAAAATAAAAATAGTGGTTTATTATTATTTCAAGCAATAACCCGTTTTCAAAGAAAGAACAGAGCCATGCTTTATCTGGTTTTTCAAATCTCATGCTCTGATTCTATAAATACAATTTCTTACTATCTAATGAAAACTAATTGCTTTGAAAAATTACTTGGACTCTATTTTTGAAAATCATCTGAACTTAACAGTTGTCATAAATATCTATCTCTCAATCAACAACTTATGTCATTGATTGAGGGGGAGAAGGATTTTTCAATTAAATTAAAAAGTGTATTTTTCAAACAATGGTACCAGACCGTGGTTATTATTAAGTTTTCAAAAGATATTCAAGCATGTTTAATCTTTGGAGTCTAAAGTCTCAAAATTCGATCCTTATCAGTTAAAACGTTTTCATAATCAAGTCACAATTCTCCTTAAAATCTTTCAAAATCAATTTAAATCTACAAGAGATCACAAATCTCAAATGATTTGAAAATTGTGATCGGGGGAGAATTTGTGATTTAAATTAGATTTAAACTGATATTTCGATAAATGGTTTTATAAGGGTGTACAAGCTCTCCTCCCCACATGTGACAAACGATTTCAAATTTTCCATGCACATGTTGAGGGGGAGCATCTATTTTAAACCTCAAATTATTGAATCGTGACTGAATTGTCTCTAAGTGCAGGTTCCCTCTAATATGTGCAAACTCTTTCATATTTCAAGGCACATATTAAGGGGGGGCACACCTTTGAAAACCTCATCCTTCCTCAAAATGTTGTATCTAAAGTAAATTGATTGGGAAGTGATGATGATCATTTTAGAAAATGTTAATCAAAAGATTGGACCTGTCATTCTTAATCTAACGATTTCAAAGATCTCTTGCCTCCATATGCTAAAACAATTTCTGAATTATATGCATATGTTGAGGGGGAGCATTTCTAAAATTATCAAACAATTGAGATACAAAATGCTTTGATTTTAGATCACAAGTATCTTGATTGATTTTCAAATGGTTTTCAATTGGTTTCAAGGCGGAAGAACTATACCAAAAGACCGACCAATCCTACTTTATGCATGGTGATATAAGGATGATAAGGTTAGGTTATGGTCCCATGATCTGCCAGAACCGGAGGGATCTACCCAGGGACAATCCACTAGTTAGTGTAGAAGTCCTCAGGTATGATGATAAAAGGAGAAAAATGAGATATGGGAAGAGTGCTGACTGAGACAGAGCTAGTACTGGAACAAACCCAACAAGGTTCTAGCTATGAAGTCTCGGTAAGCACTGAAGGGGTTGAAGAATGAAAAAGAATTGAGTGAGAAAAGGGTGAAAAGAAATAGCCCTCCATTTATTCAACCATAGGGCAGAAACCGGGTCAATTCATATGCTACTGATGGTAACATCGGTATTGAAGACAAGACGTCATGGACCCAGTGACGCTCTGCACTACAACTTCCCAAACCACTCAAGTTCCTCTTAAAAGGGCTTGTTTCATTCTCACGGGGAACCTACATAATCTATCGACTTTCTCTTAGAGATTGTTGATATTGAAGAAGGAGACCCTCTCCCTAGTCTCCGGCACAGGAACCAAATATGCACAAATTGAGTCTAGAGCCTCGAGATCATCAATAAATCTCATTAGGAAATTTTCAATGAAGACTCTCTGTTTCACACAATGTGGAAAGAAAGATTATATCTTGAGTCCTATGCATTATCCTTGTGGTATTGCCAGAACATCCGAGTGATATGCAAAAATATTCACAATGAAGATGGAAAGCCTTCTGGAGCCAACATCTAACAAGCTCCTGGTAGGTGGCATGTGAGGTCTATTCAATAAATCAATCATGTGACAACTGAACAAAAACAATGGGGCGATTCAATCTTTTGAATCAATCCTGGTTCAGGTTATGGATTGACAGATACCTTTGAAAAACCCGTCGTTGTGCTTAAAAATTCTTTTCTTTAGCACGTCGACTGTGTACTTATTTCTCAAAATAAAAGGTGTTTTGATTGATAATTGATTTTCATTAAAACCTTCGTTGTATTTCAAAAACAATTTCTATTGAGCAATACACGATTGTTTCGCAAATCTCTTTTCATCAATCAGTGAATCTCGTTTCGCTGGTTTACTCACTCCGTGTTGTCTTCTTTGAGATGTTCCGGTTTGAGAACAGCTAGAGCAGCTGTGAAACCCTGTCAAGGAAATTCTTCGGAATTATACCTGATCACAGGCAGTACTTGTACTGATCAATGGGGAACCGTGGGCCGTGTACCTCAATTCATCGAAAGTGATCAAAGACACTTTCGTGCGCTTTATTGCTAACTGTTGTATGCAGGTACTCCCTACGTTTGCAGCTGATCAGAATGAAGCGGTCAATCCATAGCCGCATGCTCACACAACACATTCATCTCTAAAAGAAATCATGATTAGTGCATCAATGACTCTGATATTTTCACTCCATGCTTCTGCTACGCCGCTGCCAATATCATGAATCAATGAAAGCTTCCGCTACTCTGATAAGAAGAAATCATGATCCAGAATGTGAGCATGTCGGTCCAAAAGTCACAACATCACATAATACCAACATCACAAAGGAAGAGTCAGAGATTTAATATGACTGATGATCTCAAAGCAGGCTCAACAATCATTCTCACGTAGATCAGTTAAAGACCTCCACTTGGAATTTCCAAACATGCAATAATGAAGATTCAAAGACTACGAGCTACTGAGCAAAGGACTTAATCAAGAATCCTAGAACAATCTAATGTAATATCTGTTTGTAATCATTGTAAATTGAGGTGACCTCCCTTAGGGGGAGATTGTTAGGAATTAGAAAATTCAGTCGTTAAAGAGTCGGTCACCTCAAGTATAAGCATTCAATAGAAAGCTCGTAGTCGTAGTTATGATATGTTAGTTAGTAGTTTGTTAAGTAACACCGTGGAGGACGGACGGGTCTTTACCCACTGTATGCCTGATCTACAGCCCGTAGGTGGCGTTTATTTGTAAGACACTATAAATACCCTCTACCTCCCAAGGTAGAGGGTTGGAGCTTCAATACTATTTTTCTTTGTTTCACATAGTTCCCAACTCTCTTCCATTTCTCTCTCTAGAACTTTCTCTCTCTAACACTTTTATACGCCAACTTGGATTATGGTTTAGTGTGTTTATGAAATCCTATATCTTACAGTTGCTCCAAAAGACCTAAGCTGCCAATGATAGACTTTGCATTACTATTATTTAAGTTAATTATAAATTAGTTGGGTTATTTGATATTTGGGCTAAGAATATTTTATACTAAAAGTAAAGTATTTTTCAAAAAAAATTCAAAAGGTAGTTCCCAAATAATTTCTAAGGTGGTTCCTAATTTTTTTTAACATCGCTTCTAAAAGATTTCGTCGTACAAGGTGATTCCCGGGCACCGCTTCGCAACACATGGATCCGCCTCTGGTTTTTAAGCATGATCTCATTAAGACTATTGAGCATGAGAGTGAGTGTTATTAGAAAATTTTGTATGATTCACCCTTTGTGCATAGTTCAATACAGGTTTTATCACTTTTTCCTTTATATTATGATTACAGTGAGATTGCAAGTGATCAAAACTACCACAAATAAAACAAGCTTTATTGTTCATTACAAAATCACTCCCTAGTCTATTAGACATCAAATTGTTCCAATTTCTTTGATTTCCTCTATGACTAGAAGTGTTCTTATTAGAAAGCTCTACCGTTTCTACATTTTCCCTAGCAGCAGTTGTAGCAATAGTTTTATTCTGAACTCTAGGTGTGACCACAACTTGATCCTCATCATCTGACACCCATTCCCTTATTAGTGGGGCATCAGACTTCCTTCTATCCTCCTCAGACTCTACTCTAATAGACACCTTATCTCTAGGTGTTTCAACAATCTTTTCTTCACCTGTAAAAGACAAATCAGACATAGGAGAAGAAACATTTCCAGTTACATGAGGTGCAACAACAATGTACCCTATTCCTTTAATCTTATTATAAACTTGACAGTCTAGCATCTTGTAAACTTCTTTAGATAGATACTCATATTTGTTAAAATTTAACTCAATATTATCTTTCTATGTTTGAACCTTATAATATTTTGTTGTAAGCTCGTCAATGGTTTGATTTCTTAGATATACCACAACTTCTAATGTTCTAATTTTCTCACACAAAACAAGTTCATTAGATTCAAAGAATTGCAACCTAGCCTCAACAGATTTCAACCCCTCTTTATAGCCTAAAAGCATTAACTTAGCATTTTCAAGCTCTTTAAACACTTTATTATACTCAAATTTGTAAAAGCAAGGATTTGAAAAACATGACTCAAATGATACCTCAGAGTCTGATCCTAAAGAGCTTGAACTTGATGATAATGCCATGAGTGCATAGTCAGTAGGACCATCTGCTACTTGGTCACTCCAGTCATATCCTCCCAATCAATCACAAGACACCAAAGCAGTTGTTGTGGAAGTCTCTTGCATTGGCACAATCCTTCTCTCCACTTCTCTTGACATGTTGTCCTATGACCTTGGGAATCTGCACACCCTTGCAAAGTGACCCATCTTCTTACAGTTGTAGCATTCAACCTTGGACTTGTCAAAGCCTACTCTGTTAGTCCTATTATCTACAAGTTTCTCCTTGTCCTTTGCAAAAACCTTATGGCCTTCATTGTTAGCATAGCCATCTGCCATCTATGATCCATCTCCTCCATATTATCAAAATGAATCTGTTGAAGATCCTCATTTACCAGTTGAGTAGTAGTGGCTTGACTGGTAAAGAAAGAACATACAACAACATTATTCAGGTGATCAACTCCAGCAACAATGACCTGTGTACTAGCATTACTAACTTCCTAAGCAGTATTAACTTCACCATTTGTGTTGCCAGTGCTGTTGGATGAAACAAATGCCATATTTGGTAAACTGGAGCTAGAACTTGACATTTGTTTCACTTCATCTTCATAAACCTTGAGATTGTTGCGCAGATCATCCAAAGTTGACTTTTCTAACTCAGGCTTGTTTCTCTATACAATTGCATGTGTGTTCTATTCAGATGGAAGACACATGCAATTAAGGTACCAAGAAGAATACCAAGTTTGAAGAGATGGATTCAACACAAACTTTGGTGACAAACAAGGTTCCCATGCTCAAGCCTAATGAGGATGAGATATGGCGACTGAGAATAGAGCAGCACATTCAGATGATCGATATTGGTCTTTGGGAGTTCATTTAATGTGGTTATACTACTGTGAAAGCAAGATCAGATGGAAAGATAATTCCTCTTACTACTGCAGAAGATAAAGCACTAAGGAGGTTGGAAATCAAGGCCAGATCTCTTCTAATGATGGCCATACCTGATGAATATCAATTTACTTTCAACACCTTCAAGGATGCTAAATGTTGTTGGAGGCTTTGGAAAAGAAGTTTGGTGGAAATGAGGCTACCAAAAAGAACAAGAAGAATCACCTTTAACAACAATATGAAAACTTCTTTGTCTCAAGTATTGAGACTCTTGATGAGATCTTTAATAGGTTGCGAAAGATTGTGAGCCAACTAGAGATTTTGGGAGTGACTATTGAGCAAGAAGATTTGAATCAAAAGATGTTGGGATGTCTTCCATCTGAATGGACACACATGCAATTGTGTGGAGAAACAAGCCTGAGTTAGAAAAGTCAACTTTGGATGATCTACGCAAAAATCTCAAGGTTTATGAAGATGAAGTGAAACAACTATAAAGTTCTAGCTCCAGTTCACCAAATATGGCATTTGTTTCATCCAACAGCACTTGCAGCACAAATGGTGAAGTTACTACTGAACAGGAAGTTAGTGATGCTAGCACATAGGTTACTGCTGCTGGAGTTGATGACCTTAACGATGTTGTTGTTTGTTCTTTCTTTGCCAGTCAAGCCACTACTAATCAACTGGCAAATGAGGATCTTCAACAAATTCATCCTGATAATATGGAGGAGATGCATCTTAGATGGCAAATGGCTATGCTAACAATGAGGGCCAGAAGGTTTTTGCAAAGGACAGGGGGAAACTTGCAGATGAATGGGACTAACAGTGTGGCCTTTGACAAGTCCAAGGTTGAGTGCTACAACTGCAAGAATAAGGGTCACTTTGCAAGGGAGCGCAGATTCCCAAAGTCACAAGCCAACAAGTCAAGAGAATTGGAGAGAAAGACTGTGCCAGTGTAAAAGACTTCCACAACAACTGCTTTGGTATCTTATGATGGATTGGGAGGATATGACTAGAGTGACCAAGCAGCAGATGGTCCTACTGACTATGCACTCATGGAATTTTCATCAAGTTCAAGCTCTTTAGGATCAGACTCTGAGGTATCATTTGAGTGATGCTGTTCAGATCCTTGCTTTTATTAATCTGAGTATAATAAAGTGTTTAAAGAACTTGAAGATGCTAAGTTAATGCTTTTAGGCTATAAAGAGGGTTTGAAATCTGTTGAGGCTAGGTTAGAATTCTTTAAATCTAATGAACTTGTTTTGTGTGAGAAAATTAGAACATTAGAAGTTGAGGTATATCTAAGAAATCAAACCATTGATGAGCTTAAAACAAAACATGATAAGGTTCAAACAGAGAAAGATAATATTGAGTTAAATGTTAACAAATATGAATATCTATCTAAAGAAGTTAACAAGTTGTTAGACTGTCAAGTTTATAATAAGATGAAAGGAATAGGTTACCATGTTGTTGCACCTCATGTAACTGGAAATTTTTCTCCTCCTATGCCTGATTTGTCTTTTACATGTGAAGAAAAGATTGTTGAAACACCTAGAGATAAGGTGTCTATTAGAGTAGAGTCTGAGGAGGATAGAAGGAAGTCTGGTGCCTCGCTAAAAGAGGAATGGCTTTCAGATGATGAGGATCAAGTCGTGGTCATACCTAGAGTTCAGAATAAAACTGTTGCTACGACTGCTGCTAGGGAAAATGTAGAAATAGTAGAGCTTTCTAATAACAACACTTCTAGTCGTAGAGTAAATCAAATAAATTGGAACAATTTGATGTCTAATAGACTAGGGAGCGATTTTTTAATGAATAATAAAGCTTGTTTTATTTGTGGTAGTTTTGATCACTTGCAATCTCACTATAATCATAATATAAAGGAAAAAGTGATAAAACCTGTATGGAACTATGCACAAAGGGTGAATCATAAAAATTTTGCTAATAACACTCACCCTCATGCTCAAATGTCTCTAGTTCCAAGAGCAGTCTTAATGAGATCAGGCTTAAAAAATGTTAATACTGCTAGATCTGTTACTACTGCTTTCACAAAACCTTCAATTAATGCTGCCCATTCAAAGTCATGTTTTTCAAAAGGGACACATTCAACTGTTTATAAACTCATTCAAAAGAGAATAGCATTAATAAATAATAGGGATAAACAAAAGGTAAATACTGCTTTCAGAAAACCTGTAACTACTGCATGGCAAAAAGTAAATACTACTAAGCCTAAGGCAATTGCTAATGCTATTATGGGTAATGAGGTTAAAGCTGTAAAGGCCTCAGCTTGTTGGGTTTGGAGACCAAAGATACCTGATTTAGACCATGTCTCCAAAGACAACAACGCATCTTATGTACTTAAGAGATTTGATTACATGGATGCAAAAGGCGGATCAAAGTCTATCATGGCTTGGGTCCCCAAGAGAAACTAATTCTCTTACGTTATGTGCAGGGCAATCCACATGTGGACTTACTGGAAAGATGTGTTTTTGACAGTGGATGCTCTAGGCACATGACAGGAAACATTCCCTATCTTTCTGATTTTGTGCCTATTGGTGGAGGATATGTTGCCTTTGGAAGCAACCCAAAGGGTGGTAAGATCACCCTAGGAAAGGGAAAATTAAAACCAATACTCTGGATTTTGAGGATGTGTATTTTCTCAAAGAACTCAAGTTTAATCTCCTTAGTGTGTACCAAATGTGTGACAAAAAGAATAGTGTTCTTTTCACTAACACTGAGTGTATAATCTTATCTCCAAACTTTAAGCTAATTGATGAAAGTCATATCTTGCTTAGAGTTCCTAGAATAGATAATATATAAAGTGTTGACCTAAAGAACATGGTTCCTAAGGGTGGTTTGACTTGCCTATTTGCAAAGGCCACATCTGATGAGTCTAGACTTTGGCATAGAAGGCTTGGTCATTTGAATTTTAAAACTATGAACAAACTTGTGAAGGGATGATGAGTGTGTAAATACTCATCATTTTTGGTCAAATCTGAACTGCAAAACGTTTAAAAATGCTCAGAAATGCATCAAAATACTGAAAATATTCCAAAATTGCATTTTATATGTTTCAGATGCAAAATGTTCAAAATCAGAAGAAAAATGAGCTAAGTTTGCATAATTGGCAGTTTCAGTCCCCCAAGTTTCAAAAAATTGTCAGAAATAGTCCCTGAGCACATAATTTCAAAAGAAAAATCACCAAAGGTCCTTTTTAAATCATAAGTTGTCAAAATCAGTCCTTTGGTGAAAAATATCAAAAGTTTTGAGAAATTACAAGTTTGGTCCTTCAAGTTTAAAAATTGGCAAAAATGGCCCTTGGAAATTTGAAAATGTCAAGTTTGGTCCTTGCATTATTGAAACTTGTCACTTTTAGTCCTTGGAGCAACTTTGCAGATTTGGCAGCCTAGGTCCCTTGATTTACAGAAATTACACATTAGGTCCTTGTCATTAATACCCTTTATGCCATTTTGGACCCTATCAAAACCCATTGGACCCCTGCCAACCATTTGGACCCCTGCCTATTTTGGACCTCCCTTTTAATATTAATCCCCAGTCAAACTTCCCAAGTCAAACAAACACCTACGCGCCAAATCTTTGTCTTCTTCACCTGCTATGCCTGCTTACACTCAACCCCCCTCCTCCAGCTCATTTTTCCACCCACCTTATCACTCCACCAACACCACACTCCAAGATACATTAAATGCACCCTCCTCCATTTCACTCAACCCCATCTAGCAAAAAGCACTTTTGGAGCCAAAATCAATCCAATGGCTAAAAACTCTTCAAGTCATCCAATGGCCATGAAAGGAGGTGGGATTAGCTCAGAAAGAGGAGAGAAGGAGAGTTGGGTATAAAAGGAAGCAGGAGAAGCAAGAAAGAGCAAGTAGTTAGTTTTAATTTTTCTTTGTATGTCGTTTTTTTTTATTAAGTTATCTCAACTAGTGTTTTAAAGTGTAATTTTAAGCTTTAATGTATTAAACATAAGACTCTTAGTATTTGTAACTCATTTCAAGTATCAATTTTAAAGTTTAATCAAGTTTTAAGTTTATTATTCACTATTTCAAATTTCAGTTTCAAAATTCTACTGTTCAAGTTGTTAGTGGCTTATTTTAAGCTCAAACAAGTTTATTTAAGCTCTCCATAGCTTTTAGTAAGCTTGTCAATCAATTCCAAGCAATTTTGAATGCTGGTCAACGAAAGTCAAAGGGGGGGATTCTTGTACTTTGGATATCAGACTAAACTTGGAAGTACTTGCAGGCCATGTGTGATCTTGTTTAAATCTTATTCAGCTCAAAATATAAGGTTATCAGTTTGCTCTTTTCATTTTCAAGTTTTTAGTATGAAATTGATAAAATTAGTTTCTTGGTTAATTATTGTTTAGGGCTGCTTATTTATGTTAATTTCAGTTTAACTTAAGTTAGTTTGAGTTCCTGTATAGACTGCATGCTCTGAATCAGACATATGCTTTGAAAATTGCCATTACTGCCACTTAACAGTGTGTTTGGATCAGTTGGATTTAGTAAGTTAGAGGTTTAGTTGGTGGTTAAAATATGTCACAGTAGTATCCCTTAGGATCATGAGGCTTGGTTCAGTCACTCATTTGCACACTAGAATAGCAAAAGTCAAAATCACACCTCATCTGTCCTATCAGCTTATCTGTTGGATTTTTACAAAATCAAGATCTTGTTTGGTGTTTAGAAATCATAGAACTAGCTTGCAGTAGTTTCATTTTAACATATTTCATCATAATCAGTTCTTAAATCAGTTTCAAAGTTCACCAAAGTCAACATTTCAATTCTGTTTCAAAAGTCAAATTTTGAAAAAAAATCCATTTTGAGCTCAACTGAGGTGAATTTTCATGAGCTCAGTTCTAGGCCAAATCAAATGAAACTCTGGGTTTATAAACTTCTGTTGGTCTATTTTGTTATTATCATTTTTTAAGAATTTTGTCAATTTTTTATAAGCTTCTAATTAGCTTGTCAAGATGGGTATAAATGCCCTGTGCAACTGAGTCAGTTTACACTGAGTCTGCACAGGGTTTATGCAGGCTTGTCACAAGCTCACAAGAGCTTGTATAGGTCTGGTTTTTGGATTATGAGGTCTTGGCCAGGTCTACTTTAGGTCACCACTTTTGGTTTTTAGTTCAAGCTTATCTAAGTGCTTATTTTTAATCATCAAAGTAGTGCCTTAAAATTGTTTTTAGCACTTGTATTCAAAACCTCAAATCTGTGCAAGTTGCATTTCAGAGGTTAAAGCTTGTGGATACTTGTTGCATTTGGGTAATTTTAGTTTATTGTTGCTTCTGTTTCAGTTTGGTCCCCATTTGTGTGCATTTGCTTATTCAAAAGTGCTTATTTATAAGCTACTTTCATTGCAGTTTCAATTTCTTGCACACAACCACCTGTTTTTATATTTTTCCTAGATTCTAATTATTATTTTAGGCTTATCTTGAATTTTTCAGATTTTTCCAAGCCTGTTTGCTATTTTTCTTCATTTTAATCAGTTTTTAAGTCTTTTTAATTAGCATTTAATACAATTAAATCGGAAAAGTTTCAAAAAAATAATTTTTCATTTTTCCTAGTTATAATCATTCAGATTTTTCTTAGTTAAATTTGTATTTTTAAGCAATTTAAGTAGTTTTAAATAGTTTTTAATTCATAGAAAATACAAAAATATTCAGAAAAATACAAAAACAGTTTTGAAAATTCTCTTTTGTTATTTTAGATTTTTCCAAGTCATAATTTTATTTTTCTAGTTTTATTTCATATTTTCTTGTATTTTAGAGTATTATTAAATAGTTAAAAATAGTTTTTAATTAATAATAATTAATTAAATAGTTTTAAAAATAATTTTCTTTTTCTACAAATTTTCTTTTATCATTAGGTTTGTAAAAATGTCATTTTCATATTTTTAGGATTTATATTGTGTAAATTTCACATTTTCTCTTGTACGTCGCGTAGTTTTTAAATTAAGTTTTATAAAAACATAAAATCAAAAACATCATTTTGCAAATAGTGATAGCGTTTATTTAATATTTTTTATCTTTTTAATTTCCTTTAATTTGCATTTAAGCCCCTGTAATTTGTATACTTTTTCTGTAGTTATAATCATTCAAAACTTTTTCCGTTCAAATCTCTCGATCACTATACGTTTGGTGATTCATTGCATAGCTCGCTGGGACATAACGACCCGGGGAAACACTATACTCTCCTGATCTTCATTGCATTCGTTTCCAGACTGTTTTAAGTTTGTTACGGTCGGCCATTCACAAGTGGTCGGCTTGCGTGATAAAACTTGACGGTTTAGCATGGATCAAATTTTTGGCGCCGCTGCCGGGGAGCTGTGCTAATTATCTTACGTTTAGCAGATTAGTGATTTGAATATTCACTCTTTTTTCATACCATCCATCTATATATATTTATATTTTCTTATAAAAATCCAAAAATACTCATCTTTATCCTCATGACCATTTGATTCTCTTCTTAACCCTCTATATGTTTAATTCTAATGACGACGATCATCTTCGGTGTATGGAAAAGGATCAACATCATTGTCACGAGTACGTGTGTGAGCGGTGTGGAAGGCCTAGTTCAAGCGAATTTTGCGATTTGTGCGAATTATCCATCAAAAAGTCTTTTCAAAGTTATTTCGACCCCACGCCACATCCCGAAATACGTTCTAATGTTGACGAACCCGTTCGAATGTTAGTGTTACCTCAAGCACCCACCGAGGGTTACGAGGACAATCTCTTTGAATTTTGAGCCCGTAATCTAATTGAACAAATTCAAGTCGATGAAAAAAGGTCGAGAATCAGAATTGATTACGATGAACCCGTTCAAATACCGGAGACCATAACGGAAGTAGTGGAAATTGCTAGCTCTCAGAGCACACCACTTGTCCCACCTCCGGATTTTTCAAAATGTTCTTCGAGACTTGATAGTCATTCGGATCACCATGTTGGTTTTGAAGATTCTTTGAATGAACCGATTCCTTCTCATTACTCTCAAATGAAATCGTTTATTCCTTGTGTCGGTTGTGGTGAACCTCTCTTTGGTTCACCCTGTCGTTGGTGTTCGTGTGTACAATGTGGTAATGATATTCATAACGGGAGTTGTTTGTTTTGTGGTTCGAGGAATTCATTTGATTATGATCATAATCCGAACTCATTTAACGACCCCTCAAACTTTTCCAATTACCCACCACAGCCCGACTTATCTTCATATAATCAACATAACTGCTGTGAATTTTGTGGAGGTCCTCACCAAGGATTTGAGTGTCAATCCGGAAACACGTTTGTCTATGAACAGTTTTCCGGTGATGCTCAGAACTTTGGTTATGACCAATATCCATACAATTCACCAGTCCAGACTCAACAGTTTTACTGTTGTGAGAACTGTGGAGGTCCCCATTTCAGCTCTGATTGTCAAATAGGGAATCCATTTCCTTGTAACAATCATGACTCTTACAGGTTTGACAATTTCCAACCTCCACAGCACCATACGGTTCAAACTCCACCTGAGCCGTTGTCTCAAGAAATCTCCCAAAATTTTGAAACCGCAATGAAAACACTTGATGATATGATTAGTAACTTTAAGAATCAAGTGAGTGGTGAAAAGACCATGGGAGAATTTCTAGCCGAAGAACGAGAGGCCCGCCAATCTAGGGAAGAATTATTAGTCCTAGAGCATGCGGCTCTAAGACGTTCCCAATTTCTTAAGGCAGCTCTATATGATGATGACGAGGAGAGTTTTTATCCTTTTAAAGATATTATTTCTCAACTCCCTCAGTCAGTTGATATCCCAGCAGTTGAGATTCCATCTCAAACAACTGCTATCACACCCGAAGCTCCCACTCACTCTCTGAGCATGGGGGACGAGCATCTTGACACTGTTCCTGAAAAGGAATCGGACGAACTCATAAAGTCTAGTGTTGAGAACCTTGTCCCAATCCCGAGAGAGTCACAGGGAACTTCTCATCATATGTGTGATTCTCTTTCCCCTCTTGAGTGTTCAAGAGATCATTTTGAGACTTTCTCCAATTGTAGCGAAGATTGTGCATCATATGGAGACATCGAGTACGTTGAGGCATCACTTCCACAATCTGATGCTGATCATCTTCTTGTGGAGTTCACCGATGAACTCACTCACATCAATCCACTTTCATCAGAAAGTAACGATGTTCTCTTTGATTTCGAAGCCGATCTAGGAGAGACTGAAAGTCCCCTTGATAATGATCGTTCACTCACTACTTATCCCAACAGTCCAATAGAGAATGTTGATCACTTTGTTCCCGAAACATTCAAAGCTACTTTCACCAATCCTCTATTTGAATTCAACTCTGAATTCACTTTAATTTCTGAGAATCCACTCTTTGATACTCAGACCGAGGATAGTGATGAGCCCACAATGGAACAAGAGTTCACAATTTCACCTCATGTGAATGATTCTCTTCATGAAGAGTTCTCCGGTGAACTCTCTCATGACATATCTCCTCCGGAACATGATCATTTCTATTTTGATCTTGAGGATGATATTGGCTTGGAGGAAGGTGTACTCTATCATACGAGTTTGCTTATTAATGATACTACCCTCACCCTTCCTCCCGATATGTCTACATTTGAGGATGAAGAATGGATCTTGATTGTTATCAAAATCTTTCTTCCTTTCCTCAAATATCTTGTGATTTCTCTTCATCTTCACTCCTTCGGGAATGAAGACACTATCTTTGACCCCGGCATTTCCATTTATCATTTTTGAGCCGGTTCTATGTATATCTCATCGGTGTGGAACTTTCACGTGCTTCAAATGTTTGTCCAAACATCTTGAATGAAAGTCCGATGGAGATTGTCTCTTCCACTTACTTCCCCATGAACCAATGAATTCGGGGTCGAGTCAAGCTAGAGACTCAGTAATCAAAAACAGTAGCTAAACATGGGTTTTCACCCGTGTATACCACCCTAGTGTGGGGGAGTTTCCCCCCGCTGTGGCATATAAGTTTGCTCTAAAATATATATATATATATATATATATATATATATATATATATATATATATATATATATATATATATATATATATATATATATATATATATATATATATCTTTCTAAATAATGGCCGTAGTATTTCCCTTTCACGTTCTCAGTTTCGGCATAACAGCCGGTACTTTGAATATTGAGGGCAATATTCATTTCTAAGTGTGGGGGGGATTCTCACGAATTTTATCATGTAATTATACCGCCTAATTCCCCCGTTTTTGGCCAAAATTTTTTTTTGGAGTAAGTGTTTTGCACTTACTCAATTGGTTATCAGTCCACCTTGTCTAATAAACAAAAGGATTGGCTAATCCAGGAGCAAACGGCTCTTGGTAAAGATATCTCAAATCCGTTTATGGCTTGCAATTTGCCCAAAATTGTATGGTGTTCAGCTCACCATATCCTTAAAAGTGAAGAGTTGGCTAGCCCGCAAGTTTATGGCTTGTGGTAAAGGCAGTGGAAAAGCCATAATTGGTAATCAGCTCACCAAAGATAATATTGATAATTTATCTAAGAGTTGGCTAGTCCAGAGCAAACGGCTTCTGGTAAAGACAAATCAAATCCGTTGGAAGCTGGTGGTTTGCTCAAAATCACATGGTTATCGGTGTACCATGGTTCTTACTTGAACTGAAACATTTGGCTACTCCAGAAGTAATGGCTTTTGGTAAAGAGATTCAAATCCATTAAGTTTTTCTCAAAAGATTGCTAGGGACTAGCAATAGTTTAGTGTGGCGGATTGATGAGTGTGTAAATACTCATCATTTTTGGTCAAATCTGAACTGCAAAACGTTTAAAAATGCTCAGAAATGCATCAAAATACTGAAAATATTCCAAAATTGCATTTTATATGTTTCAGATGCAAAATGTTCAAAATCAGATGAAAAATGAGCTAAGTTTGCATAATTGGCAGTTTCAGTCCCCCAAGTTTCAAAAAATTGTCAGAAATAGTCCCTGAGCACATAATTTCAAAAGAAAAATCACCAAAGGTCCTTTTTAAATCATAAGTTGTCAAAATCAGTCCTTTGGTGAAAAATATCAAAAGTTTTGAGAAATTACAAGTTTGGTCCTTCAAGTTTAAAAATTGGCAAAAATGGCCCTTGGAAATTTGAAAATGTCAAGTTTGGTCCTTGAATTATTGAAACTTGTCACTTTTAGTCCTTGGAGCAACTTTGCAGATTTGGCAGCCTAGGTCCCTTGATTTACATAAATTACACATTAGGTCCTTGTCATTAATACCCTTTATGCCATTTTGGACCCTATCAAAACCCATTGGACCCCTGCCAACCATTTGGACCCCTGCCTATTTTGGACCTCCCTTTTAATATTAATATCCAGTCAAACTTCCCAAGTTAAACAAACACCTACGTGCCAAATCTCTGTCTTCTTCACCTGCTATGCCTGCTTACACTCAACCCCCCTCCTCCAGCTCATTTTTCCACCCACCTTATCACTCCACCAACACCACACTCAAAGATACATTAAATGCACCCTCCTCCATTTCACTCAACCCCATCTGGCAAAAAGCACTTTTGGCGCCAAAATCAATCCAATGGCTAAAAACTCTTCAAGTCATCCAATGGCCATGAAAGGAGGTGGGATTAGCTCAGAAAGAGGAGAGAATGAGAGTTGGGTATAAAAGGAAGCAGGAGAAGCAAGAAAGAGCAAGTAGTTAGTTTTAATTTTTCTTTGTATGTCGTTTTTTTTATTAAGTTATCTCAACTAGTGTTTTAAAGTGTAATTTTAAGCTTTAATGTATTAAACATAAGCCTCTTAGTATTTGTAACTCATTTCAAGTATCAATTTTAAAGTTTAATCAAGTTTTAAGTTTATTTTTCATTATTTCAAATTTCAGTTTCAAAATTCTACTGTTCAAGTTGTTAGTGGCTTATTTTAAGCTCAAACAAGTTTATTTAAGCTCTCCATAGCTTTTAGTAAGCTTGTCAATCAATTCCAAGCAATTTTGAATGCTGGTCAACGAAAGTCAAAGGGGGGGATTCTTGTACTTTGGATATCAGACTAAACTTGGAAGTACTTGCAGGCCATGTGTGATCTTGTTTAAATCTTATTCAGCTCAAAATATAAGGTTATCAGTTTGCTCTTTTCATTTTCAAGTTTTTAGTATGAAATTGATAAAATTAGTTTCTTGGTTAATTATTGTTTAGGGCTGCTTATTTATGTTAATTTCAGTTTAACTTAAGTTAGTTTGAGTTCCTGTATAGACTGCATGCTCTGAATCAGACATATGCTTTGAAAAATGCCATTACTGCCACTTAACAGTGTGTTTGGATCAGTTGGATTTAGTAAGTTAGAGGTTTAGTTGGTGGTTAAAATATGTCACAGTAGTATCCCTTAGGATCATGAGGCTTGGTTCAGTCACTCATTTGCACACTAGAATAGCAAAAGTCAAAATCACATCCCATCTGTCCTATCAGCTTATCTGTTGGATTTTTACAAAATCAAGATCTTGTTTGGTGTTTAGAAATCATAGAACTAGCTTGCAGTAGTTTCATTTTAACATATTTCATCATAATCAGTTCTTAAATCAGTTTCAAAGTTCACCAAAGTCAACATTTCAATTCTGTTTCAAAAGTCAAATTTTGAAAAAAATCCATTTTGAGCTCAACTGAGGTGAATTTTCATGAGCTCAGTTCTAGGCCAAATCAAATGAAACTCTGGGTTTATAAACTTCTGTTGGTCTATTTTGTTATTATCATTTTTTAAGAATTTTGTCAATTTTTTATAAGCTTCTAATTAGCTTGTCAAGATGGGTATAAATGCCCTGTGCAACTCAGTCAGTTTACACTGAGTCTGCACAGGGTTTATGCAGGCTTGTCACAAGCTCACAAGAGCTTGTATAGGTCTGGTTTTTGGATTATGAGGTCTTGGCCAGGTCTACTTTAGGTCACCACTTTTGGTTTTTAGTTCAAGCTTATCTAAGTGCTTATTTTTAATCATCAAAGTAGTGCCTTAAAACTGTTTTTAGCACTTGTATTCAAAACCTCAAATCTGTGCAAGTTGCATTTCAGAGGTTAAAGCTTGTGGATACTTGTTGCATTTGGGTAATTTTAGTTTATTGTTGCTTCTGTTTCAGTTTGGTCCCCATTTGTGTGCATTTGCTTATTCAAAAGTGCTTATTTATAAGCTACTTTCATTGCAGTTTCAATTTCTTGCACACAACCACCGTTTTTATATTTTTCCTAGATTCTAATTATTATTTTAGGCTTATCTTGAATTTTTCAGATTTTTCCAAGCCTGTTTACTATTTTTCTTCATTTTAATCAGTTTTTTAGTCTTTTTAATTAGCATTTAATACAATTAAATCGGAAAAGTTTCAAAAAAATAATTTTTCATTTTTCCTAGATTAAGATAAATATAAAAAGTCAAAAAATTATTTTTCTAGATTTTTCTTAGTTAAATTTGTATTTTTAAGCAATTTAAGTAGTTTTAAATAGTTTTTAATTCATAGAAAATACAAAAATATTAAGAAAAATACAAAAATAGTTTTGAAAATTCTCTTTTGTTATTTTAGATTTTTCCAAGTCATAATTTTATTTTTCTAGCTTTATTTCATATTTTCTTGTATTTTAGAGTATTATTAAATAGTTAAAAATAGTTTTTAATTAATAATAATTAATTAAATAGTTTTAAAAATAATTTTCTTTTTCTACAAATTTTCTTTTATCATTAGGTTTGTAAAAATGTCATTTTCATATTTTTAGGATTTATATTGTGTAAATTTCACATTTTCTCTTGTACGTCGCGTAGTTTTTAAATTAAGTTTTATAAAAACATAAAATCAAAAACATCATTTTGCAAATAGTGATAGCGTTTATTTAATATTTTTTATCTTTTTAATTTCCTTTAATTTGCATTTAAGCCCCTGTAATTTGTATACTTTTTCTGTAGTTATAATCATTCAAAACTTTTTCCGTTCAAATCTCTCGATCACTATACGTTTGGTGATTCATTGCATAGCTCGCTGGGACATAACGACCCGGGGAAACACTATACTCTCCTGATCTTCATTGCATTCGTTTCCAGACTGTTTTAAGTTTGTTACGGTCGGCCATTCACAAGTGGTCGGCTTGAGTGATAAAACTTGACGGTTTAGCATGGATCAAGGGACATCTTGTGAGAGGATTACCTTCCAAGCTTTTTGACTTTAATGAAACCTGTGTTGCTTGTCAGAAGGGAAAGTAGCACAAAGCCTCTTGTAAGACCAAGATTGTGAGCTCTATCAGCTAGCCCTTACAAATTTTACACATGGACTTATTTGGACCAACTTTTGTAAAGAGCTTAATGAAGAAGATGTACTGCCTAGTTGTCACAGATGACTTTAGTAGATTCACTTGGGTTTTCTTTTTAGCAGCTAAGGATGAAACTAATGGGATCCTTAAGGCATTCATAACCAAAATAGAAAATATGTGACAATGAGACTGAGTTTAAGAATAAAGAGATGAACTAGTTCTGTGAAGTGAAGGGTATTATGAGACAGTTTAGTGTAGTTAGGACTCCTCAAAAATATGGTGTTTAATGATAATGATGAAAACCTTGTTACAATAGCAATTGATTCTTTAATTGAATATTCCGCCTTTGTTATTGTTATTCCTAGTGTGCTCAAAACGATCCATAGAGTTCTAAAAAACTCCACAATTGGTATCAGAGCATAAGACTTAATTTCATCATAGGGTCAACAATGATTAAGGTTTGTTACTCGGTCAGTCGTCAAGGTTGAAGGTATCATAGGGTTTCAATTTAGGTTTTTGGTTTTAGGGTTTTGAATTTTCGATTGAAGTTTTCTCACAACGAAACAAAAACATCAACAAGAAACTTATAGTTTTTCATATAGCTCCCTTTTAGTGTCGCTAAACTATTGCTAATTTATGACTTCAAGCATGTATAGCGAGAGAAAACAATATTCTTGTTTCGTTGGGTTAATTATGCATGAAACCATATAAGTCTTTTAAGAACAAACCTTAAAAACCCTAAAAACTCAAAACATTATACCTCTCTCTGCAGCAGTTTTCGACACCAAATATCTTACGATTCAGACATCAGATGGAAGATCCCTCCGGTGAAAATCTTCATTGATATATAGAGAACCTCCAAAAACAATTGCAGCCAGATCCAACAGTTAACGAACGGTCTATCGCAGTTTGAAAACTGACCTACAGAAAGATACGAAATTTTTTCTAGATTCAATTTTTTTCTTTTTCTTCAAGAAAACCTTGTAGATCCCAGATCATGAGCTCCTCGAGCTCTGATACCAATTGTGGAGTTTGTTAGAACTCCATGGATAGTTTAAGCTCAAATTTATTAGATCTTTATCTAGGATTAACAATAACAAAAGGCAGAATATTCAATTAAAGAATCAATTGTTATTGAACAAGGTTTTCATCATCATAATACTTACACCAACAAGCCCTAATTCTACCTTGATCATCGGTATAACGTGTTCCACACCTTGTAACAAGGATCAAAGAAACCTTTGACCTTAGGGCTAAACTACTCACCTAGTCGACTACATCTTGTGTACACACATAAAACTATACGCCCTATGTCCTATTTATATATTAGAGGATTAGGGTTTACAAAGGATAAATATTAGAAAACATAATACAATAAGGAAACTAAATATTCTTTAAAGCATATCTTCTAGAATCTTTCAAATCCTCCATCTTTTTGTAATTTTCCTTCTTGTCACATTAAGTCTTTCATGTTTCATTCTTCTTGTTTTCAATCATCAAATCAATAAATCCCAACACATATATTACGCAATAGTGTTAATGTAAAATCCAGCATATACACACACATTATTATAGAAAAAGAGTCATAGTACATATTACCTCTATATTTTGTGGCATACGATCTGTTTCTTCCTCAACAAATTGTTCTTCTATATCTCCTAAGATGAAACCTCCAAAACTCATCTCTTCGCACTCCCCCTCGCTGAGCAACTCGGCTGTCCATACTGATGTTGAGGGTCTCTTCCGGCTAATGCCAAACGAGTTACACTTTGTTCCATCAACATAACACATTTGTTTCATAAGCATTTTAATAAGTACATTAACTATTAAATATATTGGGTAGATGATATTAAAGAAAAATTATTAGAGTAACAAATCCTTAATTTTCATGTCCATTAAAAAGATAAATGCAAAATAACAAATTATAATAATACTAGATGCTTACAAATCTTTATGCTAATGTCAATTTGAAACATAAATTCTGAAAAAATAATAATAATAATAATAATAATTGATATTTAATAATTATTTAAATGTTAGAGGATCACGAAAGTAGCTATCCTTTTTGCCCTTTATCCATCCACTTTTGCACGACGGTAGACACCTCCAAACATACTCACACCAATTAATTTATAAAAGGTTTGTATTTGGGGTGATGTAGTCAAGTATCTTCAATTCACATACGTCTTTATGCTTTATTGTTCCCATTAAAGAAGTGAAAAGAACAATAAATCTCAGTTTGAAATTAAGATTAGCTTCTCTAGAGTTCCTAATCCTGGACTTAACATCACCTGGCGCAATTTCCTTACCACTTTCATACTGGTTTTTCCAACTCCGAATCATTTCATCATCTCTTTTTGCCCCACCAGCTTGAACAACAAATATTTCATTTTTTATTCCTAGCATTTCACCTATTAAGTCCTTTGTTAATATAAGTGAACCTGTAGACAACTTAATTTTCATTTTCTTCTCATCAAATTTATCTACCACATACAAAACTAATTTGGACGGAATGCCATCCACTTTGAAGTCAACCATCGCCTAGTATCCTATTTGTTCCAAACAAGCTTTCTGATTTGGTTTAAGGGTTGAGCATGCCTTGCATAAGGCTTTTGGGCTGGACCTCGTTTGTAAAACAGAGGTTAGATTTTTTAGGCTGGTTTATGAGGCACTTGTATATTCTTTGTTTGTCAGTTTCTTAACACTTCCAGGTTTACTACCACTCGCCTTTTCCAATTCTTTCTCCAGATTTCTATCTCTTGATCTTTTTGTTTCTTTTTAATCATTGTTCCTTGCATAAAAGAGAAGTCATAAAACATGTAGGCACATGGAGAAACATTTTTCCAAGCCTATATAACACATTACATATTTTCCATATTTGATCTTTTTCTCGGCCTTATGCACACATTTCATATTTTCTATATTTAAAACTTTTTTCCAACCTTACAACAATGCTTCACATGTTTTTATCCTTTTTAACAATCCTTGTTAACATTTATGCCCAGACGTATTAATTATGTAGGGTTTGGTTAGCTTTGCTTTATTTGTTCATAATGTCATAGGTTTAAAAGGTCATACGTCTAATATGTTAGGCCTATATATTTCATCTTTGCACCTCCGGAAACTGATATGAACACAACTAATTGTACACTAGCACATATTACAAACATGTATGCACACACATAAATATTTATGCAAACATATATTATAAACAACCATCTACATGTATGCACAACTACTTACCATTGCTACCCGAAGCACTTTTCTCCTCTTGTCCTACATCAGCTTGTGATTTATATTTGTTCCCTCCACTTCTTCTTAAACCTAGTATGTATACATTAACCGAATGATATATCAAAAACTTTCATTTTTAATAACCCTTGTGTTTTAAACAAACAATGTCTATAAAAAATGTAACTTTTTTATTACAATAAACCATATTTTCCATCCATTAGCAATGTATATATTCTTCACTCATCCTAAAAACAAATAATTGTGGTATTGAATATATTCAAACACACCTGAATTAACTATATCAAAACATCCATGTTCAATATTAAATCATAATCAAAGATATGACATTTTTACTTTTACCTATATTCAAATACCCATGTCAGTATTTATTCATAATAAATTGCATGATATTTTAACCTTATTCAAACACCATTGTGAGCATGTTACCTCAAGTAAATGAAGTTTTCCATTACGTGTTAATAAAATCATCATCTATTTCCTCTTCTTCTACGTTAATTGGGTTATCATAGTTATGGCTTCATCATTTCCTTTGCTCTTGCCGCTTCTCCTTAAATCTAATAATCATACAATAACAAAATGTTATGTAAAACCCTAAAAATCTAAAGCGTGTTAAAAGACTATTTTGCCCTCAAACTTAATATTTATAAAACACATAAAATACGTCAAGCTAATTAAACACAATTCTAACCTAACTCGTAAGTGATCTAACTTGTACAAGATAATAAAACCGACACAATTATGTCCCAAATATATATACATCACGTCTATAAATGCATGGGCCGAATTATAAAAAGTTCAAGACAAATGTAACTTAAATCAAGCCAATCTACATGGTAATTTTGGAAAGTCAAATCTCCTTGATTTTCTCCCCTAGGATCGGCCAATTTACCCTCCCCTACGTTCCATCTTAACCTCATTTAGTTAACCTACCTTTTTCATTTCAATCACACATAAAACCCTAGAAAAAAAATAAGTGTCGGCAAGACTTTTGTTTCCCTCATCCATTCGATCACAAGCAAGCTCAATGGAGATTAGAAAGGTATGATGAAGAGGCTGTAGACGTGGGTCTTTGATTGGGGAGAGTGGCTGTTTTGGTTTGGCCTGGTCGTGGGATTCTTGCTCCTCCTAGCTCGTTTCTTCACTTTTGCACGCTACTAGGGTTTGTACCACGAATCCCTTTTCAATGCTACTTTTCTTTTTACATTTATAAACCGTGTATTACGTCCATTCGAATGCATGTTGGTCGACCAAAACTTCACATAAAATGATACCATAGTAATACCTAAAATCATAAATTACCACATGAAATAATAAAGGTGAACACCCAAGATCGTGCAGTAAATTATATGTATAGCGAATGGGAAATGGCCACCTATCTAGACATACATAAAACGGAATTAACCTCACTGATCATGCATATATACGAATGAAACATGAAATGTTAACTTTTGTCACATGGCGCATGGTACTACTACTCTTGCTGTGCCGAATGGAAATGGACATAATAGATTGTCATTGAATCTGTTTTAACCTATGATCACTCGACATATACATGTGTTGTTAATTCTTTTATCAAGCTAAAAGAGACATTACATTTTGGTTTAATTAAACCGACTAGAAAAAAATGAAAAAGGTCTCGTTTGTTTGAAAAGGGTGTCGAATGGTTTATTTTGGGGTGTGATTGTCTCGACACAAATGGAGATCACAAAGGAGTTGTATAATCTTGTACAAATCATATTCTAATGGGTTAAAACATAAAAGCAATCATAAACTAAACTAGGGCTCATTCATAAATATATATATATACGATTTATATAAGTTAAAGGGTTGGTTTTGTAAATTATGAAACTTGAAGGTTTGACTTGCTAATATGATAACCAAATGTATTAAAGGAGTAAATCATGTAATCTTGCTATATTTACACTTTTGACCCTCTACTTTGTATTATTGACACTTTAAACCCTAAACTTGTAAAACTTGGCATAAATGACCCTTAAAGTATGATAACACTTGTTTTCACTATTTTAACCTAATTTGACTTTAATTTTATCATTTATGACTAAATCTGCTAAATACGAAAACCTGCTATTTTTGAAAAGTTACTAATTATAGAAACCTGCTATTTTTGGAAACATGTCTAAAATAGAAAGTTACCTAAAATAGAAAGTTACTGAAAGTGGACCTGCTAAAAATAGAAAGCCGTCTAAAATGAGTAATCCAACCTTAATAAGCGTTATCTAATTCATATAGGTTTCGGACGGCGAGATTGATTCATCTTGTGACTTTGCTTTCTTATTTTGCTTGCTTCGAATGAGGTACAGATATTCTGACCTTTCTCATAAGGTTTCTCATGATCTCGTTGCATCTTTAATCTCTTGCCATTTTGTTATTGGACCTTTGCTCTGCTACTGAACCTTTGATATTGAACCTTTGATATTGACCTATTGATGATATTGAACCTTTACTATTGACCTATTGATATTGAACCTTTGATATTGAACATTGATATTGGACTATTGCTATGAACTTTTGAATTGGGAACCATTGATATTGAACCTTTGATTATGAAGACTTATATATTGCTACACTATGGACCCTTGTTTGACCCTTCAGATTGATACCCGAGCCAAATATTGTTATCCTAGCCATGAAGGTAACATGGTCGTGTCATTGATGCACCAATGGCATGACTCTAGTGTGGTTGAGTGATGCTCCACACCGTCCCTATATTGTATTGATTATCCGCGCTTCATTGTTATTGTTATGGTCACTATTGTTCTGCAGGGGCGTATGGATGCATCCTAGATTTGTATTGTATTGGATTGATATTGATATATTGTATTGGTGATGTGGTGCGTGTGTGCAATACACCCCCTCACATTCTGGGAGCTAGCTACTCCACTGGTTACTGAGGTCTCCCCTCCTATTGGTTTGGTATTCCGAGGTCACCCCTCCGAATACAATGGCTACTATTGGATACTTGGCTGCTAATGCCACTATTGATTTTATTGTATTGTATTGTTGGCTCGGGATAGATTTCTGACAACCCTTACACTTTTGATATACCTATATTGTACCTTCTGTATTTCCCCAACGCACCATATTCTGTATTAATTGTCCATTACTTAGTACCCTTATGTGACTCACTCTACTACCATGCTATATTCCATTTCATTGATTTGTTATACTCTTATTCCGTTACTTCAGACTACCATTCCATTCACGTACCGGGTTATTATATGATTATTGAATTTGATTATGCTATTCATGTTTTATGTGGCTACCGTTTACCCTGCTACGATATGATTAAGATACGATTATATGATTCACATGTTGTCATCTGACTATATGTTATCTTACTATTATGTGACCCTTTGATTTGTCTGGTGACCATGCTTGTGTGTAATCGATTGTTTTATCTGTTTGTCATGTATACTTTCGTTCAGTTGATCTCGTGGACTATGATTATCCGTTAGTATCTTTATCTGCTAATTGTTGACCTGCCATATTCCCACTCTTGCTTATGCCACTGTTTGATGATGTAAATGGTTCAGCCTATATCCATCTAGTTAATGTGTTCAGTTTCCCTGCTATGTCCTTAATTCCATTCAATTGTAACGTTCATGATGTATTCCTATTTGATACGTGTGGCTACCATGTTTTGATTGCTGATAGTATTTCTGTTGTTATGATGCTTGTTATGTTATTAACTGTGGGTTACTTGACTTGTGTGATTACCATGCTCACTTACTAATTAATTGCTTCCTCTAGCTTTTAAATTTCCGTTTGGCTTATATGTTTTCTGATTTCCTGATTAATTGTATGCCTGGTTATTTAGATGTGCTTATGTATATGTTATCGATGCGTTACTTGCTTGGCTCTCCTCTATTATTTGTTCTTTCTGGATATCTGTTACTATTGTATTCTGCAGGTTCCCCATTGACTCATTATTCCCTTTCTGTTGTGACCTTGTTATTGTTTCCTTTGTTTCATTTTGTATTTCTGATTTTTGTTTAGCTTTCGTTTTGTTATATCTTTTCAATGGGCTTTTTAAGCTCAGCCGCATTTCTTTTCCTGCGGTAGGTTTTAGGTTGGAAGATGGGCTTTGATGGGCTGAGAGTTGGATTATTCGAGTGGACCGACCCTAGTTTTCCTTATTATTTTGGATTGAATTGAAGAGCTATTGTTTTTATATTTCACTTCGTTTTGGACATATTGGATTTTGTATTTTCTTTGTAAGTCATTCGTTTATATGACTTGGTAAATTATCTTATAAGGCTTCCGTTTGCAAAATTTTAATTGTATGTTCTGATATGACACCAGAATGTGACACTTCTACCCTTGCCGGGTTGGGGTGTTACATGTTAACTTTGTTTTACAATATCCATACTTTTTCATCTATCAATTACTCTAATCATCAATGTTACTTCAATTAACAATAACAATTACATAAACATTTACCCATATCTAAACACCCATGTACATTACTCATAAACAATCAGTTTTATGCTATTTACCCATATCCAAACACCCTTGTTACTTCTTCTTCCATGATTTAAATATAATTTTACCCATATCCAAACACCCATTACTCACTAACAATTAGTTTTATGCTATTTTACCCATATCCAAACAACCATGTTACTCCTTCTTCCATGATTTACGTAAACTTTTAACCATGTCCAAACACCCATGTACATTTCTCATTAATAATCAGGTTTATGCTATTTTACCCATATCCAAACACCATGTTACTCCTTCTGCCATGATCATTTCAAGTTTCAAGCAAGTTTGTTCATTTTTTATGAGTTTATATACATCCATTTCATTTAATAAACATAAAAAAAAAACATACATGAACCATATGAATGTCATCCAAACAGCTACATTGTACAATTTACATTGTTTTATAAATCTTTTTAACCCAACCGAAACTAAGTTACATTGTTATCGTTCTTATTACCTCATAATTATTTTTCTTATGCTTATCAATTCGATTTAACACATATACATTACCCTTTTTTATTTTTGTTTCAACTTCTGTTAATAAAACTATACATTCATGCTCTTTATTGTAAATAAAACTAAAAAAATGTAATTATAAGTATAGTCACATAATTATTAGGTTGCCTTCCATTTTTCTTCCAGTATCTACCGATTGAATTGTAGAAAATCTGCTTTTGAAGCAGATCTCCCAAACCCTAATTATGTGTGTAAGCTTGTTCTTGAAAGAACATCAATGGATTTTTTGAAAGAATATATATGTTCTTGAAAGAAATTTAAGGATAAAGAAAGCTATGTTCTTGAAAGAACAACAATTGAGTTTTTAAAAGAATGTGTATGTGGGCCAAATGTCTCTATGTATGAAAATTGAAAAGTTTTACTTTGCAAATATAGTAATATGTTTGTACATAGTATTTTAAATTCTATAGGTGAATGGATGAATAGGTGATATAGTTTCTTTTGTATATTACAGTAGTTTTTTTTTTCTTTCTTTTTTTAATAATTAAGATTATGAATACAAGTAAAATTGTGCTCCAAATGACTAGATAAAGATAGTTATTTGTTAACAAAAATTGAAATTTCGATCACAAATTCAAGCAGGCCCCAAACAATCAACAAAAAGCAATATGAAAAAACCGATCCAAAAATTTTGAACTGACAAAACTCGAGTTTTTTTTTCAAGTGTTCATACCCTATGATGGATTCCTAGATCAGTCCCTGCATACCACCCGTAATTAATGAAGAACAAAATCTATTTTCTGCGAGTACATTATGGAAAGGGGAGGCTAGTATTCTATTATCCTGAATTATGTAGGGATCACATTTACAACGGAAAAGATATCGAAAGATGATGGAAATTTCTCCGAGGCTCTACGTAATGGCTATGGTTGGCTTCCATTATACATGGATTGAACTGATCGAGTTGGCCTTTACTAACTTCATTAGTATCAATGTATCATGCATAATCATCATAATCATTTTATACGAACACTTGAGGGAAGATTTGTTGCATCTTTTTTGTTATCATATTGTGCTTATGATTTGCTTAAGACCAATCTTGTTTTTATTATGGGTTTATAAATACTAATATGAGCTAGCAATTAGAAGATTGCATATTTGGGTCATTCTATGTTTGGTTCCCAATTCAAAATATAACATCTGAGTACAAGTCATGGAATCATAAACAAGTACAATATCAAGGTCTACGAGAGAGTTGAGTCAATACTACAAAGATAAAATAAGTTGCATAAGTAGTTCTAGGAACTAATTTTATACTTTACTGTTATATTATGAGAGTTAAGATCAAATAAGAAAACATATTACAATGGCTTGCTACAAGCCAAAAAGGATCACCAATAAAAGTTTGTTTTGGATTGCTTGCTTAATGTATACATTTGTCTACTTAATAAACATATTCATATTGAAAATTACCTATCTTGATTTAAAATAGACACATGTGTTGTCTCATAATTATCGCTAAGTATAAAGAAATCTAGAGAGAGTGTGTGTGCACAATTAATCTAGAGAGAAAAAGAGAGATCGCATATAGAAGTCTTGGAACTTATATAGAGTGACACACATGTCATAACCCATGATGTAGGGGTGTTCATACCCTAACACTCTTGTGTTGTGAGAATATGCGCTTGTCTCGCAACCTTGTTTCCCTCGTAACTATACAAGTTTTGCTAGGGTGTTGACCTAAAAAAAAACAACGTTTAGTTATTAATTGCACGCCACTAACTATTACATAAACATGTAGAAGACCTTGTTATATAATTTATATTTTTCTATGTTCCAACAACGTGAACATTTTTGTCTGGACATGAACTTCAAACAACTTATTTGCATTTGAGAGCTAAAAACCAATAATAAGCGTTTAAATAAGAAATCATAAAAAAGTTTAATAAATGATACATTGCAAAATACAACCCAATTGCTATAAACCCAAAGTCTTGGGTTGATTATTTCTAATGGCGATTGACTTGGCCCATTTTAATATGGTTTTACGTACGGTATCTAAATCGTAGATTGACTTAAAGAATAAACTTTGAGGTATGATGAATTCTATTTTCCAGCTTAAACTATTCCCATAACATATACTTTCATTGTATGTTCATGAATGATTATGAGATTATTGTTGAATGATAAGGTGTTATATTTTATATATATATATATATATATATATATATATATATATATATATATATATATATATATATATATATATATATATATATATATATATATATATATATATATATGGTCTAACTCACAAGTGGGTTTGGATCAAACATAATATTGACTGATTATTAAAAACATTAATATAAACATAAAAAAAAATCTAAATTTAGTTATCTTGATCCAAAATTAAGACTTTGATAGGCGCACAATCATGTAATTTGAAAAAGAGTGATTTTGTTTTCTTTTTAAGATTGTGCTTATAACTACACGTGACGGAGCGTCCGACCGGTGGAAGCAGCAATATCAGTATGATTTTGAAATTAAATTACGAATCCACAACCGCTAACAGCGTCAGTTGAATCTAAGAGGTTTGAGAATTATATGCAAAAAAGTGATGGTGTGTTGCTTTGGCTACAGTACCAGTGGGTGGTTTGGGCTAGTACGAGACGTTTTAGACTTCAAAAGTTGACTTCTATCTTTTGGTCTCCATACACTAGTCTTGCTACTTAAATCCCTAGAATGAAACACATTAGAATTAGCATTTTTTGAGCATTTGTGATTAAATGGTTTTTCATTATTCTTATTTTCCTTAGAAGGGTTTGTTGTCTTTTTAGAATATTGAATCTTTGAAGACTTTGTTTTCTTGGAAGAATTCAAAGTCTTCATATATGGCGTTGACATATTCGAATGCACATTTAACTTATACATTCCCACATCAATCACTTTTTTATTTGTTGAAACACTTTTGTTCTTTTGCTTTTGAAAGGATGGAGATTCAAGGTTTGACTTTAATATATTTTGTAAAACACTTCATGAACTACCACTCTCTTTTAGAGACAAAAAATTTGATCTAGATATTTAGAGTTGGATTTGTCCAAGTCATTGTTTGTTGTTTGAAAGTTTTTGCTATTAGAACCTTTAGATTCAACATTATTAGAAAAAGATCTCCATCTTTCATTTTCATTTTGTAACAAATCGATTTGTTTCAAAAATGAGTCCTTTCATTTGTGATTGTCTCACCTATTTAATCCAATTTTCTCTCAAATTTGGAGTTTTGTTTTTCGAGATTTGTAAAACACGTTTCAAACTTATTTGTTCTTTCTTCAAGTTGAATATTCAAATTAAGGCACATGACAATTGATTCATCCAACTTTTCTAAGATAAACTCGTTTTCAAATTATAAATAAGCATTTCTTTTTAACACTTTCTCATGACATTGTTCAAATTCGAGAGTTTATGCTCTTAAAGTGGTGAGTTCATTCAATATATAATCTTTTGCTTGTTGCAAGGCTTCAAGATTATCATGAGTTTTTTGACATTGTTCAACATGTTTTTCAGGAGATGTTACGTATGGTAATTTTTCAGGTGATGTTACGTATGGTAATTATTCTTGCAACACTGAAACATGAAGATCCTCAACGATTTTAAATTGACTTTCAATACTTTGAAAAACGAGTATGAACATTTTTCATATTGTGTGTTTTGTTTCCTTTTCAATTAAAACCTCTTATGCTTATGGATTTAAATTCACAAATCTACTCTTTTCCAAAGTCGTATGATCAACGTATATGAAAAAATGTTTCAAATATTTGAGAACAATGTTTTTTAAAGTTTCAAACTTATTTTAGCCTTGCTTAAAGATTCCTTTTGCTCTGATGGTGAAGGTTCTATTTGAATTTTCAAATTCGAATTTTTGGTTTAAATAAATGAAACTTTATTATCCTTAACCTCATCCTTTTTCTTTAAATCATCATATCTAAAATAGAAATTTGAACAATCCTTTTTGGAACGACTTATTTCTTTATCTTTTAATGCTTCTTTGTAATTTTGCGTATAAACATCCAACAAATTACGTTGCAAGTAATTAGCATCATATGAGCACAAATGCATATTCTTTGCATTACGAATATGTTTTGAATTCTTATACCCAATTCTCTTTTTGTGGACAGTTTGAATTGATTGACCAATTTTTCAAATAATGATTTAAGAATTAGGTGAAATAGATTTATCACTTTATTGCAATTGAGGATTAGGAATGCTATAAATACAAATCTAATTAAGAATTAGGTAAAATATATTTATCACTTTATTGCAAACCCTAAAATCTCTCTCCTCTCTTCTTGCTCTCTTCGTCGGCCGAACCAAACCAAACACCCTTTGGTGTTTTGTGTTTTTTATTTGATCCAGTTCTGTTCATGTATTGATAATAGTTCAAGACTATCACCTATAAGAGATTTCTAGAGTGTTAGTGTGGATACCGACTGGTCTGATCACACTATTGGTCAGCAGTTTGAAGCCTGCATGTTTTGTGGCGCGTGATCTGTAACTAGAAGATCGTATGTTCGTATTTGTTGGTTTGCCATAAGTTGTGTCATTTATTGTTATTACATGATTGACTAAATATGTGGTGTATAAGGATCTCGGAGAAAAAATCTTTTGATTCCGTTGAGCATGTTAACATGATTATGTTGCTTATTTAACTATTAATCAGATTTCTAAAATTGGCATCTGTTACACTGTGTTGTTCATCATTTCTGATGAATCTCATTCATATTCTGAATCAATCTTGTATCTTTGTCAACACCACATTTTCTTTCAAATGCTTCAAATCATCATCACTCTCAATCACACCTCTTTCTTCTGCAAGCAACACTTGACTAGCTTCTTGTTTCTCAACTATCAACAACTTTTTCTACAAAATCTGCGCATTGATCCTTGGTCTCATGCATTCCTTTGCTATATGCCTAATGACATCAAATAAAGATATAATTGTAGCATCATTTATCCTGTTTATATTGCTCATTTTATATCATTTTATAAGATTTGATACTTAATTGTTTAGATGTTTTAATCTCAGTTATTATCGAGCAGTTGGTAAAAGTTAGCAATTATGAACGTGATTTGGAGCTAAACGAATGAAGTTCAAGAAAGTCCACTAAACGGACAAGAACACGCCATTTTATTCTAGACAGATACGTCGTATATCAAGACTTGGACGATTACAAAGATCATTGCCTGACTTTGAAGAATACATTGTATCCAAATACTGGATATGCCATATGGAGAACCTTGGTCGAAAGAGAAGAACCAACTTTTTTAGTCCAGATACGCCGTATCCACTTTATCAGATACGTCGTATCCCATATGCTAACTTCACGAGACATTCAAGAAATGAAGACCCGATACGCCATATTCACATTCTCAATACGCCGTATCAGGTAGGTGGTGTACAAATATTCTGGAATATTTTAATCTTGGACCCCACGTGAAGTAACCTCGATACGTCGTATCCACTGAACCCAATACGCCATATCGACCTAAATCCGAACACTATAAATAGAAAACCTAAAGTTCGATTTTGAGAGAGCTTTTAACCACCAAGTATGATTTCCAAATGACTTTAAAAGATAAGAAGGTCCTGCTAGTGCTACCATTCCATAGGAAAACTCTTGCAATCATTATACTTCGTTATAATCGTTCGGTTAGCGTATTGTTTTCTTTATGAATACTACTTTAATCATTCAGAATTTGATACTCTGTATGATTGCTGAGATTATGGGCTGATACCTATAGGTATTAGCCAAGTTTATGATAATTTAATATTTTGATTTGTTTAAATTGATTGTTTAATCTTTCGTTGCATGTTGATTATGTTAATCACTTTATACACATTTATGTGCTTAACATGTTTGATCTTTCATTCAACTGATTCGTGTTCATTGATTTAATATTTACCTTACGTTTATTAGGAATAGTGTAAAGTGGATGATAGTTTATTACTTTATTACCTATTGAATTAATCCTTACCTCATTATTATAGTGTAAAGTGGATGATAGGCTAGTAACTATTGAATTAATACTTACCTCATTATTATAATGTAAAGTGGATGATAGGCTAGAAACTATTGAATTAATGTTTACCTCATTATTATTGGTAATCTCGTAAAGTGGATGATGAACTTGATTTCGGGAAAGATACATATTACTTAGCTTTATCTCTAGATCAATAGTACTATGACCATTAGGCTACTGGTATAAAGTTAGGGCATAAGTTTGTAATAAAGCACTCGTTGTTCGCCTTAGTAGCGATAAATCAACAGTGAGACTTTATGCGGGTTTGGTTAATTGTGACAGGATTAATTAGTTATAACCTCGAGTTTAGGGAGATGTACCACCTAGCTTTCATTAAAAAACCACCAACGAATGTAGTACAATCATTGCACACGTAGATAAATCTATCATTTATTTGATTAACTTGGTTGATACGTTTTCCTTACTATCGAGCTTGACCTCTTCTTTATCGTTTGTTTATCTGCTTGTGTGTGTTATTAGTTTTATTTATTGCTTTATTAGACCCAAAACTTGTTCCAGTCTTTCAGGCTGAAAACCCCCTTATTGCGTTAGTTTAGGATTTAATTTAGTTAACTTAGATAATTAAAATATTGATAGATTAAGTGTTAACGTCCACTCTTAAAATAATGAACCTACAATTGATCGGGTACACTGTCTGTCAGTGTTAGTTAATAGGTAAAGTTGGCATAAAATAAATAGTACAACTTGAATACAAATATTACCTACATACAAGTACACATCAATGCCCCTCTTTCCCACAACTAAAACACTTAGAAACTCTTTGATCCATTTGTCTACCAAATCTTGAATCACTTTGCTGACGATCTTCATTATTCGACTTGTACTCAATTCTCTTGTTAGAAGAAGATGATTCTAACGAGGTTCTCAAATTATTATTGGCTGGTTTTGAGTGAATGGCAGGATGCTAACTCGATTCGCCCTTACCTGTCCGTGTTCAACGCCTGCTTGACTAGCTCAAAAGGAGGCAGCTGGAATGTGTAGATGTAACACCCCCAAAATCGTAATGTGACAGCGGAAGGCTACTTGGGGTATTACTTAGAGGATCATAGTCATAAGTCATAGAAAACGACTCTAAAGAGACGTTTTTAATAAGAGATTGTTATCATTTCATAAAAACGCAATGTTTTGGATCACAAGAGAAAATACCGCAAGTTTTGAAGTTACACAAAAGATAAATCAAAGTTTGAGAAATGATAACTTTATTTAAAACACCACTTCCAGCATTCCATTCCGTACACTCCGCACCTTCAAGATTTTCCTAATTAGTACCTAAGATAAACATGCTTAAAAAGATCAACAAAAATGTTGAGTGATATTCATAGGTTTAATAAATGGTTGAACATAAGTAAGAGATGATAATTGCTTCGAAGACAATTACCATAGAAAACAGAGATTATTATTATGCACTAAGCTCATGACACCAAACTAACTGCATACACCTAATTACTGGTGTAAGTAATAAAAATGCCCCCATATGAAATTGCCAATTCCATAGATAACCAAATATGGTGCGCCCCGGTTATTTCTGATAACCGAGTCGGGGTCGTTAATTCCCATAGTACTATCCATAATATTTGCGTTCACTCGCAAGTGATTAATGGTTCATGATAAAAGGGACTTTCGGCAGGCAACTTAGGCTATAATAATAATGATTCAGGCAAGCATACATTTTAAGAAAAGACTTGTGTTCTAGTTTATAGCATGCATCTCCCTCGCGGGGGTTGAAAAACAAGTAAAAGCGAGGCTATGAACTCACCTTAGCAAAAGTATCCGAGTAGTGTAAAGATCAAGTGGTAGATGCACGAAGTACCGTCACGCAACCTATAATTAGTGTACCAATACTTTAATTAATACGTTTGTATTTTAAATTGATAATATTTAAATATATCAAAAGTTAAGTTGTTGATACTTGTGCGGCAGTGCTTATGTTTAAATGATGTATTAAGTGTCGGTTTCCATAGACTCTAGGAGAGGTGTAAGTATATAGAGGATGATGAGAATACGTCAAGACGAATAAGTCATAGATTCATTGATAACTAAGAGACATTAGATGGAAAATTCTTCATGGTAACGTATTTGTGTCATAAGTCGTCGTTTTAGAATGTGAATGTTTACATATGAGTGTATATTGACTAATAGGAGTTATATGTTATTTATAAAAGTATGGTTACGATATACTATAAACATGATAGTGTTATGTTTTAAGAAAAATCGGCATGATCTCGTTTATATATATTAAATATAGTTTTTAAAATAAAGCGCTATTATAAAGGAAATAATAGTTTTGTTTATGTAAAACTCATGCAATCTATCGTTTGAAGACCTTGTTTTATTTATAGCGATAATAGTGAATTTAATTTATAAAGTTGTTGTTTTAAACTAAAAATGTAAATATAAGTCATTTGTAAAACCATCGTTAATAATTACAAAATGTAGTTTAGTGTATAAAAGTCGTCATTTCAAGAATAGCGATTATTTATCAATTATAACAACAATATAAGTCATGGTTTATTATTAAAATAATGTTTTGTCTATATATTCACGATTATAAGTTGTTAGTTTTAAAAAAATCTAGTTTATCATTTTAACGAGTTTGGTTCTATTCGAGGGCTTGTTGTAGACGCAGTAAGTTATACGAGGAGGGGGAAGTGGACTTGGGCTTGACGTGGGCTGAACGAGTAGCCAAAGGAGATGGGCTTCGGTCTATTTTTAATTGATCAAACGGACCCTCTTTGGACATGGGCTTCACTGCTCATATATACTTGGGCTTGGGGCCAACATAATGCACAAATGGGTTTTTGGATGGGTGTTGAGGCGCATGTGGTTTGACATGAAGAAGTACCAATTGAAACGAAATGCTAAAACGGGACTCAAACACAAATTATAACAAGGCTCCAAGTTTCGAACATGGGTAAAAATATGGTCAACCCAACATCAATAGTAGACGTTAACATTTCACTTAACCTAAAGTTTGAAAAGAACATCATTGCTAGTGTCGAAATGAGCATATATCACAAGTAAGCATTTCTTGAGCCAATAAGCCAAATGGGTTTTAAATGAAGGGCTTATACACAAGTCTTAAACGAAAAGTCATTAGAACAGACCTTGACAAGTGCTTCTTGACCAAATTTAGGTTTTTTTAGTACCACTTCTACCTTCTTTATATCTTATAGGTTGTTTCGACAAGGCGAGAAAGAAGCATAAGCAAACTTAATCCTAAACACTTTTTCATACCCATCCGTTTTATACACTAGTAGTCGATTTAATTTAAAACCGAAAATGATTTTTCACTCGTGTATGTATATGTCGATTAACCACAACAAAAAAAAGAATTAATCCACTATAACATTTACGATTCGACTAGTGTTTCATTCCTCTTAATTGAAAATCAAGATTAAACCAAAATCAATATTACAAGAATCAATATAAAACTAAGAAGGAAAGTTATGAAACCTTGTTATGCCGACGAAGACCACACGTAGGGATTCACACAACCTTCACCCGAAATTCGAACCAATTAACCCAGAAGCTAGCTCTCCAATTCGGACCCTTTTTGATGATGTGAGTGAGTGAAATTTGTGTGAAACCCTTGGTCCTTCGTGGCCCTTATAAAGGTGTAGTTGGGGAAGCTTTTGACCTAGCTTTCGAAAGTGGGGATGGGGTAAGAGCCCTCTTTGAGTAATATCACCAGGTCTTCACGTGGCTCTCCTGGGCTTTGTCTTCAACCGCAACCCATAGGGACAAGAAAATCAGATGGGGACCTCTAAGCTTGTCGATTTCTTCCATGGAAAAGAGCCAAGGATGGATTTAAGTTTGGTTAAGGTTAATTCTTGAGGTGGTAAGGTTGTTTGGGAGGTTAGCTATTTTTGGGAGATGGAGGCGCGTATGGTGGAGGTAGGGAGGGAGAGAGAGACGATTTTTGAGGTGAAAGGGTAGCAGGTGGGGGTGTGTTTTCTGAGGAAGACAGAAACAGAAAAGGAGATATAAGTGGGTGTGGGGTTGATAAGCGATAGGGTAGAGATATATTTTTATTTTTATTAGTTAGTGTATTTTTGTAAAGTTTTTTATTGTTTAGTGTTTTGATTTGGTATCTGATGTATTTTGTACCCCACTGTTTTAATTGTAAGCGTATAACTCTAAACGGAAAAATTTTATTACTTATATTTTTGGACGCGTTTTAAATAAACTGACATGATGATGTAATTCCCGATTTTATTAGTTCGTTTTTATTTTTCATGTTTTCTTTTATTATACTGGTGCGCGTGCGGCTTCGCAAGACAAGATAATTTCTTGTGAAGCTGGTTGAGTTATCAGTAAATACTAGGCATAGTTAAATAAGACTACTCGAATATGCATAAATTTTTATAAAAGAAAAACGAAATGCACATGCTAAAATGCTCAACTTAGATCAAATGAATTTTGATAAACAATCTAGTTCATTAATATGAAGATTAAAATAGTCAAATTTTACAGGTTGCTACAGTACCTACCCCTTAAGAGGATTCCGTCCTCGGAATTTTACTTTATGGTGGTTGTCGGGGTTGGATTAGCAAACAGATGTAGGTACTTAACACGCATGGTGTCTTCGCGCTCTCACGTGTACTCCGGTCCTCTCTTGGAGTTCCATCTAATCTTTACGATAGGAATGCGACTTTGCTTAAGTCGCTTGACTTCCCTATCCATGATTTCAATTGGTTCTTCGACAAAGTTGAGCTTGTCATCGAGCTTAATCTCTTTTAGTGAAACAACAAGAGACTCATCCGACAAGCATTTCTTCAGATTTGAGACGTGGAAGGTAGGGTGTATTATACTAAGTTCTTCCAGGAGTTTAAGCTTGTATGCGACCGGGCCGATTCTCTCAAGAATCTTGAAAGGCCCAATGTATCGAGGGTGTAGCTTTCCTCATTTTCTAAATCGAACATTTCCTTTCCAAGGTGATACTTTCAACATGACTCGATCACCAGTTTGAAATTCCATGGGCTTCCTTCTAACATCAATGTAACTCTTTTATCTATCTCTAGCAGCTTGAAGTCATTGACGAATTTGCACAATCTTCTCGGTTGTTTCTTGGACAAGTTCAGGTCCAGTGAGTTGGACATCTCCAACCTCGGCCCAACAAATGGGCGATCGACACTTTCGACCATAGAGTGCCTCGAATGGAGCTGCCTTGATGCTAGCGTGGTAACTATTGTTGTAGGAGAATTCCGCCAAAGGCAAGTGTTTATCCAAACCTTTTCTAAAAACTATCACACATGCTCGAAGCATGTCTTACAAGGTTTGAATAGTCCTTTCGCTTTGGCCATCGGTTTGAGGATGATATGCGGTACTCATATCCAAACGAGTGCCTAAAGCATTTTGAAGAGATTTTCAGAAGTGTGAAGTAAAACGACTGTCACTATCAGAAATGATGGAAATTGGCACTCCATGATGGGATACAATTTCCTTTAGGTATAGTTGAGCAAGGGTTTCCATTTCGTCATTTTCCTTGATGGGTAAGAAATGAGCGGATTTGGTAAGGCGATCGATGATAACCCAAATGGTGTCGTAACCACTAGCAGTCTTTGGTAGTCTGGTTATGAAATCCATGGTGATTCTCTCCCACTTCCAAACTGGGAGTTCAGGTTGAGTTAACAATCTGGAAGGCTTTTGACATTCGGCCTTGACTCGAGAACATGTGAGACATTTCCCAACATACGTTGCAATCTCGGCCTTCATGTTCGGCCACCAATAAAGCTTCTTGAGATCTTGGTACATTTTGTCGGATCCCGGATGAATGGAATATTTAGACTTGTGAGACACATGCATAATGAGTTCCTGTATTCCTCCATAGAGTGGTATCCAACTTCTATCGCCGAAACATAAGGTTCCATCCGATCTTTGCGTAAAGCCGTTCTCGTTTTCCGGTATTCCAAAGATTTTCTCATTGGGACGGTTTTCAGGTTTGAGAGCTTCAGCTTAGGTTTCAAGGATTTTTTATGGGAGGGGAGACCTAATTTTCATTCCCAAGGATCTTACTCGAAGAGGTTTAGGTCGATCTTTACGGCTAAGGGCATCTTCCACGACATTTGCTTTTCCCGGGTGATAACGGATCTCACAGTCGTAATCACTAAGCAATTATAGCCATCGGCGTTTTCGCATGTTTAACTCCTTTTGATCGAGAATGTGTTGGAGACTTTTATTGTCGGTGAACACCGTACACTTGGTTCCATATAGGTAATGTCTCCATATTTTGAGGGCAAAAACCACGGCTCCCAATTCCAAGTCATGGGTAGTGTAGTTCTTTTCGTGAGTTTTGAGTTATCGTGAAGCATAAGTGATCACCTTGTTTCTTTGCATCAATACCGCACCTAACCCTAGGTGTGATGCATCACAGTAGATGTTAGGAATTAGAAAATTCCAGTATTGAAGAGTCGGTCACCCCAACTATTATCTAGCATAAGTTAGCTCGTAGACTTATCGTTAGTTACTTATTTATGTAGTTATTTAGTTAGTCAGTAGCGTAAAATAGTTTAGTGCAACACCGTGGAGGAAGGACGGGTCTTTACCCACTGTATCCCTGATCCACAGGCCGTCAGGAGGTCGTTTAGTTTGTAACCTATAAATACCCTCTACCTTGCAAGGTAGAGGGTTGTATGTTCTTTGGTAATCTAATATTCTACAAGTTTCTCTTACTAGAATGTCCCACTCTTTCTCTCTCTAAAACCATCTATGTGCTCATTGTGTTAATGTTGTGATGTGTATGTGAAATCCAATATCCTACAATTGGTATCAGAGCCAGGTTAGATCATATCTTGCACATCTTTGGATTTCTAGTGGTTTTTAGGTGGTTTTTGAGTTTGAAAAAGTTTAGTGGTTTTTGCATCATTTGGTTGATTTCTTGTGTTAAAGTTTGATTTTTGTTAGTACTTTTATGTTTAGAATCATCACAAGTGTTTAGGTTTTCATTTGGTAAGCTTGAATCATCTTGGTTGGGTTATTTTTGGATTGAAAAGTGATGTTTATATGGTTTTTTCTAGCTAGCGACTTAGCTCACGGATTACTTTCTTCGTAGCGACTTGCTTTACAAATTTGTAGCGAGTTACAGTCTTAGACTTAGCGAGTTAGATCTAGCGATTTACAATACAAGTAGTGGACTCTCCACTACGGGTAGCGACTTGGTGGTAGCGACTTGGTCTGTAGCGAGTTGCTCTTTAGCGACTTGCATCTTTAGCGACTTGAGTAGCGAATTGCTGCCAAAATTTTGCTAGCGACTTGAGACTTAGCGAGTTACTACTCAGCGACTTACATCTGGCTAGCGACTTGGAACTCTAGCGACTTAGTGGTGTGGCGAATTAAGTGTTGGCGACTTGGTGCATTATCTCCTAGCGACTTGGGATTATTGCTATTTAGTTGGTAGTGAGTTGGTTCTAAATCTCTAGAGACTTGGGGAGTAATTTGTCACAATTCTCAATTTCCGGTCATTTCTCAAAACAATTCATGCTTCACAATTTCATCATTTATCGTAAACTAGGTTTGCGTGTTCCAAATTCGCGTAACCTTTATGGTTTAGCGGCGAATTCATGATCATATCATCACGAACATTTCATATAGACTAAGTTTAGTCTACATTTCATTAGCATCATTGCATCATGTTAGTTCATTCATGACTTTTCATTTCACTTTAAACGCGTAAATTTCATATTAAATAAACGTTATCGCGTAAGTTATTATTTTGAACATTTAATCCAATACTTCCAAAAGTGATCCCGACATATTTTTATACTTACATTTAGTTTATAAAAACTATATTTTGAGTTTACCTAGTGTTTTAAATTTATTTTGTATATAAATCGTTAAATTTATATTATTACGACGCTTTTCTTAAAAACTACACGATAATTACTATATCACTCAAACTTTGCAAGAAATGTATTTTTACAATTTTTATGATCTCAATATATCTTACTTTGATCTATTAAAAATTTCTTTTAGCTAAAACTACCTTAAATACACTAATGTATATACAACTTTACAAGTTACATTTACTTAAGTTATTTTACTTACACCTTTTACATTATAACAATCAATATAAGAAAAAAAAAATATGTATTATTGAGATGCAAGCCCCCTTGGCCGACCAAGGGGGTAATGCATTAATTAGTTGGTAAGAAATTCTTCCTACATATTAAGTTTTATACTCTAACTTATTTTCACACTTCACACTTCAATAATACTAGTTCTAGTCAAGAGATCTTTTCCTCTCCTTTTCTTCCTCTCAAACCGTCCATTACAAGGAGCTAGAAGAGAATCATCAAGTTTTTCCATTTTCAAGTGTTAAACAATCTAGGATACACTCTTATTCAAGGTTTTGAAATAAAAACCTAGGGTGTTTAGGTTAATCCTTGTTCTAATCACCTCATCATAGTAGCTTGTAAGCATATCACTTTCATTTTATATCTTTCATTTTCATTTCATATGTATTTCATCATTTTCTTAGCAAGCATGCAAGACTTATGTGTATTTATACCATTTTTACATTGATTTTAAGAGTTTTATATATATAAGTCATCCTATAATTTATCCCTTGTTATATATTGGTCTTGATGATGTTTAGGAACCCATGACACCCTAAGAAGGTGTATGGTAGGATTAGAATAGCTTCGGAGTTGTTTTGAAGGGATTGGAATATGTTTAGTACTAGAAAAACTCTTTTCGACAAGTCACAAAAAGGGTCTGATGTTATTTTGTAAATCTGGAAAAACGACAGTAGACATAAAGTTTTTGGCCTAGATATTTAGAAAATATACTTTAAAACGAATCCGTGGCCGCTTGAACGGATTAAAACGGAGTTATAACGAAGAAGTTATGAATTTTTCAAGTTTAACGACGAAATATATATTTTCTGAAATTTCAGCAAACTGTTTTCGTATTGTACGAGTCAAAAACGAGTCTTAAGCTTTATAAATTATTTCGACTTATCAAAAATATATTAGTATACTTTGATACGAAGCTAAGGACGTATAATACGTAGAAAACGGATTTGTAACGACTAAAATATACACGTTTTCATAAAATTGCCGTAACTTTATTATTTAAGAAAACTATATTATTTTTACTAGACAAGTGTTACGGTGAACAAAACGACCATATTGGAGGCCATTTTTAACGTTGACGTAAAACTTTTTGTAACGAGATGTCTTCTAATAAAATTTAGATCACCAAGCATATTTTTTAAAATGACCAACCGTTTGTATAGCGGAGTTGTAATAAATTATTTACGGTTGCTTAAACTTTGCCGAAACTCACTTTTAAACCACATTTGGACAAAATCACCCTACTTAACCTATATTTTTCTTTATGAACGAGACCTCTAGGATAAAAACTTAAACACTAAAACTTTGAGATATTGATACAAGCTCCCCAAAACCGTTGAGTTCGTTTCCTAACGCTCGACGTGCACCATTTTACGACTAACTTTTCAATGCCATTTTAGTCACTTTCACAAAAATTTCAACGACATTAGTTTACGACGAAAAGTTATAAATTCACAATAAATCATTAAATGATTAGCGTGGGATATCATTTCAACATAAATACTTGTAGAGTATTTCATTATATGACGGGATGTCATAAACATATTTTGATGATAAACATTATTTCCAAAACGTACAAGTGGTATGGATATCATATGGAGTTGCATGCACAACATTGTATCACGCATTCATGACAACATATCATAACTCAAGTCATAACATTCATTTTAGGTCGCGGATAGTTTCCGAGCCTAATTTTAGTGCACTTCATTTTGTTAGCATATCAATCATACCAGGTGAGTTTTCATAGCCCCACTTTCTATTAATTGTGTACAAACTTTTGGGGGAGATACATGCTCAAACTATTTTCATTTACTTTCACAAGTACTCTAAACTTTTACATATTACTGTAAGTTCATACCCCGCTTAAACTCATTTAAATTCCTATAAACTATTTGGGGCGAGATATATGCTTATTTATCCAAACATTTAAACTCTTTTGCCAAACAACATTACCTATACTTTAGACGTGATTGCGTTGTATACTTGATTGGGTTATACTTGATTTCATATGCATATTTGGAACAAACATACAAGAATTAGTGGCTCCAAATTAAGTTGTTGGAAGGCTATTAATTTACAAACATACAAGAATTAGTGGCTCCAAATTAAGTTGTTGGAAGGCTATTAATTTACAAACATACAAGAATTAGTGGCTCCAAATTAAGTTGTTGAAAGGCTATTAATTTACAAACATACAAGAATTAGTGGCACCAAATTAAGTTGTTGGAAGGCTATTAATTTACTAACATCCCAATATTTATATGTTGGAAGGCCATTTTATGGATACATCCCAACACGAGTGTTGGAAGAACCTTGTGGTGACATTTATACTTTTAACTACTATGATACATGCATACATGATTGACATACTATTTTTAGCAGTGGGTTGTAAACACACAGGTTGCAAGTTTTGTATGGGCGGGACTTGGAACTGAGTGGATTTACGATGCCTTTGCTTTGCGAACTATTCTATATGACCAAAAACTTTGCCTTTGTTGCATAAACGCTCTTTAAAAGCTTTACTTGTTAACTCTATGAACTCACTCAACCATTGTGTTGACACTTTAGCATGTTTTATCTCAGGTATCTAAGGCATTCACTTCATGGCATGCATGGACATATCATAGAGTCGTGGTGACGACGCGTCACACATGGGATTTATGCATTTTAAAACAACGTTTGGCTTGTAACAAACTTATTTCCGCACAAATTGATTTCTATTTGGGAACTACATTTTGTAAACTCTGATTATTTTTATGAATCAAGCGATATTTTCAAAACGACACTTTAGGTCGTTCGATGTAACTGTAACTTTGATGCTATGACAGTCATCCCCCAAGGTATTCCATTCCGCTGCAAAACAGGTAATTTGGGGGTGTGACATAATTCATAATAACACAATGTCTGTCATCACGGATCCGTTAATCACCAAAGTACTTGCTCTCTATGACACAGCACAGAATAGTGAAACAGAATGCTTATCAGAATGCCATACACTTAATGATTCAGCATCGATTAATCAAAACAACTCAAATAAGTCACACTTAATGTCTGCTAACGATGCTAAGAATATGGAATGCACTAGTGAGCCGTTTCAACATCTCAGTCAGCTTCTCAAATTACTCTTATCTACAACCATGGATCGAACAAGTTGTGCCATCCTTCGTCAGGATTTTCCCACTTTGACAAGAACTGTTTTACTTAACTTAGAACGACTGAGGTTTCAAATTACCAAAGAAAAGTTCTCAACTGATGATTCTCATGCTGCTCTCCAAACCATCATCAATCAATTTCAGCCACTCATCCGGGAAGAATACTCCTCAGATTTTGATGATATCATGACTGGAATATCGTTCAAGAAACACACGGGAATGGAAATTCATGAGTTCAGAAACTCATTTATTCAACTTATGAGTAATATGGAAACAGACATCAAGGAAGCGGCTAATGACAAGCTGAATGAATTGAATGAGTGCCAAGAGTTTCCATGGAGCAATGATGATGTGTCATGCTTCATTCCAGCTGAACCAGCAGAAGACACTGATTGCAGAATCTCAGTTGTAATGGAAAAGGATGAAGAGAACAGCACTGATCTCAAAGTCTCAGAGTCAGAAAAGGTATCAATCAATAAGGTACTCTTATCTGATCACACAAGTTCTCATAAAAAGGTACATGACTCTTACTCTGAACATAACAATGTGGAATCAGTCTTTGTTTTGCCTGAATCTAATGCAAGTAACATGATTGAAAAAAGGGTATATGATGAGCTTTCAAACAAATTTTCAATTCTTGAAAAACACTGTATCTCATTGCAAATTGAAATACAACAAAAAGATAAAATGTTTTATGCAAAAAAACCGTGTTCTAATCAGGAACTTCCAGAATTTAGAGAATTTTTTGAAATTAATCAGTTAAGATCCCAGATTCAGGACAAAGATTCGACCATAGGCAATCTGAAATCACTTCTTTCAGAAGCCCAGAAATATGACTGTCATGAAATGAGTGATGCACTAGAATCTAGAAATTCTGAACTAGCTCTATGTGTGTCCAACCTTCTAAGAGAAAATGAGCATTTAAGAAAGAACCTTGAGGAAACAAACTCTAAGTTAGTCAATCAATCTAACCTCTTGATGAAAGAAATTGATGACCTCAAAGCACAAATTCAGGATAAGAGCTTCAATATTGTTGCCCTAAAAAATGAACTCAGGAAGTATATTGGAAATAGGATGAACACTAAGTTTGCGAAACTTTCAACTTTGGGAAAGTCAAATGTTCAGAATCACTTGAAACGAACAGTTATTAAACAACCTAATGCCTTTAGGTCTGAAAGAGCTAAACCATTGAAATCTAAGCTTACATCCCAAGTTGATAATAAGTCTGTTTTGTCAAAACCAGTCACTTCATTGCCTAGTTCAGATATGATGAATCCCAAACATAGGACTAATGGTCAACACTCACAGATCAGAAATGCAATAAGTTTAACTAGGTCTCATGCAAAACATCATCTGACAGATCAATCCCCTAAGAAATTCTCTGATCACAAAAGGACAAATAGTCAAAACAAGGCTGTGCACTCATTTGGTTCAACTAACTGTGGTTTCAAATGGATTCCCACTGGCAGATTATTTAAGTTTACAGGACTTAAACGAACTTACATTCCTAGATCATGCCTCAAGTGGATTCCCACAGGTAAACTTTTCAAGAATATAGAACCTAATAGGATCCCCATTAATGATACGTCTGGATTATACTGTGATGCATCCAAATGTGAGACTAAACATGTCACTAACCCTTCTATGTACAAGTCTACATGTGCTTCAAGTACAATGTGCTCTCAGTCTTTTTCAGGTACAATGCTCAACTCAATCAGGAACTTCATGACTTGGTTCCCCTCAGATATGAACATAGCTCATTCAGGAGCTATAGCTTGCCAGAGTTGATGTACTTCTTACTTTGACTCCTATTCATTTTGAATCAGGACTCGCTCTTTTATATATTTGTGTATTAAAAAAAAAAAAAAAAAAAAAAAAAAAAAAAAAAAAAAAAAAAAAAATTTACACAATTTTAAAATATTTTTTTGCACCAATTTTAAAATTTTTACACAATATTTCTTTATATTCTAAATTTTATCATTTTCCTCAAACTAATAAAGAATATACTCCTTGTTATCGATAACATCTACGGTTCTAGAAATGTCATTCAATAATGGCACGGGATCATAGATGAAGTTCGAACAAATGTTATATTCTTGGTGTTATAATGGGATTGGTTAATATCAATCAATGATCTTTGATGACATTGATTGAGGGGGAGATTAGTTTTATATGCCATTGGCTCCTGTGCTGGTTATGATGTTTGCTTATTTGTATGTTGTGGTGGTTTCCTGCTTGTGTGACTAACTGGTTATGCTTTTGTAATATCGTGTTATGGTGTTTCTCTCTGTTATAGGTTGTGGTTGTATCTTGCTCATGTGATTTTCCTTGTGTGCCTTCGTTTTAAGTGCCTTACTTAGCTTTAAATGCTTATGTGTTTAAATGTTTAATTGATTCATGGTGATCAGTGTGATAATCAATGCTAGAGACGTTGTCTATAATCCGTGTTTGCGACTTACCACTCGTTCATCAATACCATAGGGACCAAACTTGTCATATAGTGAAAGTTATGTTGCATTAGCGAATTACCACACCTCATGTTAAAACCACAAGGACCAATTGTGTCATATTGCCTAAGATTGTTTGTATACCCCTAGCGAATTACCAGTTAGCGAGTTACCATTTTTACCAAACAAGTTTTTTCTCTCCTTCGTTTTTCTTCTCTTCGTCATTTTGCTCATCCTAGCGACTTAGCAAGAGGTTTGCCTCGATTCCCTATTAACTTTGTTCTCTTAAGCATTTGTGTTAAGCTTCTAACTTGTCCTTATTTCCAGATCCTTTCGAGCTCGTGATTTGTGACTATTTGACTCCCACCTAGGTTCGATTTGTCATGTAATCGTGTTTGTGTTGCTTTTATAATGATTGAACGTGTTCAAATTGTTTGGAATATATTGATTGCTTGATAATTTAACTCCGTGATCTGATGTATGGTTAAGCGGATTGGACTGTTGGGTTTATGTTAGGAGTGTTCTTGCTGGCGATTTAACTTGTTCTTGGTAGCGACTTAGCTTGTATGTTCTTCATGGCGAGTTAGCGCTCTATTAGCGATTACGTGTTTGTAGCGAATTAGTTCACCATATTCTAGCGACTTGGTTAGCGAGTTAGTAGTTAGCGACTTGTATTTACAAGTTAGCGAATTAGTAACCTAGCGACTTGGTTAACTGATTTGTAGCGACTTGGTTTAGTTACTGTTCATGGCGACTTGTCTTTACAAGCTAGCGAATTAGCATAGCGACTTAGAGTGCTAAACTATTAGCGACTTGTCTGTGGCTCTAGATGGCAACTTGTCTTTACAAGTTTGCAACATTGTTCACTTTCATGTTGCGAATTAGTCTTAGGGTCAAGGGTTTTTAAAATGATCAAGGGTTTATTGCTAAAGGTGATCTCATTCTCACAATACTTAGGATCTCCTAATTCAACTTCTTGTGTCAACATACTCCATGTAATCTGCTATGACATGTCTGTTTGGGCAAAAGGTACTTGGTTTCTCTCACGACAACCAAATGTTTCCTTTTCCTCATGCATATGTGTTATATCACTTCTACGTTTGTATCTTGGCTCATGTCATGATCCCTTTACAATGCACTCTTTTGCCTATTAATCCCTTATCAGCTCGTCATGTGATTATTTGTCTGTAAGATTATACTTCATTGAAATATCTCACTTATAAAAGTTGTCATATATTTGAAAGTTGTCATATATTTGAAACCTATGCCACTCTATCTTTCTCTGTATGTGTTTTGGGGACTCCTTCTGAGTTACTACTTCTATGTGTCTATGTCATAAGGGTGCTCTCAATGTCGTCTCATTTATCATTTATCTAACCTGTTCCCAATCATTACTGTTGATTGTATGATTACTCAGACCATCAATGGCAAGTTCATTCCCAGAAAAGAGCGTTACCCCTTCGGCATCATCCAAAGTTCTCTCAGACGAAGAAATCCTTCCCAGGAGTCAATGGGCTGTTATTGGAAAAAGCAACTGTTATGTGGACCTACAAAGGCTTCAACAAAATCCGATACTCAAAGTTTCTATTGACATCCTCAAAAACACAAACTTCTTCGGAGCAATTACCAAGCAATGCTCAATTCCGACCATTTACATTCAACAATTCTGGAACACCGTTCAATGGGACAAAATCACAACACTATACTCTTGCAAACTGGATGATAAGGAGTTCACAATTGATTCTGATGTTTTGAGCAAGGCTCTTGGAATCACCCCATGCAACCCTGACTTTCGTTCTGAATCTCCACCTGGTGCTGACGATCTGATTGCCTTTCTAATTGGGTTAGGTTATCAGAACAGTATTTCAAGAGTATCCGACATCATCACCGGACACATGTATCAACCCTGGAGAGCTATTACAACCATTCTTAACTTGTGCTTGTCTGGGAAAACTTCAGGGTTCGATAAAGTGAGAATTCCTATCTTGTAAATCCTATGGGGAATCGTTAATAGGGTTGATGTGAATGTCTCAGATCGTATTTGGGAAGAATTTTCGTTATCAATGAACACATTCATATCTGACAGAATCAATTTCCAGAACAAAGCTCAAGGCCGAAAGAAACAGAACAAGCTTGTAATTCCCAGCATCAGATTCTCTAAGCTTGTTATCCAGTACTTACAACAAACCCACAAATTCAATCCTAGGAGTGAATCAACTCTACATAAGGCAGAAGATGAATATGTCTTGGGAAACCTGAAATATGTTCCTAGAGGTATGGACAATGAACTATTTGGATTGCCAATTCCTGACTGTCTTCTCACAGAAGATATCAAGAAGAAGGACTACTTCAAGCAATACAAGAAAAGAGCAACCAAACTCTCTGCTGATGTCACACCATCTCCTCTACAACCAAATGCTCCCATGACCAAGTCAGCCTCATAAGCATCCTATGCCTCTCTTCCTAAAAAGAGACTTGAAAGGTCACAACAGTCAGACACCACATCCAAGAAGCAGAAAGTAAAAAGGAAGAAAGTGGAAAAGGAATTTGGTGAAGTTACTGAGGTACCAAGGAATATTACCAGGTTAACTGATGAAGATGATGCTGATCTACAACTTGGGATCCAACAAAGCCTTGAAAGTCAGAATGTCAAAGCACCCGTAGGTGGAGTTGTGTTAAGAGAACCTGTTCAACTACCTCGACAAACAACCCCAATTACACATGACAAGGGTAAAGGGGTTGCAAGTGTTGAAACTGAACAAGCTGCTCACATGCTTTTAACTATCTTATCATCTCCATCAAGCACCACAAATCAATATGAGCTGAAGAGAAGAACAGAATCATCTCATGCAAAAGAACAATCTGGAGTGGACAAAGTGCCTGAAACGTTTAAGGAAACTCCTACACTTAGTGAGACTCAATCTGGCTTGAATGTTGACGCTCTGGTGCAAAAAGGCTCGCAGGAAAACCTTGAGACAAGACCTGATGAGACCTTGAAGATGGATGAACCAAATTTGTCTACTGACTCTCTATCCTCACTTAAGAATCTCGATGCAGACTTCTCTTTTGGAGACCAATACATTAATGACAAACCCCTAGATACTGCACAATCCATGTATACTGTCAGCATTCAGCAAGACACGTCAACCATTCCTCCAATGTCAGCTTCTTCATTATCAACTGCACTTCCACCTCCCATACCAACTCAATCAACTGTACAAACACCACCAACATCGTAACCAACTCCTGATCCTGTCATTATAGTTGCTGATGTGGATGCTCTACCAGTTTCACCTCCACAGATTCTCACCTCTGATCAACTACTGGATAAAGCCATAAAAAGGATAGAAGCTCTGGAAAGGCAACTTCCTAAATCTGTTGATTCTCTGGTGGATCGTGTCTATAGATTGGAGCACCTCAACTTCAATGAAGGGGTTACTGCCGCTATTGAAGGAGAAGTCAAGGATGCTGTGGAATGGGCTATGGAGGCTCCACTTCTTAGACGATTCAAGGACCTTCCTATCACAGATATGAGAGCTGCTCTGCTTGAAAAAATGTATGATGCTGAAGAGGACAAGCATGAGGTTCACAAGAAACTCTATGAGGCACTTGAAGAATCCATTAAATTCGACAATTATGAGCAGTTTATGATTGACGTCGGGGAAAAAGAAGCTAAAAAGAAAAGGAGAACAATTGTGATGGAAACATTGATGAAAAACCGCAATGATCCTCATCCACCTCCGCCACCAACGGGGGGCGCTGGAACTTCTAGAGCTGGTAATCCCTCTACAACAACCAACACACCTCCACCACAACCACCATCATCACCGCCAAAACCTTCTAATCAATCAGAAGCTACAAAAGAACAGAGTACCAAGAAGAAATCTGCTGCCTGGACGACGGTTGATTCAAGGTTCACGTCCACATCCACCTCAATTCCTGATGATCAAATGGTTCACGAAGAGTCTCAAGTCATGGCTGACTCAGAACCAGATGAAGATGATGCATCGACGAAGCATATTCCTAAGCCATCAGAAGATTGGTTTGATACTTACATGGCTGGGAATCGCACTAGCACTTCCAGGGTAGCACCTTCAAGAGACACAATTCAAAGCTGCATTGTGGAAGATAGACCTCCTTCTCCTGAACCCACATGGACCATCCCAAAGTCTGACTCTATGATTCCTGACAACAATTGGGCATCAGCTATCACCAATAATTATGAAGTTCCAGCTGAAGACTCTCTTCTGCACTACACTGGTGATATGGGAAGTTTTATTAGATGGTTTTGTGAGCGGAAGAGTATCTCATTCATAACTCCAAGAGATCTAGAAGGACAAGCTTACGAAATTGTCAAAGTCTTCCATTCTGATGCAAATCATCTTCAATATCAGATGGAAGAATGCCATAAGATGCTGAATGACTAAGTCAGTGAGCAAATCAGTCGCTTCAATGTCAACAAATCTCTTCCTCTTGGTGGTGAACCTGGTCAGATAACCATTCAGGCTGAATTCTTCTTCAATCACGACTTGGACTATCTGTGTGCTCGCTCTGCTGAAAGAAGGCCTGCTCTATCAATATCAAAGATGAAAGCTGCAACCTACTCTGATCAGGGGCTTGAACAGATGGTTCCTGATCAATTCTGGGCTGCTGAAGAACAAAAATATGATATTGCCGCTTCTTATGGTATTTCTCACTGGTGGTTCAAAAAGAAGAAGTTCTACATCGAAAGACATGGTGCTGATAAAAGACGCAATGATGTCAGATCTAAGCTGCAAATCTTAAGTGTTGTTAGTGTAGAGATCTTCCCTATCTATGGATATGAGTACTTGAAGAAGATTGTCCTTAAAAGAGCTGACTTCAAAGTGTATACTATTGAAGAGAACGACTTCAAACATCTTCTGCCAAATGATTTCGAAGATCTCTATCTCTTAAATCTTCAAGGACACCTTGAGCATTTACCTGTCCGTGAGAAAAAGGCCCTCTCTGCAGCTGTCACTCTTTGGATCAGGGGCTTAGTCATTTGAAAACGAGTTGAGGACTTTCAGCTTGGCATTGAAAGCTACCAAACCAGGATCAACCTTACAAGTCCTCAATGGAATGCAACTGGGCATGAATTTCATCGAGAATACAAAGTCCTTGACACCCCTAGAGCCGTCATCTTCACCGACAGATATGGATCTCGTATGCTTATGCGTCTATGTGAACTCTACAAGTTTAGTGATGGTACGCTCAAATTGGTCGAAGAAGAACTTGACACCAGAGTGAAAGAAGCCAAACTTGATATGAAATCTTGGATTAAAACTATTTTTTGGACTGATGATGACGTGAAGAGATGTGAACATTTCATTGCTGCAATCAGACGAAGACTCAAGACACGAAGGATCTTCCGCAGCCTTGAAAGTTTTGTTGGTGGAAGGCTTCGTGATGGTCACTACAAACTTCTTCAGAGGACTGAATGAAGACTTGTTCGGGGTGCTGTTTATGGTGTGTTTTTAACTATGTGTAATATGTGGTGTAATAAATATGAACAACTGTAATACATGTAATAGTGCTAGGATTTGTACTGTGGTTTCCCCTTGTAAAAAGGGAAACATCTGTGTTGTCCATTTTTTTTCATATAAAATCGGACACATTTTTCTCCTACAAATATTTTACCTCATACATATTTAAATCACTTGAGATCCAAAATCTCAAAGGATTTAAGATTTTTGATCGGGGGAGAAAATGTGATATAAATATGAAAGATGTTAAAAGATATGATGACCAATTTTTGTGCAAACTTCTCTCTTATATGTGCTAAACAATTTTCGAATCTCGAAGCATATATTAAGGGGGAGAACTCTCTTTGCAAATTCAAGTCATCAGGGTACACAACACTTAAATCTTTGCAAATTCAACTTTAAATTTTTCTAAGGTACCTTGATCATATGGCTTCTAATCCTTTGATGATAAAGGGTTTCCTCTAGTATGTGCAAAACTCTTTTCAAACCTCGAGGCACATATTGAGGGGGAGCAAATTTATGGAAACCTCATCCTTCCCGGAAATGCTATATCTACTTGAGTTGATGTGGGAAGTGATGTTGATATCTTTTAGAAAATGGTAATCAAAGAAGTTAATTCTTTCTCTTGCCTCCGTGTGCAAAACATTTTCAAATACTTGATGCACATGTTGAGGGGGAGTTCTGGTTCTAAAAATATCAAAAACAATTCAGGTACAAAATGCTTTGATAATATATCACAAGTATCTGAATTGATTTTCAAATGGTTTTCAATTGGATCCAATGGCAGATGAACAATACCAAATTGACCGACCCACTTTACTTTATGAACGGTGATATAAGGATGATAAGGTTAGGTATGTGTTCCCATGATCCGCCAGAACCGGAAGGATCTACCCAGGGACAATCCACTAGTTAGTGTAGAAGTCCTTAGGTATGATGATAAAAGGAGAAAAATGAGATATGGGAAGAGTGCGGACTAAGACTGAGCTAGTACTGGAATAAACCCAACAAGGTTCTAGCTATGAAGTCTCGGTAAGCACTGAAGGGGTTGAAGAATTAAAAAGAATTGAATGAGGAAAGGGTGAAAACAAATAGCCCTCCATTTATTCAACCTTAGGGAAGAAACCGGGTTCAATTCATATGCTACTGATGGTAACATCGGTATTGAAGACAAGACGTCATGGACCCAGTGACGCACTGCACTTCAACTTTCCAAACCACTCAAGTTCCTCTTAAAAGGACTTGTTTCATTCTCACGGGGAACCGACATTATCTATCGACTTTCTCTTAGAGATGGTTGATATTGAAGAAGGAGACCCTCTCCCTAGTCTCCGGCACAGGATCCAAATATGCACAAAATTGAGTCTAGAGCCACGAGATCATCAATAAATCTCATTAGGACACTTTCAATGAAGACTCTCTGTTTCACACAATGTGGAAAGAGAGATTATATCTTGAGTCCTACGCATTATCCTGGTGGTATTGCCAGAACATCTGAGTGATGTGTTTACATATTCACTATGAAGATGGAAAGCCTTCTGGAGCCAACATCAAACAAGCTCCTGGTAGGTGGCATGTGAGATCTATTATATAGATCAACCATGTGACAACTGAACAGAAACAATGGGGCGATTCAATCTCTTGAATCAATCCTGGTTCAGGTTATGGATTGACGGATACCTTTGAAAAACCGGTCTTTGTGCTTAACAACTCTATTATTCAGTACATCGACCGTGTACTCATTTTTCAAACCAAAAGGTGTTTTTATGATTGATAATTGATTTTCAATAAAACCTTCGTTGTAGTGCAAAAACAATTTTCTATTGAGCAATACACGATTGTTATTCAAATCTCTTTTTATTAATCAGTGGACTTAAAATTCGCTGGTTCACTCACTCCGTGTTGTCTTCTTTGAGATGTTCCGGTTTGAGAACAGCTAGAGCAGCTGCGAAACCCTGTCAAGGAAATTCTTCGGAATTATACCTGATCACAGGCAGTACATGTACTGATCAACGGGGAACCGTGGGCCGTGTACCTCAATTCAACGAAAGTGATCAAAGACACTTTCGTGCGATTTATTGCTGACTGTTGTATGCAGGTACACCCGACGTTTGCAGCTGATCAGAATGAAGCGGTCAATCCATAGCCGCATGCTCACTCATCACATTCATCTCAAAAGAAATCATGATTAGTGTGTCAATGACTCTGATATTTTCACTCCATGCTTCTGCTACGCTGCTGCCAATATCATGATTCAACAAATACTTCCGCTACTCTGATGAGAAGATATCATGATCCAAAATGTGAGCATGTCGGTTCTAAAGTCACAACTTCACATAATACCAACACCACAAAGGATGTCTCAGAGATTGATGATAGCTGATGATCTCAAAAGTTGGCTCCTAATTCTTATCTCATGGATCATTAATGACCTCCACTTAAAGTACAAATCTGTGCAGACTTTGAAGTTGCACTACTTTTGCACAAAGATTGCGATGTTGAAATTGTTTTGTCTACGAGCTCAAGAACAAAGTCAAGTATAGAATGCTAGGATTTGAAATGTAAAACATGGGGTGACCTCCCTTAGGGGGAGATTGTTAGGAATTAGAAAATTCCAGTATTGAAGAGTCGGTCACCCCAACTATTATCTAGCATAAGTTAGCTCGTAGACTTATCGTTGGTTACTTATTTATGTAGTTATTTAGTTAGTCAGTAGCGTAAAATAGTTTAGTGCAACACCGTGGAGGAAGGATGGGTCTTTACCCACTGTATCCCTTATCCACAGGCCGTCAGGAGGTCGTTTAGTTTGTAACCTATAAATACCCTCTACCTTGCAAGGTAGAGGGTTGGATGTTCTTTGGTAATCTAATATTCTACAAGTTTCTCTTACTAGAATGTCCCACTCTTATCTCTCTAAAACCATCTATGTGCTCATTGTGTTAATGTTGTGATGTGTATGTGAAATCCAATATCCTACAGTAGACCACAAAATCTTCCACTCCATCGGGTAGAGCTAAGATAGGAGCTTCACAAAGCTTTTGTTTCAAGAGTTGAAAGGTTAACTCTTGTTCTTCACCCCAGTCAAAATTCTTCTTTTTATGGGTTAACTCTGTTAGAGGTTTAGCGATTTTCGAGAATCCTTCGATAATAACCCGCAAGACCCAAAAATTGGCGTATCTCGGTAGGGGTAGTAGGGGATGACCAATATTTGACAGCTTCGATTTTTGAAGGATCAACATGAAGACCATTACTATCTATCACGTGACCAAGGAATTGAACCTTTCGAATCCAGAAGTCGTACTTGAAAAACTTAGCATACAGTTCTTCCTTCTTGAGTAGCTCTAGGATAGCTTTCAAGTGTTTCGCATGCTCTTCCTTGTTGCGGGAATAGATGAGAATGTCATCAATGAACACAATCACAAATTTGTCCAAGTAAGGTTTGCACACTCGGTTCATTAGATCCATAAATACCGTCGGTGCATTTGTCAAACCAAATGGCATCACTTGGAACTCATAGTGGCCGTATCGTGTTCGAAAAGCAGTTTTCAGAATATCTTCTTTTCTAACTCTCAGTTGGTGATAACCAGATCTCAGATCAATCTTTGAGTAGATGCTTGACCCTTGCAGTTGGTCAAACAGATCATCAATCCTAGGCAATGGATAGCGATTTTTCACCGTTAGTTTGTTCAACTCTCGATAATCGATGCACATACGGAAAGATCTGTCCTTCTTTTTGACAAATAAGACCGGAGCTCCCCAAGGAGAAGAACTCGGTCGAATGAATCCTTTTTCAGACAGTTCTTGGAGTTGGTCAGACAATTCTTGTAGTTCAGAGGGTGCCAATCTATAAGGTGCTCGTGCCACGGGTGCCGCTCCCGGCACTAACTCGATTTGGAATTCTACTTTCCGAATCGGAGGAAGGCCAGGCAAGTCTTCAGGAAATACTTCGGGAAAGTCCCTAGCCACGGGGACGTCTTTTTGTTGTTTCTCATCGGCTTCCTTCTTTTCTGTTACTTGTGCTAGAAAAATGTGGCATCCTTTTTCTATGTACTTTGCAGTTTTAACGCACGAGATGATATTCAATCGGGTCTTACTACGATTACCCCGAATGATTAGAGTTTCGCCATTGAGAGGAATGTGAACGACTTTCTCGTCACAAATGAATCTTGCACTATTCTTGGATAGCCAATCCATGCCAATGACAGCATCGAAGCTACCAAGTTGGATAGGCAAAAGGTCTATATCGAACGGGTGATCTGATAAAGATAGGTTGCAACCTCGAAGGATAGTGTTAGTTCCTACTATTTTTCCATCGGCTAACTCTACTTCATAAGTGGTATCTAGGGTAGTTGGTGTGACTTTTAACAAAGGTGCAAACTTAGAAGACACAAAGCTTTTGTCGGCTCCAGAATCAAATAACACTTTAGCTAAATGATGATTGAGTGAAAACGTACCCGTAACGACGTCCGGGTTTTCTTGTGCATCCCCATCTCCTAGCACATAAGCTCTTTCTCTAGCAGGGTTGTTGTTGTTGTTGTTGTTCCCGTACAGTTTTGGGCATCTACTCTTGACATGCCCAACTTCTCCACATCCAAAGCAAGTTATTCCCATAGGTTGGAGGTTACTTCCGGTAGCAGGGCTTCGGCAATCCTTGTGAGTATGACCCACCTTGTTACACTTCCCACACTTAATAGTACAACGTCCCACATGATGCAGGTTGCATCGAGTGCACAAAGGGTGTGATCCAGCATAGCCTCTTCCAGTGGCGGGAGTAGCAGCATAAGCCCGCGCAATTTCTTGCCTACGGTTTTGTTGATTGTGGTGGTTGTTTCGGTTTTGGTGGTATGAGTTGGGATTGTTGTTGCGGTGTTGGTTATGATTGTTTCGGCCTTGATTGTTGTTGTTGCGGTTATTGTTGTGATAGAAAGAGTTGTTATGATGGTAGTTGTTGGAAGTGTTGCCTCGACGGTCATCAAATTTCCTTTTGTTGTCGTTACCGCCTTGTACGGGTCCATGTTTCAGGACTTGATCCATGAGTTGGTAGGAAATTGTGATCACTTCTTCCAGAGTCTTGGGCTTTGATGCAGTAACATTGCCCTTATTGCTTCGAGGCAATCCCCTTATGAGGTTGTCCAGCAACTTGACATTATCAAAAACCATGGATGGGCATAAAGCTTTCAATTCTTGGAAACGCTTGAAGTAGGTTTTGAGATCATTACCCTTAGTAGTTAGATGATAGAACTCATCTTCCAGTTTCTTGATCTCGGTCCTTGGGTAGTATTGCTTCATCATCAATTGCTTCAGTTCAGTCCAAGTGGTTTTGTAAGCTTCTTCCATGCCAATAGGTTAGGCATAAGCTTTCCACCAAAACAATGCATCTTCTAGTAGAGTACCAGTAGCAAATTTCACCTTGCAATCTTCCGAGCAATCACTTAGGAGAAACACAGTTTCGGATCTTTCAAACCAATGAATAAGGCCAACAGCGCCTTCGGTTCCTTTGAAGAAAGTAGGTTTGCAATTCATAAACTCCTTGTATCCACATTTGCGATTCACAATAGTTTCATTCCGATTGGCTCGATTCGCGGCTTCATTTGTTTGAACCGCCTCAGCAGGTGGTGCAACGAAAGCAGCACCAATCTCATTAGTAACCGTTCGCCGAATTGCATCAGGGGTCATCTCAGGAGTTGGAGTAGGGGTAGATCTCGTTCTTGCCATTTTTCTAAATACATTCACTCAGATTTTAGAATCATTCAACATAAGTGAGAATTATTACAAAAATGATTTCATAATAGTCAAGATCATCACATTATATTAATAGAGTATAATCATCAAAAAAAATCACAATATGTTAGAACCACATAAGAGAATATATATATAAATGATCACTTCGATTCATATAAATCGATGCATAAGAAAGATCACCGTACATAAGAACATAAGAAAAACAACCATAACGTCATAGGTCCATCATCCATACATAGTGATACGATAACCATACAATGTCACATCAATAGCTTGTTCGATAGTTTAACAAAACATGCGAATACAAAGCCTCTATCAGTGCCACAGGCGGCAGGCTAAAATACTAGTAGACTAAGTAGGTGAATCTCCAATCTACGGGCTGTCGGGTGTGCCACTCACTCGACGCTGCAAGTCATGAACAAGCTCAACCAAGTCATCCATCTCCCTATCTCTCGCCTCTAATCTCTGCTCAAGAGTCGCAGTACGCATCTCCATGATCACCATCTGCTCAGACTGTCGATGTACAACTCCCTCCAGCATCTTAACTCTGTCTAGCAACTCCAATCTCTTCGACTCCATCCTCCGCTCCAGAACTGTCACTGCCTCACTAGCTCGCTCAGACTGAGTACCAATCCTATCAAACACCTCCTCTATCGCGATCCTCCCGAAAACGAGGTTATCGACCTCCTCCTCAATACTCTCAATCTGAACCAATGGAACCTCATCGACGTATGACATAGCCTCCTCAAGCTGATCCTAAAATCACAGAAGTTGTGCAGCTAATAATGGAACGATGTGGTGAAGAGGTTCTCCCATAACAGGAAGAATCTCAGCAGTAGTAAACAAATGATCTCCAAGCTCCATAGCACTCGATGAACCCTCCTCTAACCTCCATCGACTAATGACCGGCATCAAGAAAGACCAACGTCTAGCGTCAACTCTCCTATAGGGCCCCGGCTCACAGGTACAGGTCACAGCATAATGATATGGGTCGGAATGTGAAGGTGAGAAATGGACCCTCTCCCTAAGGGATATCACAGGCTCAGTATGCATCACCAACGGTGATGATGCACGGGATGGGGACAAAATGGGTATGGTAGTGTTCTGGTAGATGAAGGTGGTAGGGGGAGGTAGCGGTGAAGTAGGTATGGGTGATGATGTAGGTGAAGCTGGGGGTGGGAAAGCCGATGATGATGGTATGTCAGTAGGTGAAACAAAGGTGGTGGGTGCCTTCACTCGTTTCCGAGCGGTATGTATGAAGATTGCACCATCCTTATGGTATCGGAATGGCTTGCCGAATGGCGCAGGCTCGTAGGGTTTGAGAACCCTAGCTCGCTTTCGCCTTCGACGAATAGGTAGTGATGAGTGAAAAGTGGTGTAGGACACAGAATCAGTGTGTGAAGGTATCTGAGATACAACGTCCGAAGGGGACAGCCACTGTTGTGACTCAAGGTACTGATCATAGGTAGGAGGGCTAAAAACATGCAAACGCTCAGGTATGACCAAGGCAGGTGGAGTAGCAGCGACCTCACCCTCCTCAAAGGGCTTAGTCTCTCCAGATGTCATAGTTGTGGACCTAGGTGCGAGAACAGCCGGTGTCAGGGGCACGGTATTAGAGGACATGGCGTCCTCGATCTCAGTGTCAGAGGTCAGATCAATGGGGTGTGAAGCAGAAGACATGGTATTGTAACAACCCAAAAGAAAATATGCATTTATAAGTATAAATAGTGCCATGCAGTAAATAAGAATTAGTTAGTTGTGCATAATCTGCCACGCAAATCTAAATGCCTAACTAGATGAAAGTTAACATTATAAATTTTTATCATGCAAAGTTTTACTAGTCATGTATTATCCGCTAAGCGAATCTCCTACATGTTATCGGTATGAAGTAGGCGCGGAGGACGTGGAGTGGTGGTGTAAAACGGTCCATTTGAAAACGTGGTTATAGTCCAGTTTGTTTTAAAAATACAAGTTGGTTCTCTATAACCTAGGCTCTGATACCAATCTGTAACACCCTCAAAATCGTAATGTGACAGCGGAAGGCTACTTGGGGTATTACTTAGAGGATCATAGTCATAAGTCATAGAAAACGACTCTAAAGAGACGTTTTTAAAAAGAGATTGTTATCATTTCATAAAAATGCAATGCTTTGGATCACAAGAGAAAATACCGCAAGTTTTGAAGTTACACAAAAGATAAATCAAAGTTTGAGAAATGATAACTTTATTTAAAACACCACTTCCAGCATTCCATTCTGTACACTCCGCACCTTCAAGATTTTCCTAATTAGTACCTGAGATAAACATGCTTAAAAAGATCAACAAAAATGTTGAGTGATATTCATAGGTTTAATAAATGGTTGAACACAAGTACGAGATGATAATTGCTTCGAAGACAATTACCATAGAAAACAGAGATTATTATTATGCACTAAGCTCATGACACCAAACTAACTGCATACACCTAATTACTGGTGTAAGTAATAAAATTGCCCCCAGATGAAATTGCCAATTCCATAGATAACCAAATATGGCGCACCCCGGTTATTTCCGATAACCGAGTCGGGGTCGTTAATTCCCATTGTACTATCCATAATATTTGCGTTCACTCGCAAGTGATTAATGGTTCATGATAAAAGGGACTTTTGGCAGGCAACTTAGGCTATAATAATAATGATTCAGGCAAGCATACATTTTAAGAAAAGACTTGTGTTCTAGTTTATAGCATGCATCTCCCTCGCGGGGGTTGAAAAAAAAGTAAAAGATAGGCTATGAACTCACCTTAGCAAAAGTATCCGAGTAGTGTAAAGATCAAGTAGTAGATGCACGAAGTACCGTCACGCAACCAATAATTAGTGTACCAATACTTTAATTAATACGTTTGTATTTTAAATTGATAATATTTAAATATATCAAAAGTTAAGTTGTTGATGCTTGTGCGGCAGTGTTTACGTTTAAATGATGTATTAAGTGTCGGTTTCCATCGACTATAGGAGAGGTGTAAGTATATAGAGGATGATGAGAATACGTCAAGACAAATAAGTCGTAGATTCATTGATAACTAAGAGACATTAGATGGAAAATTCTTCATGGTAACGTATTTGTGTCATAAGTCGTCGTTTTAGAATGTGAATGTTTACATATGAGTGTATATTGACTAATAGGAGTTATATGTTATTTATAAGGGAAAATTAGTCAAATAGACCGCGCGCCCTGATGCATATCACTTTATGGACCACGCCCTTTTAAAATTCGAAAATAGACAAGTTGCCCTCCGCTTTTTTTTTAACCAACCAGGGGTTGCCATGTGTCCGACAACTTATGACACAAGTACGTATTTTGCAAGAAATTGTAAGGTATTGTTTTTTGGGCAACTTGTATTTATATACAAGGATAGTTTGGTCATTTTATATTTTTCCTTTTGAGCGGGATTTCTCCCCCATTCTTTTTTTTTCACTTTGCATTCTTTTTTCAATTTTTCCCATTTCCTTTTGAGCGGGATTTCTCCCCCTTCTTTTCATCATTTTACTTTCTTTTTTCTTTTCACCTAGAACACATAAACAGGTGTGGTTCATGTAATAAAAATTAAGTTTATCACTTTTTATATGTTTCCAATTGGACGGATTGAATATGAATATCTTTTAACAAGAAACAGGTATGCAGACTTTCTCTCTAACATTCATTTAATCATAAAATTCAAAGTGTTAATGGTTATTGGTCCAGTTTTAACAGATCCAATGCCACCGTTGAACGGAATAGATCCGATGCGTATCTGTACATTTGATGACGACGGTGAACGGGACAGTGAACGGATCTGAGTAGGAAGAAGCATCACTTCCTGACCCCCGTCTTATATTTTTTTCGTCAACACGTTCCTTTGTTAGGCTTTTTTACAGGATTCTGACCCAATAAAATAAACCATAAAGAGTTTAATTGTAATGATTGTGTTATTTTGTGGTAAGTGTGATTAGGGAATAGAGGCATCAGATGATGGTGTGCTTGGTGGATATGCACAAGTGAATGAGCCTGATATTATTACTAGTGAAAGTTTTTTAAATACTCTTTTGAAGGAGTTTTTTCCTAACAGTGGTAAAAATCAGCATCTTGTTGCTCTTGGTTAGTTCTCTTTAACTTTTCTATTTTTCTCCTTTTAAAGTTATGTATCAGGTATGATTATGTTTGGGATAGTCGATATAGTTGTTGTCTATTGGGGTGTTTGGTATTATTGCGTTTATCAAGTACAGCTAGGCAGTTTGAGTGTTTGGATGAAGAGAAGTGCTTATGAGTTATGCCTGTGTTCTTATTTTAGATTGGAATAAGGTGTTTTTAATAAACAATTTTGAATGTGTTTATTATAAACTGATATTTTTTTTGTGGCTGAAAATTACAAGTTTACTCTTTGGGTCATTTTCGGTAAGCTGATTATCATCTGCTTTTATTTGTATTCTTGTCTCCCCTATTAATCTCAAGTTAAAATTTATGTTCATTAAGATTCTTACTGCTGTATTATACTGCTTCAGATTGTGGTTCGGGTATTGGGAGAGTGACTAGGAATCTTCTTATCCGATACTTTAATGAGGTAATGACTTTCTTACTTTTCGTACATCATAGAGATGTCTTTAGAACAATATTTATGTAAAAAAAAGTATGAACACTTCTCTGTCACAAGTAACTTGAATTTAATTGCTTCTAGGTTGACCTTCTAGAGCCTGTGTCACATTTCTTATAGGCTGCTCGTGAGAATCTGTCTCCCGAAAATCTGTCTGTCTCAGAAGACCACAAAGCTGCCAACTTCTACTGTACCCCACTACAGGTACTGATAAATGTAACTGTAAAGTGTAGGTGGTGTTCAAATCATGACTAATAATAGGCCTCTGAAGCTAATGCATATTGTTGCTGAGCAATCTATTGTGCTAAATCCATTGCTTTGTTACTAAATCTGTACATCCATGAACATTAAGCTCTTAACATGGTTTGCTGTTAAAAATGTCGTAGGAATTCACTCCAGATGCTGGAAGGTATGATGCCATATGCATCCAATGGTGCATCGGGCATCTTGCTGATGATGACTTTGTGTCATTTTTCGAAAGAGCAAAGGTAAATGTTACTGTACATACTTATATATCCTACTTCGCCTATCTTTTCTCATATGAGAAGTCATCTATAGAGGCCACACTTTTAACCATTTTCCTATAAGTTGATTAACTTTTGGTTTTATATCTATAATTTGTTTTTCTTTTTTCATGTAAGGCAGTAAGTATAACAACTTGTATTGTACAAAACAAGTACTTGTGACGTGATTTTGAAATTTTAAGTAAAAATTGTATTAAATAGTTTGTTAAATTTGCAAGAACGTCCTTGTGTGTCACTTCAAATTCTTAAAGTGCGTTTAGTTGGAGAAAAATTTCTTAAATTTTCTATTTTGAGTTTTGTAAAAAAAAAGAGGGGACTAAATTTTCCACAAAACATAGAAAACGTGTTCATGTGTACTACAACATAGAAATGTTAGACTTACTTTATTGCAGCATACTTTGATAGTTATTAACATATATTGTCATTCATATGTTTGAAGCTCGAAAGAATGGTAAAGTGTGTTTGTTTTAGTTTGTGCAGGTTGTCAATGTGGTATATTGCTAGTTATTAGTGTTATTTGGAGCTTGTACTTGGATGGGTAAAGTCAAGATTTATTATGTATTCGTCATATGGCCTGATTCTCAAATATAAAGGCAGATTGGAGACGGCATCAACATCAAAGGCAGTGATGCTAACGAGACTTGCAGTGACGTCTGGTGTATGTTTTACTTTCATTTCTGTTCAAGTAGCTAATAAAGTTGGCTTGTGTTATTTTAGATGTGTTTGGTTTGGTGGAATAGCCACCTACGTACGTTTATTAACGAGTACATGCATACGAGGTATGATTTTAGTAAGTTTGTTAAACTTGACTAACTTTTGTTTTGTTTTTTCAGATCAATGGTTTAGACCATGTACAGTAGTAACCCATGTAACTAGCAGTGGTAACACGATGACTAGCAGTGGAAACAAATAAAGCTAGTAGTGGTAAAGTAGTAGTGGTCGAGTAGTTAACTAGCAGTGGTAAAAGTTAACACTAGCAGTGGTTTCGATACAAGTAGCAGTGGTTACAAAAATATACTAGCAGTGGAAACGTCAACCTAGTGGTAAGAAAACGCTAGCAGTGGAAAAGAGACTATCTTGGGGAAATGACGCAAGTGGTCAAGAAAAGGTCAATATGATAATCCATCCTTCAATCGTCACGTGTTACCTTCACACCATCTTTCCTGAACGTCAGTGTTGTGTTGAACAGGTTATATTATCTGCTACTGAAGTAAAAACCCTTCAAGCAGAAGTTGAACAGGTTATATCAATGGACACAGCTCAAAAGAATTTGGAACAACAAGTAAAAGAGCGTGACGAGAAAAACTCTGAGCTTGATTCCAACCTGAACCGGCTTCATAAGCGAGCAAAACAACGAATCCAAGAGGTTCAGAAGGTAATTCTGTTTATGGGCCCTTAAAATCCAAGTCATGTCCAGTATATTACCTTAGCGTTCACATTTTTTTGTCACACTGATAATATTGGTTAAAATTTTCACTTCAGTTTAAACCATAATCCAAGCCATACCGAACTTAAATTCTATTGAGAGCAAATTATTGAAACCTTTTATACGTGCACAAAATTTTAAAATACTACTTTCTTAATGATAAATATAGTATACTTACATGACTTACCCTCAAAATACATATGCCAAAAACTTCGATATTACATTTCATAATGTGAAAGCTTAAATGGTAAATACTTGCAATCAGAACCCTATATTACTTCACCAATAGTTATGAGCCTTCAAGATCTATTTGCAATAAAATTCATTAGTTGAGTTTATGAAGCATATGGAATCAATAAAGGAAGTGTGCATAATTCACTGTGCGTACGTATGTAAGTCAGAGGTTGATAGGGTCGAGTCTGATGAAGAGAATGCGGTTGCAGTCCATGACTTCCCACTCTTTTTACATCTGGAATCTATTCTTTTGGTCAAAAATTCACACAAAAACCTCTTTGCCTTGAAGTAATATGTGTTTTCCATTTTCTGTATTCCACCTAGCTTCTGGTCTGCTTACTTGTGCAGTTGTTTCGGTATATGTATTTTCTTGTGTGAATCATTTATCTTTTTGCACCATGGGCATACTACTAGGCCATTTCCGTGCACCATTCTCTAACATTTCTGCTAAAGTTATCATTTTTGGAATTCTTGCTTCATATAACTAGAGGTGGTTAATCACCAGACTTGTTAGAGTGCCAGTTAATATTTGCCTATTAAGACCTCTCTTTTTTCATATTTGCCTATTAAGAATAGTGCTTAAGAGCCTGTTAGTGAAATATCTCAGGATCAATACATATGTGAACAATGATGTTCTTTCGAGCAATTGGTATCGGTGGGTTCTTATCTACATAAAAGTAATAAAAAGATGTAGTCAACCTTTTTTTGTTTATGAGCTCTTGGTAGCCGTTCTTGGTTAAAGAATTGTTAAATATTTAACTATGGTTACTGAATGCTCATCCCAGAACTCTTATGTTGCAGGCTTGAGGAGAATGATATTCTTGTTCTTACACCATTTGAGAAGAATCTGGATATATGGAGACAACTTTGGAGGGTTGTTGAGCGTAGTGATTTGGTGAGTTTCTATATACTTAGATTTAATTTCAAGAGAGTTTGTAATTGGGTGTCATATCATATTGTGCCACAGTGTTTGCAGCCTTTGTGATACACAATGATATAACATTGTAGAATATTTAGTTAAATTGTGGCATCACTAAGAACTCCTACATAGGCCTATGTATAATTTTGATGAACCACCTGCTGTCTCATCTACTCTAAAATGGCACAGGTTATTTTAGCCTTGACTCGAAGTTTGCCTAACATACACCATTATCATATATGTTACTGGAATATACATTTCGACCCTAGATATAGCATAAACTATATTGACTAATGATACATTTCGACCCTAGATATAGCATAAACTATATTAACTAATGAGACTTTTCTAGTGGATGGAGAATGCGGATTTCTTTGGCACGTGCTCTCTTCATGAACCCTACTATCTTGATGCTTGATGAACCCACAAATCATCTTGGTAAGTTATTGCTTGTAAAACAATCTACTTTTCTTGAAGAAAAAAAAAACATGATTTAGGAGGTTATATGAATTTAAAATACTAAGTATCCTTTTCAAGCTGGTTTTTTATTTAACTTTGCAAATTCGAGATCCATTATAACCCAAGTCGACCCATTCAATGTAGATCTAGAAGCTTGTGTCTGGCTGGAGGAAACCCTTAAAAAGTTTGAACGCATACTTGTCATGGTCTCGCACTCTCAGGACTTCCTGAACGGTGTATGCACCAACATAATCCATATGCAAAACAAGAAACTGAAGTTTTACACGGGGAATTTTGACCAATACGTTCAAACCCGATCCGAACTAGAAGAGAATCAAATGCAACAATACAGATGTGAGCAAGATCAAATCGCGTCAATGAAAGAGTACATTGCTAGGTTTGGACATGGGTCCGCTAAGCTCGCCCGTCAAGCTCAGAGCAAGGAGAAGACCCTAGCCACAATGGAACGTGGTGGTCTTACACAAAAGGTGGCACGAGACAAGGTACTCGTTTTGTTTCCTGACGTGGGTAAGCTTCTGCCACCTGTCCTACAGTTTGTTGAAGTTTCATTCGGTTACACACCAGATAACCTTATTTACAAGAAACTTGAATTTGGGGTTAACCTTGGTTCTCGTGTCGCATTGGTGGGACCCAATAGGCCTGGTAACAGTACTTTGTTGAAACTCATGACGGGTGAGTTAGTCCCCCTTGATGGTATGGGGAGACGACATAACCACTTACGGATTGATCAATTTCACCAGCACTTAGCGGAAAAGCTTGACCTTGAGATGTCGGCTTTGACTTATATGATGACCGAGTATCCAGGAAATGAGGAGGAAAGAATGAGGGCAGCTATCGGGCGGTTTGGCTGACCGGAAAAGCACAAGTGATGCCAATGAAGAATCTTTCAGATGGTCAAAGAAGCCGTGTGATATTTGCATGGTTAGCTTATAGGCAACAACATATATTTCTTTTGGATGAGCCAACTAACCATTTGGATATCGAGACAATTGACTCATTAGCTGATGCTTTGAATGATTTGGATGGTGGTTTGGTACTTGTTAGCCATGACTTTAGGCTCATAAAGTCATAAACCAAGTGGCTCATGAGATTTGGGTGTGTGAGAATCAAGCTGTGACTCGTTGGGATGATGATATTATGGATTTCAAGGAGCATTTGAGGAGTAAGTCTGGTCTAACGGATTAATGGCATTAGACCAATGTCATCATAGGCTCCATATTAAACATGGTTAAGTCACGTTGGGATCGGCCAGGTGGCTACAACAGACCCCCAAAAGCTAAAAAAGGAGCAAACACAAGAATGAAAAATACTGATATTCTACAACTATATCTAGATATGTCATATACCAGCTTTTGAATCTCTGTTATATGCTTTATGTAAATTGTCCCGTCAATTTTTAGGTATGCAGATATAGACCCATTGAGGAAGAGTTCAATTCTCTAGTTTTGCCCGAGATGCAAAAATATCTGACTGATGAGGATTACAGGTATCCTCATCTCTATGTATGTGTATATACGGTGATCATGACTGTATTATGAAAGTATTATCGATAGTTTTTTGTTATTGTTAATGTCAGTGCGGCTGTAGGATTCTATATTTTGCTTCGAGCCTTCGATCGATTTGCAGCAAACTACAACACTTTTCCCAGCCAGTTTGACGGGTAACATTTTTAATATCACTGTCAAAGACATAACTATAGCCATTATATATTGTTTTTAACTGTTACAAGTGTTGTGCAGTGCAATGGATGAGGAAATATCCAGATTGAGAACTACAGCAGTTAGCCTCCTCAATGACTTGGGCTGTAATGGCTCTACGTTGACTAAAGACCTTATTAATGAGATATGTCGTTATGGTGCTGATGAGATCCATGCAGTTTCTGCTTATGTCGGTGGAGTTGCATCACAGGAAATCATTAAGGTTATAATGCTTATTCTCGTCTTTCATTTGTTTATTTTTACTTCTCATGTCCCAGAACAATTTTTGACGTTGTCCATATGGGGATGCCACATGGTACCCGATACATAATGTCTTGTGAGTATGATTTGTTAATCGGCCGTTTTGACAACTCTTAGACTTAATGGCTTTGTCATTGACCCTCGTCATCGACATAGTTAAGGCTACTATGATAAAAGAAACAAGTTGCCCAAAAATAAGTTGCCCAAAAAACGCGACCCTTTTATCATGAGTTGTAACTGATTTTGGCCCTAGTCTCTAATGTATTATTATTTGGTTATATGTAGGTACCAAAGAGAAGAAGCAAAAAATTGAAGCTTGGGTAAACCTCTTCTTTTTTGGCGACTTCTTCTTTTTAGGCAACTTCTGTTTGGGCAACTTTTTTCTATTTGGGCAACTTCTTATTAGGGCAACTTCTTTTTGGGCAACTAGGTTGCGTGCTGTGTTTGTTAAACTAGGTTCACTTTTAGTTGTGGTATTATCAACTGAGCCAGTGTGAGTCTTACTGAAGCCGGTCAAGTTTTGCTTACTGTTGGATATTTTAGTGTAATTGGATTAACTTGTTTTGACCAATTTCATCATAATAATACATCATTTAGGTTTAGAGGTGCGGAGTGCACACCTACTTGAATTTATTATGATCTTAGGGGCGAAGCCCCTAAGGGACGGGGGTCCGGGGGCAGCGCCCCTGGTAGCAGGGTCCAAGGGGCGGCAGCCCCTGGCAGGGTCCAAGGGGCAGAGCCCCTGGCTGGGGTCGAGCTTGGAAATTTTTTATTTCCACTAAGTTGTTGTGTAAAGAATTCATGCTGAATTTTCGTTTCTGCTGCAGTAGTGTGATTCTGCTGAAGTATTATGATTCTGCTGAAGTTATGTTTGTTTCTGCTGAAGTTATGTTTCTCAGCAGATCAATTTTCGGAAATTGAGGGACATAACTTGACAACTTGGAAACCCTAAAACTGCCTTTGGCAGTTATCCCGTATGTTCATTATATATGGTTATTTGGTCGTTATTTTATGGTTAACGGTTCAAAACATCTCAGACACACACATACAGAAAATTCTCATTCTCTGAATTGTATCCGATTGAATAATTTGGTAGAACCGCCAAATTGATTTGATCTGAAAGTGATTACACGCCTTTCAGAGATTAAGTATATCCACTGGTGTTCGTTATTACCCTATATCCCCTACACTTACTAGATTCATCATCGACTTCAGCTTGTTTTGCTGCACTGAAACCAGGTGGTGGTCTGGCCTTTGCACGCAGATGAGGCATAACATCACCAAGTAATGTAAATGGTGAATCCGGTGGTGTATTTGCAAGACGCACCAACAGATCTATCCCAAAATATCCAGCCTCAAACCAGCCAATGATATCATTAACAAGTGTGGTTCAATCCCGATACAGTATGCAAATAAAGCTTGTATGTAGTATGATTTACATTATATATTTATTTAATTTATGTGACATATAAGTGTATCAATTTTCATAATCATGTTAACATTCGGGACTCAATTGTCATTGACCTTTTATGTGTTTGACAGTCTGTATGTAACAAGGAAGGGGCAGCCCGCCGCGTTGCGGCGGGTTTTGTATCGGAATTCTAATTTGCCTTGTTAGTTGGTTTTTATATTTTTTAATTAAATATAGCGCCACCGAATGTGATATATATAGTTTGTGATTTTAAGATAATATGAATAAAAAATCTGTACAAATGACAGATTTTATTGCAGCAACTGTGCAAAGGCCGTCCAAAAAATTTGTCTTGTTTTGTATCAAGCGCTTTAGCTGTACAAAGTCATTCTAATAACAAACAAAGATCATAATATATCCAGGCTTGAAAGTGAAGCCGTTTTTTATTTTTGTATTCGTATCTGCAAGAAGTCATTGTAAAAAAGAGTAACTAAAAAAATATTAAGAGATTTTAAATAATAAAAAACAAAGGAGTTAATGAATGTCCATATCAGTTAGCACTACATGTATGTGTCACATTTTTTTAATTAAGTCACTGATATTGTTAGCAGAAGACATGATGACAAACTATATATCAATTTGACATAGGTAGTTTCTCCCTTCTTTTTGCGCGAGAGCAACAACTTTTTTGCTAGTTCCTTGTCCGACGCAACCTTTTATTCCGTACTTTACGCCTAAGAAGCAACATGTTATCTGAATGAGCAACAAAGGCTTCCTAATAATTAGTATGTTGTATTAGATGACATATGTGGTACTTGCTATCTGTTCTACCACGTAATACAACAAATTGCATAGTAAAACAAAAGTATTAAATGACTAACAAAGCAGGCTTAAGATATTGATTAGTACATAGCATGTTCTTTCAGATTACCGTTACGAAAACAAATAAATCAATAGATAAACTAATAACGCAAATTTACCTATATGTTGGTGATTGTTTTTCTATGAAGATTCTGAGTCGCCTACGTCATTGTTGGTAGCACGCGAGTTCCTTGGTATAGACAAAGGCCCACAGAGCGAAAAACAATGACTGGTATTATCGCTCTCTGATTTGGAACCATCTGGATCTGTAGTACAGAAAAAATTAATGGTGTAAACATATTTACAACTGTATATAGCTAATGAAAAACTCAGATAATAAGGCAATGGCATAATTACGCATGTGGTCAGGTGAATTACAGCTGCATAGCGCGGCTGACATACCTGCAGCTGCAAACACCAGCAAACAAAATGGTGTCCTAAAGCTAATTTAAAATGCTACATGCTTGGTTTAAAATTGCGTTTTGCGATCCGATGCGTTAAAGGTCCCAGAGGCCAATGCGTGATGCGAGTTGCAAATGCGAGGGCATTTTGGACGCGATGCGTTTTGTATTATATAAAAACAAAAAGTATTTGTATGTAGTATATTAAACAAATTACCAAGTAAATATAATAAATTTACAAATAAGTCACTAAGATATAAATATAGGCCAATAATCTATTTATAAAAAAATAAGTCACTAAATCATGACGTAAAATACTTAGAAACAACATTATAAATTCCAACTAAATGTTGTTTTAAATGAAACCCTCCTCCTTTAGTTACTTTCGAATAGGATGAACATGTAACTTTATTTTTAATTTTGGATCTTGAATTCCATAATTTCTGTCTGGATCCTGTTATTGTTAGCAGCCAATGCGGTTGAACGTGAACGATTAAAGTCCGTTCTATACATACACATGATGACATGATGTTATAATGTATTAAAAGTATACTGATAAGTTATAACAGTGGCTAATAAAGTTAATTCATTAATTATTAACATATATGGTTATGTATGATCAAAGAAAAATATGAACTCTTGCGCAACATGAAGCTGGAATAAGATGATTCCTTGAGGGATTTCAAAAATCATGTTAATGGTGCATGATCAAGAACCAAAGGGTAATTTGGATGTCGTTGTTGTGTTTTTTAACGTCTTTAAATAATTCTATTTTCCAAAGTCTATTAGAAGATTCTATCTTCTTTTAAATGGTTTATATTATTCCAAAATGACCTAAATTTCATATTGTGACAATTGCGACCGTTGCTAGCATTACAAAAATGCGGTAAATTGCAGTATAATGCGAGCGCATTTTGGGATAGCATCGCATTAGGCATCATGATGCGAAATCCTAAACGCAATGCAATGTTGCGCGCAATTTACGCAATGATGCACGCATTTTTAAACCAACTACATGTATCAAGTCATAAAGTGCCGCCATCTGCCACCCATGCTGGCTATTTCTTTGAAAATAAGGCGAGCCATATAAATATAATCAGATATCAATTAAGCTAGTAAGTCCAAGATAAAGTTAAAGAAAGACTCCCAAACAATAAAAAGCACAGGCCCTTATCCAAAAATAATGATTGACGAAATAAAAGGTGGAACTTTACAAACTGCCTCATTTCATCTGATTCAAAGATTCTGTAACTCAGATGTGCAGGTTGGGTAGTGGGTCAAAAGGGGTGTTTGAATTACGGATGCTTGAATAAGGTCAATTTATCCGCTTACTCTTTTATTCGAATTTGTAAAAGCTAACATGTTCCGTTACGAAAAACTTATCAAATTCAGCCTATGTATTTATTCAGGTTCAAGAGCTCAGCCTAATAAGTTCATGAACCAAAAAAAAGGGCATAAGCTTTCCCAAAGACAAATCAGTTTGTAAGCTGGTAAAGTAAACTCATCCAAACACCCCATTAATCAGATCATAAACAAAAATCAAATAATGCATACTATTATCAGTTACAACAAAATACTACTACCGACAAAAATAGGTGGATCACATACCTTTTTATCCGACCTTGGCTACTCAATACAAAAAAGTGGGCTACTATATGGTCACAAAAAACTACATCTCAACTTTATGATCTGTCTATAACTTTTTGTACACAAATTTTTTCAAGCGGTGTGTCAAAAAGAGGTGAAAAACAAAAAGATATAAAGTCGTAGAGATTAAAAAGGAAGCAATGATTTGCTGCGTCTTCCCGATCCCAAGTACCATGAAGTTAGTTCAGTAAGCATAAAGTCCCTATACTGAAATCAGAAAGAGAAGGCGGCGTGTGATTACCGTCGACATCTTGTTGATGGTATAGATAGTGGCATGTCACTCGTTGGTGAAGACTGTCATCCTGGAGCATTCGTGGCTACAATGATTGGAACACATAATGATTAATAAAAGGACCTTGAATGGCACCTTGTGGATCTTTGTAAAAAAGAACCATGTCTTCAGGAGATGGTTGTGAAAGTATTCTTGGTTCTTGCTCTCTGTCTAAAGGTCCAGATAGTTGCCTTCTAATAACTGGATCCTCACCAACCTGCCATTTATTAGTCGTATTATTTTGAGGCTGAGACCGGCTCATGTCAGTTCTTGACCTGATGTCAGTCGGGGATCTCCCTCAAGTCATGGGAGGTTGATTGTGATCGTTCTCCAAATGATGATGATCTCCAAGCTGTCCCTGGGTGAGCTGAGGTTCCATGCACTCTTGATTCTCTAGTGCTTTCCACGTCATTGTTTCTTGCATAAGATGCCCCAAAGTCTGTTTCTGAAGAAAAAACGATAAACAGTCGGTATCTTATAACTCAAATTGGGTGCTTGTCGCCATGTTACGCGACCAAACATGGAAACCACTGCTAGTTTTAATTCGTTTCCACTGCTAGAGTTCTCGGAACCACTACTAGTGGTGTCGGGTACCACTGCTAGCTTGTCGTTTCCACTGCTAGTGGTATCGGGTACCACTGCTAGCTTTTCGTTTCCACTGCTAGTGGTATCGGGTACCACTGCTAGTGGTATCGGGTACCACTGCTAGCTTATATGGAGTACATCAACAATGGCAACAACATCTCCCTCTGCATCAAATGTTTTGCTAGTTTTAGATGCATACGGATTACATAAATCAACACAAATTGGTAGGAATGTTAAACACTTAAGCGGTATAGTGAGTATGTGGGTGAATCAACGTGGTCTTATGTTTACCATTATCAACCACTGGAAGATGTAAATACTTTCCATCATGCATGTTCTGAAGGGCATTAAGAATAGGTGTATCAAGTGTAGCACATTCTGGATTTGGAGTCATCACCTACACGGTTAAAGATTCATGGCCGAAAAATCAGGTTTCGGAAATATCAAGACGAAACATACAATATATATCACAGAAATAAGGTAATTACCTTCTCCACTAAGATCAATTCCGGACGAAGATCCTGTGCTATCATTGTCATTAAGATATCCTTGGATCTAATATAAGTGAATAAGCATGTTATGGTGTTGTTTGTATTTCCTTATTAAGGTACAATGTTAGATAACCAAGACTTACGTTAAAATCCCAACTGGCTTGTTATCAATAGTTGCAACAGCAGAGCTCGTGTTTTCGGGGCCACTATAAAGGAACTTCTCCTAAAGTCCTAATATAAATATTACTAACCAACAATTAGATATCATAGATAGTAATATAATTAACCAACAGATAATCAAAGTGGTTTATTACTATTTCAATTCTGCTAATGGCAATTGACATATAAAAAGGTAAGGAAGTGTGCCATCTAACTTAAGGCATGAATTCATGTGATGTTCCTTGTGGCTCCAACTAGTCACAGATCGTTACGTTCTAGTTTTGTAGTTTGAGTTAAGGTTTGTTCCAACCTAGTTTTATTATTAGGCCAGTATCTGAACTGAAATGTCCATTCTTTCCCTTTTACATCACGGACCTTTACTGGTACACCTTCTGACGTGTTGATAACCGGAAAATATGCCTGCATCAGTATTTAATTATAGGGAATCTAAAGCATGTGCATACTATGTTTATGAAGGAGAAAATCAACTCACTTCAGCACATGCTTTAGGGCAGGACTAAGCGACCAATTCAAGAACATCAACAGTCTTGGCTCGAAAGATGGCAGCAATGTCCAGGACATCTCTGCGAGGAGTAAAATTTGCAGCAACTTTGATCAACATTAGCTCCAAAAGAACCACAAGACAAACATTTGTGGATTTAAAGTAAATATTCTTCCTTTTACGGGCATTCTTTCTCATAGACTTCATTAGCATACTTCCAGTTGATGACTTTCCAAATATTCTTCAGATAATCTGGTCTTACATTCTTGTACTGCATCATTAACAGAAGAACATGAAAACATAATTACATTATCATCAAAGTGTCTACATATATGAACGCACACTATATGACAGTACCATGAAAGTTTAAATAATCACCTGTAATGCCAAGCAGAGGAACCAAACTTGCCCCTTTCGTAACGAGTGGGTCCTACAGTAGTACAGTAGAAGTACATATTCAGTTACATATTGATTCTTGTAAATGCTGAAAAATCATGATAGTTTATTCAGTACAATGATCACAAACATCAGTTAAACAAATATAGAAAAAGTAAAGATTTGTAGTTAAATAAAGAACACCATGTCCTGAACGCAAACCAAACAAAGTACAAAAACTGTGGAAATCACTAAAAGGTTTAAGTATGGGGGACAAGGGTATGTGATTACACGACTGACAAAAAATATTAACTCTATACCTGGTTCGCGGTTGTTTCAACAACAAGTCTTTTCAACTCTTTGTCCACTGCAAGCCACTGCCAATACATTGTGATTTTAGGTAAACAATGATCCAAAAATATGAAGAAAAAAACACTAAAAGATTACAGTCCAAGAAGTCGATGACAAATATTTATAGTAGACAAGGATTGTATAATATACCACCCATCCAGATCCTTGAACAGCAGCACCTTCAGCATTCATTGTCGCAATCAGTTTCTCCATAGAACCAAAGTGTTGGTCAATGGCCGACCCCAAAGAACCATGTGGTGGCTCACCACCCCCTGCCTGAAAAAATAATAATAAAAAAAAGAAATAAAAAATAAAAAAATAAGAATAATAAGAAGAAGAATTTATTTTTTTTTTAAAGTAATAATCTTTTTGCTTTTGGTCAAGTAGTATGCTCGGAATCAACACTTGATTATCAGGAAACAGACTTACACTAATAGGGGCAAGATTCTTACAGAAAATTGAGTGATTCACATGACCTAAAGAAGTGAACCACAAAAAAAAGATCAGATAAGAATTATCATAAATGTTCTGGTCTAATTGATAGAAACTAACCTGGTTAAAATGTTGTTGCAGTTTTTCATTTGTGAAGTTGATGCAGAACTGCTCGAAACTAGTTCGGTAGAGTCGTGTGTGTGGGTGTGTGTTTTTTGGATAATGGGTGTTTAGAATTTTCTAGGGTTGGGGGATTGATGGAGTCGTGTGTCTGTTTGAATCTGTATCGAGAAGAAGAAGAAGAAGCAGCAGTTTAATGAGAAGTAGCAGTCTTATGAAAAATAAGAACACAGTTTTACTAATGAATATTTTATTTATGTAAAAAGATGTCTACTTGACTTGACACAAGTATCATGTAAAATGACCAAAAAAACCTTTTCTAAAAAATACGGTTGCCCAGCGCTTTTTAGTTGCCCAAAAAACAATACCTTACACATACGGACACTTGTCGCAATGTGGTTGAGTTGCCCAATGACAGCGGTTGCCCTCGGTCTATTTTCAAATTTAAAATGAAAGTGGTCTACAAAGTGATATGCATCAGGACGCGCGGTCTATTTGTGTCATTTTCCCTATTTATAAAAGTATGGTTACGATATACTACAAACATGATAGTGTTATGTTTTAAGAAAAATCGGCATGATCTCGTTTATATATATTAAATATAGTTTTTAAAATAAAGCATTATTATAAAGGAAATAATAGTTTTGTTTATGTAAAACTCAATCTATCGTTTGAAGACCTAGTTTTATTTATAGCGATAATAGTGAATTTAATTTATAAAGTTGTCGTTTTAAACTAAAAATGTAAATATAAGTCATTTGTAAAACCATCGTTAATAATTACAAAATGTAGTTTAGTGTATAAAAGTCGTCATTTCAAGAATAGCGATTATTTATCAATTATAACAACAATATAAGTCATGGTTTATTATTAAAAGAATGTTTTATCTATATATTCACGATTATAAGTTGTTAGTTTTAAAAAAATCTAGTTTATCATTTTAACGAGTTTGGTTCTATTTGAGGGCTTGTTGTAGACGCAGTACGTTATACGAGGAGGGGGGAAGTGGACTTGGGCTTGACGTGGGCTGAACGAGTAGCCAAAGGAGATGGGCTTCGGTCTATTTTTAATTGATCAAACGGACCCTCTTTGGACATGGGTTTCACTGCTCACATATACTTGGGCTTGGGGCCAACATAATGCACAAATGGGTTTTTGGATGGTGTTGAGGCGCAGGTGGTTTGACATGAAGAAGTACCGATTGAAACGAAATGCTAAAACGGGACTCAAACACAAATTATAACAAGGCTCCAAGTTTCGAACATGGGTAAAAATATGGTCAACCCAACATCGATAGTAGACGTTAACATTTCACTTAACCTAAAGTTTGAAAAGAACATCATTGCTAGTGTCGAATTGAGTATATATCACAAGTAAGCATTTCTTGAGGCAATAAGCCAAATGGGTTTTAAATGAAGGGCTTATACACAAGTCTTAAATGAAAAGTCATTAGAACAGACCTTGACAAGTGCTTCTTGACCAAATTTAGGTTTTTTTAGTACCACTTCTACCTTCTTTATATCTTATAGGTTGTTTCGACAAGGCGAGAAAGAAGCATAAGAAAACTTAATCCTAAACACTTTTTCATACCCATCCATTTTATACACTAGTAGTCGATTTATTTGTAACCGAAAATGATTTCTCACTCGTGTATGTATATGTCGATTAACCACAAAAAAAAAAGAATTAATCCACTATAACATTTACGATTCGACTAGTGTTTCATTCCTCTTAATTCAATATCAAGATTAAACCAAAATCAGTATTACAACAAGAATCAATATAAAACTAAGAAGGAAAGTTATGAAACCTTGCTATGCCGACGAAGACCACACGTAGGGATTCACACAACCTTCACCCGAAATTCGAACCAATTAACCCAGATGCTAGCTCTCAAATTCGGACCCTTTTTGATGATGTGAGTGAGTGAAATTTGTGTGAAACCCTTGGTCCTTCGTGGCCCTTATAAAGGTGTACATGGGGAAGCTTTTGACCTAGCTTTCGAAAGTGGGGATGGGGTAAGAGCCCTCTTTGAGTAATATCACCAGGTCTTCACGTGGCTCTCCTGGGCTTTGTCTTCAACCGCAACCCATAGGGACAAGAAAATCAGATGGGGACCTCTGAGCTTGTCGATTTCTTCCATGGAAAAGAGCCAAGGATGGATTTAAGTTTGGTTAAGGTTGATTCTTGAGGTGGGAAGGTTGTTTGGGAGGTTAGCTATTTTTGGGAGATGGAGGCGCGTATGGTGGAGGTAGGGAGGGAGAGAGAGACGATTTTGGAGGTGAAAGGGTAGCAGGTGGGGGCGTGTTTTCTGAGGAAGACAGAAACAGAAAAGGAGATATAAGGGGGGCGTGGGGTTGATAAGGGATAGGGTAGAGATATATTTTTATTTTTATTAGTTAGTGTATTTTTGTAAAGTTATTTATTGTTTAGTGTTTTGATTTGGTATCCGATGTATTTCGTACCCCGCTGTTTTACTTGTAAGCATATAACTCTAAACGAAAAAATTTTATTACTTATATTTTTGGACGCGTTTTAAATAAATTGACATGATGATGTAATTTCCGATTTTATTAGTTCGTTTTTATTTTTCATGTTTTCTTTTATTATACTGGTGCGCATGCCCCTTCGCAAGACAAGATATTTTCTTGTGAGGTTGATTGAGTTATCAGTAAATACTAGGCATAGTTAAATAAGACTACTCGAATATGCATAAATTTTTATGCAAGAAAAACGAAATGCACATGCTAAAATGCTCAACTTAGATCAAATGAATTTTGATAAACAATCTAGTTCATTAATATGAAAATTAAAATAGTGAAATTTTACAGGTGGCTACAATAGATGGGCTTTGAAACAGGGACACAGATATTTCAAAACGGAGATGGGATGGAAAGACTTTCGTGAGAAGAGCTGGTAGGCTTGATACAGATAGAGCTGCTTATCACCCACCTTAGAATCAGCCGGTTCGACTATAGAAAGACCTTTAAAGAGTTTTTGCAGGTAGAGACATAACCTTGTTAATGTTCTTCTCATTTTCATATTTTTCTATTTCTTCTTCTCTTTAATCTCATTCTGAATATGAACAACTTTTCTCCTTGAGTTTAGAATATGATCGAGATGAATGGGAAGGTTGAGATGAACGTGGGTATAACTGAAAAACATCTTATATGCGTGTTTAAGAAACACAAAAATAATCAACATTCGTAACGTTATAGTCACCGTTAATATTTATTCCAACATAAAAATTATCAACATCCGTAACGTTATTGTCACGGAAAATGGATAACTGAAAAACATCTCTCACTTCAAATTTTAATTATAGGGTAACTCACGGCACAAAGCACGGGTATCGTGTTAGTTTATACCGGTAACCGTCTATTTCAATTTTTGATACACGAAGATATCCATTTAGATCCTTCTACACTTCAAACAACTTATATGCCTGTTTAAGAAACACAAATTATAAACTTAGGGTCTTTTTTTTTTTTTTTTTTTTTTTTTTTTTTTTACTAGCCCTCTTACTCTTATCAGTAAAAGGAGGGCAGACGTTTTGCTTGTTTATTTTTTTCTTTTGAGTAAAACTCAGTTAGACATATAACATCTTACTCAATATGAGGTGGGGGACTTTTCTTACTGCCTCTTACTCGTTTTGTAAACTTTATATAATATATTTGATTGTTTATTAACTATGTTATATTTATGATAAAAAGTCTTGTTTCATATTTACATAAGATACTTATTATCGCATTGCGTTGGTTTAATAAACAAATTGCAAAAATGAGCACTTAAAATCATTCGGACAATTATACAAAAACAAACAACATTATTTCATTCAGATTTAGACTTTCTAACCACCTCTTACTAGTAAGATGTGGTAGTCAGATTCAGACCCAAAACATCTTAATGAAACAAACACACCCTTGGCCTCTAAATAATTATAGCTTCGACCCAAATAAGCATCTTAATTGTTAGCCCATTTTAATTTTGGTGAAAGCTAAAAATACGCAACATATTTTTTAAAATAAACAGGTCTACGCGATGTACTTTGTAAATTGTCAAAGATACGCAATATATTTTCGAATAATATCCGATCTAGCTAATATGACCGGTTGGCAGCATGTTACCAGGTCACAATTGATTAAAAATTACACCTTTGGTCCCCCAAACTGGACCAAATTCGCGCAGTTAGTCCAATTTTGATAACGCTCATTAAATAAATAAATAAATAATTAAATTTTTTTTCTTAAAATCTACTTAAAATATATATTTTTTTAATTTATAATTTAAAAAAAATAGATGAATTTTTCTGTAAACTTTTTTTACGTTTTATTTTAAACGTAAATTTTTTTAAAAATCAAAAAAAACTTTTTTGAAATCAGATTCAAAAAAAAAGTAAATCGGAAAAAACTTGTTTTAAATTCAAATTTAAAAAAAAAAAGTAATTTTTTTTAAATCAGAAAAAAAAATTAAAAATCAGATTCAAAAAAAAATTAATCTGAAAAAACTTTTTTTTAAATCAGATTTAAAAAAAATAAAATAAAATAAACGTTTAAAAAATTTACGTTTTTTTTTAAAGCTTTTTCCGATTTAAAAAAAATTACATTTTTTTTAATCTGATTTTTAAAAAAGTTTTTTTTGATTTAAAAAAAAAATTACGTTTTTTTTAATCTTAATTTAAAAAGAGTTTTTTTCGATTTTTAAAAAAAAATTACGTTCTTTTTTAATCTGATTTTAAAGAAAATTTACGTTTAAAAAAAATTATAAAAAAATTCATCCATTTTTTTTAATTATAAATTAAAAAAATATGTATTTCAAGTAGATTTTAGGAAAAAAAAATTTTAAAGTTTTTTATTTTTATTTTTAACGAGCGTTATTAAAATTGGACTAACTGCGTGAATTTGGTTCAATTTGAGGGACCAAATGTGTAATTTTTAATCAAATGTGACCTGCAAACCTGCTGGCAACCGGTCATATTAGCTAGATCGAATATTATTCGAAAATATATTGCGTATCTTTGACAATTTACAAAGTACATTGCGTATACCTGTTTATTTGAAAAAATATGTTGCGTATCTTTAGATTTCACCCTTTTAATTTGGACATTATACAGATCACACTACCCGCCGATTTAAACTGTTTCACAAAATATTTAAATTGTATATGTAAAGGTTTTAATCATGGTTGTCAGGATCCCGATCTTGATCTTAGGATCTTACGATTTTACGATACTGTAAAACAAAAACGATCCGGATCCTACATAGGATCTTTGCAAGCTTAAGATCTTATAGGATCCCGATCTTGACCATACGATCTTACGATCTAATCTGATCCGATCTTACTCTTCTCGGATTACAAACTAAAAAACTACAAATTTATGGGTTGTTTGTTTGTAGAATTCAAAAAACAATATGTTAATCTTTTTAAACATTTTATAATCATAATTTATGACAACATTTATATGAAACATTTATAGTATTTTGTGCTTATAATGTATTAGAATTTGTAGATTTGTATAAAATTACATAAACTATTAAGAAATAACATTAGAGTAAGATCTTAAGATCCCGATCCGATCTTACGATCACGATCTTGCAAAGACAAAAACGATCCTGGGTAGGATCCCGATCTTGACAACCTTGGTTTTAATATCATTGGGCCTGCATGTGTGTAACTAGCAAAACTCGATAACGCCTTATATAAAGTAAACCATACGCATGTATGCCCTAGATAAAACTTTTTGCGATAAATTTTGAGGTACGAATTCTATTTTTAAGCTTAAGTTACTTGCTATTGATTTTTGCTATTATCAAATCACATAAACCATACTGATCGATGTGTTTATAATAAGCTCATAAGCATTGTGCTTTGATGTAGCTATAAGCTCATAAGCTTATAATATAATTGATGTGTTCAACTTGTTAGTTGTTATTTAATTTGTTTTTCGTTATTGTTTCACATCTGTGTATGTAACTTTCGTAAGCTTTTCACACCCGCAATTTTTTTACCTCCATATTTGTTTTTTGATATTGTTTCACATCAGGTTTGATAACCAGAATCGCGTAGGCATTTTGTTTTGATACAAATATAAACATAATTATAAGCACTTTTGAATAGGTGAAACATTTGGGATTTATATAAGTAACACATATACCCATCCATGTCCAGTTTTTTGTTTTTGTTTTTGTTCTTGAAGTAACGAAATAGTTTATATGTTATTGTGACCGATCCATCTCCACACTCTTACACGACATATCGAATTTTACAGGTTAAGTTTTGACATATGTTTGCTTGGATAATTCATTAAAACTCAATTTCAAATATATAGTAGTTTGTATATTTATTTACTTACAAATATGGCTCTCGTGATATGATTAAGTAGTTTGACATATATAGTGTTATAAACATGCTAGATGGCGCAAAAACAAGTTTCTTGCGGTTCGGTTTTGCCTTCCCTATCTGCAAAGTATACATGGTTGGTTGCTCAGAACCTAGAAGATGAGAAAAAAGAAATTGGAGACCAATTTTTCTACACCATACACGACCCATTAATTAATTATCGGTGTAGTTTACCTAAGTTGCTTAGGAAACGTATCCGAGGGTACTATCATGGTTGGTACATCCTCTCCAGGAAAACAACTTGGTATCTTTGGAACCCAATTACGTCTAAGATTATACGTCTACCCCCTTTGATTTTGAAAGATAGAGATTCTAGATCCATTAAAGAATGTTGTTTATCATTACCTCCTGATGATCCGAGTTCAATTCTTTTGTTAACAACGAACAAAGCTACATTTGTTTTTTGTCGGCTAGCTGGAAAAAGAAAGAGAAAAACATGGACCGAAGTATCATATGCTAAACAACTCAAGAGAATAATCGGCGCCAGTAATTTGCTACATAGCCTAACTTGTTGCAGTGGGAATGTATACGCTTTGAACGAGTTTGTTTTTTTCTATGGTAGAGGTATTTTTGTTATACTAGTTGAGATTGTGGTTAAGGGTGAAGAAGTTGTGATAAACCTAAGGCTAATTGGAAAATGTCCTAAGTTTCCTGATACGTACTATGATTTTCTCAGCATTAATCATTTTCTTACAGGATCTAGTTCAGAATTGTTCGACATTATTGTAGGTTTTGATGACAAAAATGATAAAGTTGGTGCCGTGTATTTGTTTAAATTAGACATGAATAGAATAGAGTGGAATGAAATGGTAGACGTCGATGATATGGACATGGCTTGTGAGATATTTGAAGAAATGGAAGATCTTGAAGATACTATATTTTTTGTTAATGGTGGTCCTAATAGCTCGGTATTCTACAGACCAATAAATTCTTCAGAGTTAGGGGGGTATATACACATTCGTGGCAACATGGCAGGCAAAGATATAATACATTCATACCATGTCAAAGATATAATACATTCATACCATGTCAAAGATAGAACCATCTCCCTTTCTTCTAGCCCTTCTCCAGTTGTGCCGACGAGCCAAGTGTTAGTGTGGGAATGCACGTACGTACAATGCTTACTCAAAATTACATTTTTTGGACATTTATTATGTGTTTTATTGCATAGTACATGTTTTCTTGAAACTTTGGTTTGTGTAGATTAGAAGATGATCATGGAGAAGACGGGTGCACAGTTGATTCTAAACAAACAGAGATAGAAATAGTGGCAAGAGGAGTTGTGGATAATGTGGTTAAATCCAGTGAATCATACATTCTTAATCTTCCCTTTGATATGTTGGTGATGATTATGGAGCGTTGTATTGGTGTGGAATACATGAACTTTCGTTTAACATGCAAACATTGTCATTTAGCAGCACGTGTGATTAAATGGAGGGATCAGGCAGAAATAAAGAGATTGCAGACTTATTCATTAGTTTCACCATGGCTAATGGTGGTAGATAAAAATCGAGGAGTAATCACTTTTACAGATCCTATATTTGGTAATAACTACTTTATAAATTCACATGTATCGATTTATGGTGGCAGAATGTGTTGCTCCGGTTATGGTTGGCTTTTGTTTTATAGCACCGACTTCCATCATCTAGTGTTCTTTAACCCATTCACAAATAATCTCATCAAGCTTCCACAGACCAATCGTGGTTGTGTTTTAATAAACTTATGTTTCTCAGCACCACCCACTTCCCCCAATTGTATGGTTGTTGGATTTTTAGCAAGAGATAAATCGACTATTCACATTCACTATGTAGGTGGGGAACCTTGGCGCATTATTCGTCTGGATTTAAAAGGTGAAGGTCCATTTTATTCCTTTTATTTTCCAACATTATCTGGGGGTGATTTGTATGCCTTGTGTAAACATGGAAAACTTTGTGTTTTCAAAAATTTGGACAAAGAAGATTACTCATGGAAGCTTGTTGTAGCTGAAGCCCCAGGAGATTGTTACGAATCTTCACCCCAATATATTCTTACAAAATGTGATCAACATCTTATTCTAATCATCGTGAGCGAGGTTGGAAAATTTGTCGAGGTATTCAAGTTGAATGATGTTGAAGAAGAATGGGAGAAAATAGATGATTTAGGGAGGTACACGATCTATATTTGTGATGCCGCGTGTTTCTGCATTGAGGCCAAAACACCAGAAATGGAGAACAAGATATATTTTCCAAATTTGCACTCCAAGAACGGGAAGATAGTGTTCTATTCTCTTGAAACATGCAAGTATCACACATTCAATGAAAAGCGTTTCGACGAAGATTTAACGGATTTCTTGGGAACGAAACGTCATCTCAACCCTCATGCGTGGATTGAACCAAGTTGGATATAGCTAACTTTACCAATACCATTGTTTTCTTTCAACAAGAACTATGTTTTAATTTGCACCCAAGCTTGCAAGACTAATTAAGTTTTTTTCCAGATTTTTTTTTTTTTTTTTTTTTTTTGTCACCAATCATAAATAGTATGAATCATATTCACACACAAACACATCTGCACGTTTCAGTTTGTTGTCTTAGCTTGTTTCCAAACTGAAATTTTTTGTTAACAGATCATGACTTCTTCTTTCTAGTCTTGAATAGATGGATTTGCTTTTGTTGGATGTGCTTTTAGATCTTATTAAGTTGCCAAGAGTAAAGTGACTCAACTCATTTAAAGTATAATGTGACCATTATTTTTTGCTTAGTTTCTAAAACATGAGTGTGCATAATGTACCATCGACACTTTACTTCATGGGTCTTATAGTTCCTTTGTTGTCCCAGCGGGGTTTTAAACACACGAACAAATTAAGTAAAGCGAAAATAACAAACAACAATATGATCCAAAAGACTTTTATTGAATCAAAGTAATGGTTTTTACAAGTGTTGTACAATATCTGGTTGTTTACAAATGAGACTATCAAGCCCTATTTATACATGTTGAAGCGGTATCACTGAAGCATCGTGATTCTTCCTGTAGACTTCTGCCAAACGTTGTGATGTTTCGTTTCACACAAATAACCGTTATATGGTTTTTAGGTTTAATATAAACCTGTTTGGTCCTTGTGTCTGTCGCTATGTACATGTAGACCCTTCAACTTTACTTTGAACTATAGTGAGCGCCTAAACATGAGCCATGACTCAAGATTAGTCCAACAATCACCCCCTAATCTTGATCATGCTTTAGTAGCTCCTTCATACTTCATGATTCGTCTTTCGTAGAAAAATCCTTGTCTTTATACTTTGGCTTTTTGCTCATTCTTTGCTTGACCTCTTTGTCTTGAATGTCTTCACATCTCTTGTATTCTTTGATCATCTCAAGTCGTCTCTCTTTCGTTGATTTCCACTGCTTTGCTAGTCGTTCTCTAGCTGCACTTATTCCATCACTGGCTTCTATGCCCTTTACATAACCTCTTCTTAGCCCTGCAGTAACTTCCATCCCTTCTGGTGGGATCCTAGTCTTCATAGCTTCCTTGCTATCTTCTTCCACTGCCTTGGCTTTCACTAGCATCGCTTGCTTAGGTTCATATCTTGGAATCTCCTTTGCAGTCTCACAATAACTATCCAGCACCTCATAAAGTTCTCTAGTCTTTATGTCAATCTTACTTGGAAATCTTAAACTATTGACAGCCTCTTGAATCTTCTTTAGACATTCTACACTTGTCATCTCATTCTTCATCTTGTTTTCAAATGAACTTTCTCGATCATGCATCTTCTTCTCGAACTCTAGCTCTCTCATTCTGAACTCTTTCTTGAGTTCTTGTTTCTTTTCTTCAAAGTCATGAAGCATTTCATGCTTCCATAACTCCAGTTTACTTTTAAAGCCAGTCTCAATTTCTGACTTTAAGTCTTCTAATCTTTTACTTAGGATTTCATTTTTCTTATTGATAATTCCCTTCCGCCTTGGTTCTTCTTCTGAAAATGCCTTTTCTAGTTCATCCTTATCTGTCATAGTTGCCATCAACAATGTAGGTTCGTTGTCTTCTTCTACAATGTTTGTCTCTTCTTCTTTATTCTTCTCTGGACAATTTCTAGCAATATGTCCAAATTCATGGCAATTATAACATTCTACACCTCGTTTTCCTTTCTTGAAGCGGTTTAGATCTCTAGAGTTTTTCTTTCTCCAATCACGATCATCTTCATCCTTGCTTCTAACATTTGTTGCCTTTTCGTCACACCAATTGTCTTGAGACGAATTAGCATTTCCTTGTTCACTGTTCTTAAAACCTTTCCCATGACTCGACTCGTTGCCATGTTTTGTGAAGAATAACCTATCCTGATCGTCACTAGGGCTTCCGTTAAAGAGGTTTACTATTTCCTCAAAGGCTTTTAGCCTTCCAATTGTCTCATCTAGGGTTGTGTTTTCTAGATCAGAAAATTGTTCTATGGCTGCTACAATCTGTATAAACCTTCTGGGTACTGAACTTAATAGTTTTCGTACTAAGGTTTGTTGATCAAAATTTGATCCTAAGCCACTAGCCCTTGTAACAATACTATTGAGCTTTGCCGAGAAAGCATCAATATTGTCATCTTCTTTCATCCTCAACATCTCAAATTCCGTTTTGAGAGTTTGTAGCCGTGCTTTTTGCACTCTATCTACACCTATGTGCCTAGTTTGTAGTGCTTCCCAAATTTGTTTTGCACTCTTACAACTAGCCACTTGTAAAATCATATCCTCTGGTAATGCCTGGTAAAGATATGCAGTTGTAGCCATATCTTTCTTTATATCCAGTTCATCATTACCCTTAGGTTCTATTATTTTCCAAAGCCCGTTTGCCCTTAGTATGGTTTTTATACGCAGAGCCCATACTGTGTAGTTTGTAGGTTTCAAAATAGGACATTGAAATTGGGTAAATGATGTAACCTCATTGTGAATTACGATTTCCTTGTTTTTATCTCCTGACATTGTGCCTAAAAACTATTCCTAATTCTAATAGGGGACTAAAAGTAGGAATATGGGAAATCCTATAATTCAAACTAGGAATCAAAAGCAAAAATTTCTAATCTTACAAGACTAAAAATTTATAAAATTCATATTTTAGTTTTAGAATATAAAACCCGAATTCTGCGATTCCTCCACGATACGATTTTCTATCCTTGTTGTTTTTCGGAGCCCGCAAGAACACTGAAATGTGTCATTTTCCTTCCTGGTACAAACAACCACACGCACCCCTTGGTGTCTTCTTTCTTTTCTATTTCGTTAGAACCCGAAAGCAAAGAAAAACTTTCCTTTGTTTTTCTTTTCCGAAGCAGCAACCGCAATTGTTCCTCTTCCTCCTCTTTCCTTTTCGAACCACCAAAACACCAAACCACTGTTTTGTTTCTTTCTGCCCTTCTTTGAAACAGCCCAAAACAAAACTCCGAACAACTTCCAATTTGTTGTTCTTTTTCGAAATCAGTAAAACAAAATGTCAATCCTTTTATTTTTTTTCGAAACCAATAAACACCGAAAGTGTTCTTCTTGCTTTTCTTTTCGAACCAGCAAGCACCAAAAAGGGTTCTACCCTTTCTCTCCTTGAACCAGTAAACACCAACAAAGGGTTCTACCCTTTCTTGTGTGTTTTTTTTTCCTCACAAAACACGCCCTTGGTGTTTCTTCTTCTTCCTTGTACAACCACTCAAACGCTCCCTTGATGTTTCTTCCTTTTGCTCTTCTTTTTTCGAATCAGCAAAACAAACACCAACGCAGTTTTCTTTCTTCCTGCACTTGTTCCAACGAACCCGTACACTCAAAAACCAAACACTCTCCTTGGTGTCTTCCCCTTTGCTTCTTTTCGAACCAGAAATAAAAAAACTTTGTGTTGTTTTTTTTTCTCCCGAAACAGTAAACACAGAAAAGTGTTTACCTTTCTTCTTTCTTTTCGAATCAGCAAAACAAACATCAAACCTGATGTTTTCTTGTTTCTCCTGTCTTCGTACCAACACAGAAACAAAAAAAAACACCAGCACCCTTTGTTTTCTTCTCGCCCTTAATCCCTTCGCCAAAGAACTCTTGTTCTTCTCCTTGTTTCTGCCCAAACCAAAACAGCAGGCTGCTGCGTTTTCGGTTCCAGAAACTTAACCCCAAACTTTCTTCTTTCTTGTTTGATCTTGCGTCGTAAAAACGAACCAAGCTCTGATGCCAATTTGTTGTCCCAGCGGGGTTTTAAACACACGAACAAATTAAGTAAAGCGAAAATAACAAACAACAATATGATCCAAAAGACTTTTATTGAATCAAAGTAATGGTTTTTACAAGTGTTGTACAATATCTGGTTGTTTACAAATGAGACTATCAAGCCCTATTTATACATGTTGAAGCGGTATCACTGAAGCATCGTGATTCTTCCTGTAGACTTCTGCCAAACGTTGTGATGTTTCGTTTCACACAAATAACCGTTATATGGTTTTTAGGTTTAATATAAACCTGTTTGGTCCTTGTGTCTGTCGCTATGTACATGTAGACCCTTCAACTTTACTTTGAACTATAGTGAGCGCCTAAACATGAGCCATGACTCAAGATTAGTCCAACATCCTTTTCTTGTTTCTAAAAATAGATTTTTTTTTTTTTTTTTTTTTTTTTTTTTTTTGGGGGGGGGGGCTATAGTATTTGGTCACGATATAGTCATGTAGTTTTTGTATGTAGTATAGATTTTGATTTAAGAGTTGTTCGAGCCAACTCTTTGGTATTGTCTTGCGGTCTTACCCGTCTTCACTCCTCTAATTATCCTTGGTTCTATATCTTAAAGATTTAGCATAAGAGGTGGGAAGATCGGGTACACAATGTCTTGTCTTGTTTGGTGGCTGATTTCGAGTTGTTTCGATGTTCTTTTTGTATCTTGGTCTTTTTTACACAATGTTGCTGTTCAAAAAAAAATGCTAGTAATATATAACCTAAAAAAGGTTACTCCAAATACACATCTAAAACGTTACAAGTTCAAAGTATATAGATTTTTTCGATAATAAGTCCTTTGAATTTGTATGTTAAACTTCATTCTTGTTATGGTGTGATCGACTTGAAATTGTTTGTCTTCGCGAATGGATTTTGACTTGACGTGAATTTTAGTAGCTTGATAATACCTTATACATGTTTAAGTCGAAACCTATAGTATCATTACAATATAGACATTAACAAGGAAACAAACACAAAACATCATATATATATATAACAAGCATAAAACAATAAAAACATGTTCATACCTTCATACGTTACATTGAAATCTCTGTGCCAACATTAACACAGTTACATATTTAAAAGCTGTAATATCTTAATGCAGACAGATGCTAAAATGCTTTGATTTATTTATATTGCTGGGTGCTTAAACCAATTACCAATATATCACAAATCACATTCATTTTAGCATATACTAAATATTTATACCAGCAATCATAAACATAGTACTAAGAAAAAAACAACATATTGTAACCTAAGTTGATACTTAAGTCACCATTCTTCGAATATTCTTCACCCATTAAGCTTTTTTTCCTGTCAAACCGGTATATTATTAGAATGCTACACATAAAGGAGAAGGTTTAACTAATCATAATGTGATATGGTAACCATAGTTATAACTCATAAGGACTATATATGCCTACCTAATCCCTTAAGAAATATATATTCTACTGGTATGTCACAACGACTTACACGTACATATGACATAACAGTTCGAAAATGTTATGTTTGCATACTAGTTGGGAGTGTTTGGATTTGCATATTTTGTTGGCTTATAGGCTTATTTGAATTTGGAAAAACTCAAAAGCTCACTTGTATCGGCTTATGGAACTTATCAACTTCCGCTTATGGCTTATTTAAGTTCATAAATTTATAAGACAAAAAAGACAAGCTTATGTGATTCTCTGAATTCAAATTTACCCAAGCTTAAAAATAAGTTTATCCGAACACCCTCTAAGTTAAATGTCAACCATAGTTGAATAATTTTAAACACAAAATTTGCCTTTGCTATAGCAGTACTCAAGTGTAGTGTGCCCCTCAAACTAATGACTAACGTTCTAACATTGTTATTCACAAAAGTAAAGAGCAGTTTATATATGGTGTTTGGCATGCGAAAGATGAATAAAAATGATGTTACACATCTAAATGTATGTCTCCTTATGATGCAACAGGCGCTACGTCACATAATTTTATTGTAACATATATGAAAAAACTTATATGTCAACAAGGATCTAACCTTCTTTATCACGTTTCGAGTTGCTAGTCTCTTGGATCTAGGATGCATCTTACGATTTTTGTGATGAGGTATGTTCCCATATCGATTTGGTGGAGGCCTTTGAGAATGAGTTTCTGGTCCACGGTAATCGATTTCATATATTTCAGAACCTAGTCCATTTACACACAAATTATCAGAATTCACATCATATCAAAAGCTCATCAGACAACTATACATTGTCACAAAATCATACAAAAGCAAAACCGAACCGACATATGATAATTGACAACTTACCTTTTGAAGAACTTGGCACAACAAGTAGGAGGAAAAGAATGAAAAAAGTAGCTATGCAACTCTTGAGATCCATCACCATTGTGTGTATTTTTGTGTTTCTGTGTGTAACATAAATAGGATCACAAAATGAGAGTGGTGGCTTTAAGCTATTAAAACAGTCACAATCTTCACAGCGTATATATAACTTGCTATTTATGCTAAGTTGTGTACTGGCATTCTTTCATTTAATGTACCAGCTATGTATACAAAAGTATAGTTGTCAAAAATCAGTTATGTAGGCGGTTAAATGGATTTACATTAAAAACATTACATTTACATCTTTTTTTTATTATTATTATTATTTTTTAAATTTCAATGTAAATCCCAGTGTATAAATTATGATCAAAGTGGCAAAATCGTATCTGAGGGTCTGAGAAGTGTACAACCGCACAGGGTGTTAAAGTTTTAGGAGCTTCAGGATATATATCCTTCTATACATTTTGGGGCCTCGGAATTTACTTTAAATATCAAAATGATAACATATATGAATTATGTTCTATATATTTGTTAAACTTTGCTTCAAGTGGTCGATAGTGACGAAAAACTCATAAAAAATTAAAACTAGATGGTTACAATATATATATTTTTATTCTCCTTTTTCGTTATCATATAAACTTTGCACAAGGTTTTCGTTAATTCAGCTAAGGCACTACAAATACAAAGATTTGTAATCACGTGACCTTAAAAACCATTTTGATATGTTGTAAACTCGCCTCCATATTTTAGATGGGAAAATTTTAGGTGGTTTATGTTTATGTGTAGCTCGACTTTCATGCCCTATCTTAGAAAACCCGAAATCATGATTACCCAAATAAAAAATGGGCTTTGTTAACAACAGCACTTAGGGTTGTGGTTAATAAGATGTTTTTTATTACATAGTCATGAATTAATAATTATTATTGGTTGACAATTTCGAAAAAGATGGTACAGTCCCGAAAAATATAGCAACACAACAAAAAATTAATTGTGATCGGATGATTCAAGTTTTTACAATGAATTGTAGTAGGCATAAACTTATTAACCTCAACTCTTAGGTTGTCGTTAGAAAAAACCCTTTTTTATTTATCGGGTTAAACTCTTTTAAAAAAAACTTAATTCCATTTATGACAATTTTTTAGATGACCATTTACTACTGTACATTGAAATGTCAACATGTTGAAGAAAAGTAAATGGGCTTTAATAGTGGGCCCAAAATATAAACAAGTTAGTTGGGCTGACATATATGCGAAAAAGATTACCCATCCTGAGACATAGCCTAATAATAGTTGTGGTCCTATAGACTTCTATATATTAAAACCTAATGCAAGGATTTTACAAAATAAAACTAGTATATTATTATAAGTTTTATAGGAAAAAACATACCTGTATACTAAATGAACTTCACTCAAATCAATAAATGAAATTCGTACATATTTGTCATTAATAAGGATTTTTTTTTGTTTTGGTTTTATCATATACGTCATAAAGTTTATAGTCTTAATAACCATGCTAGCAATTTATGTCTGATTCAAAATGAGCATGAGTTCAAGTCTTTTTCCTATCGTTGTCTACAGCCAAGTGCCAACCATGTGAATACCATGCCGCGTTCTCATCCAGACAACGCTTGGACCGACATGCGATATCCCATATTCAAGGGTCGGGACCCATGTCTTGAAATTTATGATTAAACCTAACCTGGATCGTTAATTGTACATGTCTTGAAATTTTTAGCTCTGTGCATATTCTTGTATTCATATAGTTTCATACATGCTCGATCTCATATCAAACAAAAGAAGAGTGTGTCATGAATCACAATTCACAAGTCAAACTTTGTCCATAATTTTATATCAAAGGCCTTAAACTTCTTTTAAATGCAAACGTTGATGATATGTTGACACTTTCCAGTTTCCTCAGTGATAATAATTGTGTATTTTACTTTTTCTCACAACTTATTAGGAGAAATTACAATGATATATTGGGGGTTTTCCACTTTTTTCACAAAAAATAATTGGTTCTCAAATGGTTAGGCCATTAATACTTGGGCCTATCTTTGGGCTATGGCCTATTATAGTGGTTTTTTTATTCTCCTTTCATTATTTCATGTACCAACTAGTATTATTTATTCAAATAGCTACTAAAGAGTATTTGATTGTTTTGAGAGTTGAGATCACTTGTTTTTGCCAAAAAAAAATGTTTTCATTTATTAGTTATAATTTTTGGGCATGCATGGGTTTTACATAATGCATTAATATAGATTCATATTTTATATAAATTTTTGTTGGACGAATGTTTTGACTTTAGTTACCTGTCATTGTGTTGACGTTGATGTTATTAATATATATGATCTTTGGTGAAGTTAAATGATAAAGTTTTTTTTTTAAATCTTTTTTGAAGATCCTATATTTAAATTTTAAATATAAACGAGTGTAGAAACCCGTGCGATGCAGCGGGATTGGCTTTAAAGGACTTACTTTGTAACGACACTTAAACCTTAGGGACTATTTTTGCCAAATTGCTACAGATAGCAATTAATGCTACAGGGCTTACTTTGCTACGACACTTAAACCTCAGGGACTGTTTTTGCCAAGTTGTGAAACTTTGCATTTAATGTTTGGTTAGGACTTACCTTGCAACGTCGCTTAAACCTTAGGGACTATTTTTGTCAGATTGCTATAGATAGCAATTAATGATGCAGGACTTATTTTGGAGCGCCACTTGAACCTCAGGGACTATTTTTGCCAAGTTAAGAAACTTTGCAATTAATGCATGCTTTTGCAAAAGTTTTGGTCCTGCCTTTTAGTATATATACTAATTACATGAGTCGTTGTAATATATATAATCTCACATATTTATTTTCATATCACTTACGTTTGCTTACATTTTGATATTTATATTTCAATCAATAATAACTTGAACTGTATTTAATTTTCAAACTTGTCTACTCACGGGTTAAACTTATTTAAAAAAATAACATGAGTCGTTATTGAATGAAAATAGTAAAATAAAATAAAAATAATAATAATAATAAAAAAATAAAAAATAAAATAAAAAAAAAATGGATATACTTACACTCATAAATAGAAATACACATGAATTGTTCGTATATTTACTATCTCGTGTAATCATTTACATATTACAATAACTCATACTTTCATTTTGATATTTATAATTTTGTAAACATACATGAATTTAATTTATACTGATAATAATGTTTATAAATAACAATATATTTATTTTTATTTTTTATCAAAAATATAAAGTCTAAGTGGTAAAAAGTCTAAGGGTATTTGTTAATTTTATAAAGTTATTAGAAAAATGAAAACTGATAATTTTACATTTAACTTCATATCATTTATGTAAAATTCGTCAACTAAAGTTTTATCAATTACACCCTCTTTTTTAGTTTTCTATTTTTAAAAAATCGACACATATGTTTTATACATATTCTGATATTCATTTTGGTGGACGAAATTTAAATGAGTCTGACAAAATGAAATCCAATTTTGACTTCTATCGGTCAATAGGATAGTTGGATTTTGCAATTAAACTCTCTTATCTAAACCTATATAATAGAAAGTTTTGGCAAATGTGGCTGAAATAGTGACAACATATGTGACATGGCCAAAAAAGGATGATGGGCATGCCAAGGTGGAAAAGTAATAAATAATAAGTACAGCATGTGAAAATAGCTTTTTAAAAAAAATTATTTACCCTCCTAAAATATTTCACAATTTTTTTTTCACACTCTTTAACTATAAACTGTAAATGTCATTCGTATTTAAAATATAATAACAATCAACAATAAACATGTAAAACACATATTAATTCGTGTTTTTAGTATGTAAATTTATATTCAATATGTTCGCCTTTTCGTACCATTAATATGAATATTAATATATAATTTTTTAGATACTTAAAATGTTTACTATTTATATAAAACCTTAGGGCGGTGACAGTCATGATTTCATGCCTCTCTCATACCTCACCACCCACCAATAATATCCAGCCACCTCATTTCATGCCTCTCTCATGCCTCACCATACTTTTTTAGTAGCAACCATGTATCCATTTCTCACCTAATTGTATTTTTTATTTTTTATATTTATAATTATATTAAACAAGTTAATAAAAACATAATATTTCATTAATAATTAAAAGAAAATTACATAATACTTGAAAAAAAAGAAGAGGAAATCACTAGTTATCGAGGTATGGTAAGTCTTGAGCCGCTACGTGCTCCGTAAGATCATATTGGAGACGGTGATAGATATCTTCGTCGAGTAACTCCGGTAGTACATTCGGGTCATAAACTGGCGCGACCGGCTGATCCATTATATGAACCGGTGATATTGCCCTCCCGTCGTCTTTTAAAATCATATTGTGAAAGATTATACACGTATAAACGATTTTTCGAACCTTTTCGACGGACATAGCCCGGAGAGGATGACTGAGAATAATCCATTTTCCCTTAAGACGACCAAAAGCTCGTTCGGCATCCTTTCGTGCAAACTCTTGTAGCTTCATGAATCTCTTTTCCTTCGGGTCAGTGGGATACGGATTTGCTTTAACAAACGTTGAATACTTAGGATATATTCCATCGGTAAGATAATATCCACGTTTGTAAATTCGTCCATTTAAAAAAAAAGAGTAAACTCCAAAATACATCCCTGTGGTTTACCCCGTTTCGCACCATACATCCCTCACCCAAAAGTTTAGACAGATACATCACCCCGTTAGTAAACGTTAGCCTATATACATCCACAAGGACGAACGGTGGAAAATTTGTGTCGTTAACTTGGACACATGGCAGTTAAGTAAGGGTAATTTGGTCATTTTATCTTTCCCGCTTTAAGTTTCATGCTACCTCACAACCCCTTTTAACCTAATCTTTCACCCAGATAAAAAACCCTAAATCAAAACACAGATCCAATGTTTCACCCGAATTAAAAACCCTAATTGAAAACCCCCAATTGAAACGCCTAATTGAAAACCCCTAATTGAAAAACCCTAACTCAAACAGACCACAATGTTCATCCCCAAAACTTGTAGATGTGGGTTACCCACAATCCTTAAAACTTCATGGAAACCAAGAAATCCTGGGCGACGGTTTCATTGTTGTCCAAAATCCGTAAGTGTTGAATAATTATATTTTACAATTTGATTTTCAATTTATTTGATTGTTTGATTTACCAATTTTTTGAAGGAACCAAATTGTGGGTTTTATGATTGGTTTGATCCACCCATGTGTGATAGATCAGTGCAAATTATTCCTGGATTGTTGAGAAACATGAACCAGCTACAAGATGCATCAAGGAAAAATCTTTTAAAAGCAAGAAGAATGAAGTTTCTTTTAGGATTTAGTTGGTTTCTGTTTATTGTGTATCTGATGTTCAAGTGAAAACAAGGGATTGTACTCTTTTGTGTCTTTTATGTTTTAGTACTAAGAGTAAATTGCAAAAATCGTCCTTGTGGTATGGCCAAATTGTATGTTTCGTCCTTGTGGTTCATTAAGTGCAAAAATGGTCCGTTGACTGCACTGTTACGTGCGCTTTTGGTCCTTTCACTTAACTACCTTTAAATGGACTCCTTTAGTAGTTACACTCTAGCCCTTTTGACTAACCACCGTTGCAGCACCCATCCTTCAAACCACAAGGACGATTTTTGCAAATTTTTTTTTCGAATTAAAAAAAAATCCTACGTTTTTTTTTAAAAATTTTTTGAATATTTTTTTTCGAAATTGTTTTTTATATAAAAATGTTTTATAAAAAAGTTTTTATATTTATAAAAATGTTTTACTTGAATTTTTTTTGAATATTTTTTTTTTCGAAAATGTTTTTTATATAAAAATGTTTTATATAAAAACGTTTTACAAAAAAATTTTATGTAAAAATGTTTTATATAAAAATGTTTCATAAAAAAGTTTGTATATTTATAAAAATGTTTTACTCGAATTTTTTTTGAATATTTTTTTTTCGAAAATGTTTTTTATATAAAAATGTTTTATATAAAAACGTTTTATAAAAAAAAATTATATAAAAATGTTTTTTATATAAAAATGTTTTTTATATAAAAATGTTTTATAAAAAAGTTTTTATATTTATAAAAATGTTTTACTCGAATTTTTTTTGAATATATTTTTTTTGAAAATGTTTTTTATATAAAAATATTTTATATAAAAACGTTTTATAAAAAAGTTTTTATATAAAAATGCTTTTTTATATAAAACGTTTTTATATAAAAAGCTTTTATATAAATCTTTTTTAGAGTAAATTGCAAAAATCGTCCTCGTGGTTTAGCTAAATTGCAGATTTTGTCCGTTGAGTTCATTAAGTGCAAAAACAGTCCGTATTTGTCATTGTTTCGTCCAGTTTTGGTCCCCCGAAACTAACACCGTTAGTTTGTGCTCGTTATCCTTAAAACAAGAGGGTATTTTTGTCTTTCTCATTAAATTAACCCCACCCACCCAATCCCAATCTTAATAAAATAAAGTTAGTGCTCTTAAGACATTATGGGCACAGTTGTGATGGTTATGTATTACTAATCTTATGACAATATGGTTATGTATTAGTAATCTTATGACAATATGGTTATGTATTAGTACGGACTGTATTAGTAATCTTATACAGACAATATGCTTATGTATTAGTAACATTGTTAGTTTTGGGGGACCAAAACTGGACGAAACAGTGTCAAATACGGACTGTTTTTGCACTGAATGAACTCCACGGACGAAATCTGCAATTTGGCTAAACCACGAGGACGATTTTTGCAATTTACTCGCTTTTTTATATAAAATGTTTTTATATAAAAAATTAAAAGAGTTTTTATATATAACTTTTTTATATAAAAACTTTTTTATAAAACGTTTTTATATAAAACATTTTTATATAAAATGGATAAAAACGAGAAAAAAATTACGTTTTTGTCCCTTTTTATCCGTTTTTGTTCGAATTTTTTTTGAATAATTTTTATCGTCAAGTAACTTTTTTTTCGAAAATGTTTTTTATATAAAACAGTTTTTATATAAAACAATTTTTATATAAAAATGTTGTTTGTTTCATATAAAACAACATTTTTAATATTTTTATAGAAAAACATTTTTATATAAAAAAACTTTATATAAAAACCTTTTTATAAACGTTTTTATATAAAAAAACATTTTCGAAAAAAAATATTAAAAAAAACATAGGATTTTTTTTTTAAATTCGAAAAAAAATTGCGAAAATCGTCCTTGTGGTTTGAAGGATGGGTGCTGCAACGGTGATTAGTCAAAAGGGCTAAAGTGTAACTACTAACGGAGTCCATTTAACGGCAGTTAAGTCAAAGGATGGGTTGAATGGGTTAAATGGGTTGAATGAGGGTTGGATGTGGTTGACTGATGTTGATTTCCAAGCATGGGTTGTATGGGTTGAAATGGGTTGAAAAGGGTTGAATGTGGTTGACTGTGATCAACCTTTTGTTATCAATGGGTTGACCAAAACATACCACAACTTAACCTGCTGTAACATAACACAGAAATGACCATAACACAACTTAACCTGCTTGACTCAACCTTTTGTTAACACACAAATTAACATAACATACCTGCTGTAACATAACACAGAAATGAGCGTAACACACAAAATAATATAACACACAAATTAACATAACTTAACTTAACCTGCTTGACCAAAACATGTGATCATCCAGTACATAACATAACAGAAGTTATCTAACAAGTTTCCATAATACCTAACAGAACATAACAAGTTTCCAAAAGCCCTAAATTACTACATGTTTTTAAATTCATAACAGAACTTAAACAAACACTGAAATCACTTAAGCAAACACTGAAATCACTTCCTGGCTTTCCCCTTGTTCATACTTCCAGCTGCACTTTGACTTGCCTTTTTCCCCCTTGGCCCTTGACTTCCCTTGGCACTTGACTGTGATCCACCAACTCTTGAAGACTGTGACCCCACACCAGAAGGCTCTTTACATGTCCTTTTGTTGTGACCTGTTTTGTTGCACTTGAGACATGTAACAGTTTTGCCAGTCCTTGAGAGTTTACCATTTGCAGTCATTTTTTGAATTGAAATCTCTACTGCAACCCAACATCATCCCTGTTTAAAGCCAGCTTTAAACCCTTTCTTCAAAGCACCAATGCATACATAGATCCTTCTGAATTGTCTTGTTGTTTCATTTGGATCAAAATCTCTTTCCAGGTCTACTTTCATAGTTGTATCTTCATTGGTTCTTTGCAGCTTGATTCGCTCCCGAACGGTCAAGTTTAATCACTCAAGCTAACCACTTGTGAATGGCCAACCGTAACAAACTTAAAACAGCTCGGAAAGCAAATGCAATTAAGATCAGAGGAATATAGTGGATTCCTGGGTCGTTAAGTCACACGGAGGATGAATTGGTGTTTAACACAGACAGATGTCGAATAATCACTAAGGATAGTGATCAGTAAGGATTTTGGAATATTTATGCCTAAAGAAAAAGTTTATAAATTACAGGGGCTTAAATGCAAATTAAAGAAAATTAAAAAGTTAAAATATATTAAATAAACGCTATCACTATTTTTAAAATCGATGAACGTTTAAAACCTAAAACGTACGTTTAAATAAAATTACGTAAACGTACAAAATAAAACGTGAGTTTTAAGAAATAAAATGCCTACAAATATGAAAATGATATTTTTACAATCCTAATAATAAAAGAAAATTATTAGAAAAAGAAAATTATTTTTAAAACTATTTATTTAATTATTATTAATTAAAAACTATTTATTAAGTATTTAAAATGCACTAAAATATAAGAAAATACAAAATTAACCTAGAAAAATGAAATTATAACTTAGAAAAATCTAAAATATGATAAAACTTATTTTAAAACTGAAAATATATTTTTTAGACTTTTTATGTATTTATTATTAATTTAATACTATTTAAAACTAATTAAAATGCTAGAAAATACTATTTAAACCAAGAAAATTATGGAAAAATATTTTTTTGGCTTTTTATATTTATCTTAATCTAAGAAAATTGAAAACATATTTTTTTAAACTTTTTCTGATTTATTTGTATTAAAAGCTATTTAAAAATGATTAAAAACTGTTTTAAATAAGGAAAAATACTAAACAGTGATGGAAAAATCTGAAAAATTCAGGAAAATACTAAAATATTATTCTTAATCTATGAAAAATATAAAAACATATGCTTATGTGTGAGAATATGAGGCTGCAATGAAACTGCTTATTAATAAGCACTTCAAAATAAGCCAAAATCCACAAATGGACACCAAATGAACACAGAAGCTAGGTTATGCTATAATTACTTAATACTAACCTATTCCAACCATACTAAATCTCTGAAAAGCAATTTAAGCCAAAATTTAAGCAAAGCTAAACTAGTTTTATTTCAGAAATGGGACAATATTATGGCTGATCTAGGAGTGGGGTCCACAGAGCTTAAGCTCAAAAGCTTGACTGAAACTGATAGTCAGCTGGGTGGTGAATGCTATGGAACCAAGAACCACCACTGGGGTCCACTGATGTGGCCTGTGGGACCCACCAAAGTGGTGGTGATGGCCACTGTTGTGGTGGTGCAAGGCTGCACAGAGCATGCTTTTTGACAAGGGTCTAAAAGTAGCTGATGAATAAGCTATTTATAGGCTGAGAAGAAGTAAGCTTGTATTTTTCTAATTTAGTTAAGCAACAAAATTTTATTATCCCAAAAGCTGATAGACTAATTCTTAATATTAAGCACAAACTAAAATTATGAAGTTTATTCAAAAACTGTATTAAGGAAAATTTGACTTTTTTAAGTTATGAACTAGTTTGACTTTTATGAACTTCTAATCAATTCTATGGACTGAAAATGTTATTATAAGCTATGATAAGGTGAGATTAAGCTATTGCATCAAGTTATAAGCTACTTTGATGCAATAGGCATTCCTAAATCTCAACAGTTAATAAATAAGAAGATATTAAAGATCATTTTGACTTTTTATAAAACAAGGACAATATTTTATGGTTTGATTGAGCTATTAGGATCTAATGTAACATACAATAAACAAGTACAATGGGTAAAACACCCTCTAATACAGTTAACTAAACAAATCCAAACACCCTTTTTCAAGGCTGTTATGAAGCTTTTAACTTTAAAACAAGTGTTTAAACTAAGAAAGCTATTTAATAACTTATATTAACTATATTGAAACAGTATTAAGCTAAATTTAATAAGATTATAGTATTTATATTAAGAAATGCAAATTTCAAGGAATTGGCTTACAAATTGAGATTATTCACAAAACAGAGAACTGATAACTGATAACACCCCTAATAGCTTACCACTAAGCCTCTAAACCCAAGCAATCTATAATCAACCTTGCTTCAGTCTTTAATCTTCATTTTCATTGCTTTTTGAATTTATAACTATTTTTTTAGTATTTTTGGTATTTTTGAATTACAAATATAAATTGACTTTGAAGATTTTCTAAAGCTTATAAAAGCTTAAGAAGGAGCTTATATGAGCTTTAAGGTTCTTAAGAACAACTAATAACAACAATTGAGAATTTTGAGAATTTAGACAAGATATTAGACATAAACTGCATTCGTACATAAAAACTGAAATTGAAACTGACATTAGGATTTTATTACACTGAAATCACTTAACAAAACACTTAAAAGCTTCAAAATACACTGTAATTTGAAAATTACACTATTCGACACTACCTAAACTAAATTACACTACTTACTATCTCCATACTGCTTCTTTCTCTTTCTTTATAGCTTTTTCAGACTCTATGTCGACCTCTGGTCATTTCCCACTTGATTGCAGCCCTTGGATCATTGAAATTCATCATAATCGTACACTTGGTGCTTTTGGCGGGAAAAGTCTTGAAGCAGGTAATAGCATTAAATGAGGTGGGGGGGTTAGTTTGCAAGGTGGAAAGGTTGAGGGTGAGAGGTAGGTATGAGCTGGAAAGGTGGTGATGAGGTGGTAGTAGCAGGTGGAGGGGAATGAGTGGTAACAGGTGTTGGGGGTGAAGGATGAATAGTAGCTGGCGGGTTTTAATTTTAAACATTGGGCCGGGTTTGGTGTTGGGCTTGGGTTGTATTTGGGTTTTGGATATATCATAAAAGGGATCCGTTTGGTTTGTTAGTAATATAAGCCCAAGGACTAAAGTTGTAAATTCTGCAAATGAAAGGACTAAACCTGCAAATATTCCAAAGCTAATACAAGGGTTAAACTTGCCAAGTTTCATTTACCAAAGGACCAATAATGTTAATTTTAATACGTCCAAGGGTCATTTTTGTAAATTTTGAAACTTGAGGGACCAAACATGTAATTTCTCCAAAGTTTACCATAAGGACCAATTTTGTCATTTATGAATAGTACAAGGTTTATTTTTGATAAATTTCCATTTTTAAATTCACCAAGGACTATTTATGACATTTTTCAAAGTTCAGGGACTAAAGTTGTCATTTTGTAAATTTTAAACTTTAAAGGGTTTATTTTGACAACTTTTGAATCACATGGACCTTAAATGACTTTTTACAAGTTTTTGAATTACCAGGGACTAGATTTGACAACTTTTGTAACTTGGGGGACTAAAACTGCCAATTATGCAAACTTGATACGTTTTTCATCTGATTTTGGTATTTTTGCATTTAAAACACATAAAACACTTATTTGTGATATTCTTATCATTTTGATGCGTTTCTGAGTGTTTTCAGATGTTTTTGCAGTCTAGATAGTACAAAAATGATGAGTATTTAGACACTTATCAATCCCCCACACTAAGATATTGCTAGTCCCTAGCAATGTTTTATGAAAAGTTAATGGATTTTATCTCTTTACCAAAAGCCATTACTTCTGGAGTAGCCAATATTTTTAGTTCAAGTAAGAACCTTGGTACAATGATAACCAAACGATTTTGAGCAAATCATAAGCTGTAAACGGTTTTGATTTGTCTTTACCAGAAGCCGTTTGCTTCTGGACTAGCCAACTCTTAGATAATATATACTATCTTTGGTGAGTCGATTACCAATTATGGTTTTCCAACTGCCTTTACCACAAGCCATAAACTTGCGGGCTAGCCAACTCTTCACTAATTAAAGATATGGTGAGCTGAACACCATACAATTTTGGGCAAATTGCAAGCCATAAACGGATTTGAGATATCTTTACCAAGAGCCGTTTGCTCCTGGATTAGCCAATCCTTATGTGGGTTAGACATGGTGGACTGATTACCATTTGTTGTGTTTAGTACATAGTACTTCCACTAAATAAAAATTTTAAAATTTGGCCATTTTGGGGGAAAAAGGGACTAAAAGGGTACATTTATGATCAAATTCGCCAGAATTTCCCCCCCACACTTAGAAATGAATATTGTCCTCAATATTCAAAGTACCGGTTGTTATGCCGAAACTTAGAACGTAAAAAGATAACATTACTACCTAAGTGTAGAAACACAACAATTATTCTCTTTTTTAATATTTACAATTTTCATTATTTTTTTTAGATGTATATATAACATGTGGGGCATCTCCCCCACACTTAGGTGGGACACACGGGTGAAAACCCATGTTTAACTACTGTTTTTGATTACCGAGTCGCTAGCTTGACTCGACCCCGAATTCATTGTTTCATGGGGAAGTGAGTGGAAGAGACTATCTCCATCGGACTTTCATTCAAGATGTTTGTATAAACATTGAAGTACGTGAAAGTTCCACACCGATGAGATATACATAGAACCGGCTCAAAAATGATAAATGAAAATGCCGGGGTTAAAGATAATGTCTTCATTCCCGAAGGAGTGAAGAACAGGAGAAGCCACGGGATAGGTGAAGAAGAGAAAGAAAGTCATGATAATAATCTTGACTAACTCATCATCATCAGAAGGGGAATTCATGATAGCATGAATTTCATCTTTTAAGCTCAATTGGTCTAGACATATCCCGGGTGTGTCTAGATCAAAGTAGAAGTTATCATACTCCGGCAGAGATATGATATGAGTGAGTTTACAGGAGAACTCCTCAAAGGCGAATGATTCATATTCGGGATTGATTTGAGTGAGTTCACTAGGGAACTCCTCAAAAGTGAATGATTCATAATCGGGGAGAGAATTATGAGAATGAGAAGTGGTAATACCACTAATCTTCTCTCCCATATGATCAAAATGGAATGTTTGCAATTCCGGAATAGAATCATCGAAGAAAAGTTTACTATCCTCAAAGGGGATAGGATATGAAGTAGGCTTTTCATTAAAAGCCTCGATTCTAGAAATGAGAAGATTAACATTCAACAATGTAAGACGAAGAGCTTCGTCTTGGATTATTTCTTCATTATTCTCTTCTCCTAAGCTGACAAGCTCAGAAGGTAATTCCCCCACATAACTTATGTCTCCACAAGATAAAGAATAGTCCTCATCAGAATCAGAGAACATCTCAATATGATCATTTTGGAAGACAAGAGGAGGAGGGATATCATACACATTGTCAAAAGTTCCCTGTGACTCTCTCGGGATTGGGACAAGGTCCTCAACACTAGACTTTATGAATTCGTCCGATTCCTTTTCAGGAACAGTGTCAAGATGCTCGTCCCCCATGTTCAGAGAGTGAGTGGGAGCTTTGGGTGTGATGGCAGTTGCTTGAGAATGAATCTCAACTGCTGGAATATCCACTGATGAACTTGATGAATCTTTATAAAATTGTAGGATACCAAGTGCATCATCATCATCACTGTCGTTGTAGTATAGTGGTAAGTATTCCCGCCTGTCATGCGGGTGACCCGGGTTCGATCCCCGGCAGCGGCGCCAAAATTTGATTCGCTCCCGAACGGTCAAGTTTAATCACTCAAGCTAACCACTTGTGAATGGCCAACCGTAACAAACTTAAAACAGCTCGGAAAGCAAATGCAATTAAGATCAGAGGAATATAGTGGATTCCTGGGTCGTTAAGTCCCACGGAGGATGAATTGGTGTTTAACACAGACAGATGTCGAATAATCACTAAGGATAGTGATCAGTAAGGATTTTGGAATATTTATGCCTAAAGAAAAAGTTTATAAATTACAGGGGCTTAAATGCAAATTAAAGAAAATTAAAAAGTTAAAATATATTAAATAAACGCTATCACTATTTTTAAAATCGATGAACGTTTAAAACCTAAAACGTACGTTTAAATAAAATTACGTAAACGTACAAAATAAAACGTGAGTTTTAAGAAATAAAATGCCTACAAATATGAAAATGATATTTTTACAATCCTAATAATAAAAGAAAATTATTAGAAAAAGAAAATTATTTTTAAAACTATTTATTTAATTATTATTAATTAAAAACTATTTATTAAGTATTTAAAATGCACTAAAATATAAGAAAATACAAAATTAACCTAGAAAAATGAAATTATAACTTAGAAAAATCTAAAATATGATAAAACTTATTTTAAAACTGAAAATATATTTTTTAGACTTTTTATGTATTTATTATTAATTTAATACTATTTAAAACTAATTAAAATGCTAGAAAATACTATTTAAACCAAGAAAATTATGGAAAAATATTTTTTTGGCTTTTTATATTTATCTTAATCTAAGAAAATTGAAAAAATATTTTTTTAAACTTTTTCTGATTTATTTGTATTAAAAGCTATTTAAAAAGGATTAAAAACTGTTTTAAATAAGGAAAAATACTAAACAGTGATGGAAAAATCTGAAAAATTCAGGAAAATACTAAAATATTATTCTTAATCTATGAAAAATATAAAAACATATGCTTATGTGTGAGAATATGAGGCTGCAGTGAAACTGCTTATTAATAAGCACTTCAAAATAAGCCAAAATCCACAAATGGACACCAAATGAACACAGAAGCTAGGTTATGCTATAATTACCTAATACTAACCTATTCCAACCATACTAAATCTCTGAAAAGCAATTTAAGCCAAAATTTAAGCAAAGCTAAACTAGTTTTATTTCAGAAATGGGACAATATTATGGCTGATCTAGGAGTGGGGTCCACAGAGCTTAAGCACAAAAGCTTGACTGAAACTGATAGTCAGCTGGGTGGTGAATGCTATGGAACTAAGAACCACCACTGGGGTCCACTGATGTGGCCTGTGGGACCCACCAAAGTGGTGGTGATGGCCACTGTTGTGGTGGTGCAAGGCTGCACAGAGCATGCTTTTTGAGAAGGGTCTAAAAGAAGCTGATGAATAAGCTATTTATAGGCTGAGAAGAAGTAAGCTTGTATTTTTCTAATTTAGTTAAGCAACAAAATTTTATTATCCCAAAAGCTGATAGACTAATTCTTAATATTAAGCACAAACTAAAATTATGAAGTTTATTCAAAAACTGTATTAAGGAAAATTTGACTTTTTTAAGTTATGAACTAGTTTGACTTTTATGAACTTCTAATCAATTCTATGGACTGAAAATGTTATTATAAGCTATGATAAGGTGAGATTAAGCTATTGCATCAAGTTATAAGCTACTTTGATGCAATAAGCATTCCTAAATCTCAACAGTTAATAAATAAGAAGATATTAAAGATCATTTTGACTTTTTATAAAACAAGGACAATATTTTATGGTTTGATTGAGCTATTAGGATCTAATGTAACATACAATAAACAAGTACAATGGGTAAAACACCCTCTAATACAGTTAACTAAACAAATCCAAACACCCTTTTTCAAGGCTGTTATGAAGCTTTTAACTTTAAAACAAGTGTTTAAACTAAGAAAGCTATTTAATAACTTATATTAACTATATTGAAACAGTATTAAGCTAAATTTAACAAGATTATAGTACTTATATTAAGAAATGCAAATTTCAAGGAATTGGCTTACAAATTGAGATTATTCACAAAACAGAGAACTGATAACTGATAACACCCCTAATAGCTTACCACTAAGCCTCTAAACCCAAGCAATCTATAATCAACCTTGCTTCAGTCTTTAATCTTCATTTTCATTGCTTTTTGAATTTATAACTATTTTTTTAGTATTTTTGGTATTTTTGAATTACAAATATAAATTGACTTTGAAGATTTTCTAAAGCTTATAAAAGCTTAAGAAGGAGCTTATATGAGCTTTAAGGTTCTTAAGAACAACTAATAACAACAATTGAGAATTTTGAGAATTTAGACAAGATATTAGACATAAACTTCATTCGTACATAAAAACTGAAATTGAAACTGACATTAGGATTTTATTACACTGAAATCACTTAACAAAACACTTAAAAGCTTCAAAATACACTGTAATTTGAAAATTACACTATTCGACACTACCTAAACTAAATTACACTACTTACTATCTCCATACTGCTTCTTTCTCTTTCTTTATAGCTTTTTCAGACTCTATGTCGACCTTTGGTCATTTCCCACTTGATTGCAGCCCTTGGATCATTGAAATTCATCATAATTGTACACTTGGTGCTTTTGGCGGGAAAAATCTTGACGCAGGTAATAGCATTAAATGAGGTGGGGGGTTAGTTTGCAAGGTGGAAAGGTTGAGGGTGAGAGGTAGGTATGAGCTGGAAAGGTGGTGATGAGGTGGTAGTAGCAGGTGGAGGGGAATGAGTGGTAACAGGTGTTGGGGGTGAAGGATGAATAGTAGCTGGCGGGTTTTAATTTTAAACATTGGGCCGGGTTTGGTGTTGGGCTTGGGTTGTATTTGGGTTTTGGATATATCATAAAAGGGATCCGTTTGGTTTGTTAGTAATATAAGCCCAAGGACTAAAGTTGTAAATTCTGCAAATGAAAGGACTAAACCTGCAAATATTCCAAAGCTAATACAAGGGTTAAACTTGCCAAGTTTCATTTACCAAAGGACCAATAATGTTAATTTTAATACGTCCAAGGGTCATTTTTGTAAATTTTGAAACTTGAGGGACCAAACATGTAATTTCTCCAAAGTTTACCATAAGGACCAATTTTGTCATTTATGAATAGTACAAGGTTTATTTTTGATAAATTTCCATTTTTAAATTCACCAAGGACTATTTATGACATTTTTCAAAGTTCAGGGACTAAAGTTGTCATTTTGTAAATTTTAAACTTTAAAGGGTTTATTTTGACAACTTTTGAATCACATGGACCTTAAATGACTTTTTACAAGTTTTTGAATTACCAGGGACTAGATTTGACAACTTTTGTAACTTGGGGGACTAAAACTGCCAATTATGCAAACTTGATACGTTTTTCATCTGATTTTGGTATTTTTGCATTTAAAACACATAAAACACTTATTTGTGATATTCTTATCATTTTGATGCGTTTCTGAGTGTTTTCAGATGTTTTTGCAGTCTAGATAGTACAAAAATGATGAGTATTTAGACATTCATCACAGCTCTAGCACATAATCCCTTAACCTTGAATACTATTCTGTGAAATCACCCTTCAGTTTCATCTGTGATTTAGCCTTAGCCCTAGTTACTTTATTTGTAGTGATACCTAATTGATACTTCTGTTGCAGTTGCTCTTTCAAGGCTCTAATAGGGATGTTTGGATTTAATTTGATTCTTTCTTCAATATCTTTGGTAAGATAAGTATTTGTGAGCAGATTGACTTCTCTAGTTTGCAGACAAGTATGTTCATCATTAATAGTGGACACAGTCCATGTTTCTTTCCTGCACTTATTTTGTTTTGATATTTGCAAAGTCCAAGGACATGTGATCAATTCATACTTGTAATTACTTTTAATGCCACCCACCTTTATTCTCTTCCCACCTACTTTATTTATTCCTTTTCCACATGGATATGTCTCAGCATTTGTTGACTTAACCCACTTCCCACCTACACATTTTAATTTACTTGGACTTGTCTGAGAATTTATCCCACTAGCATTTGGGCCCTCATTAGGGTATCTAAACATAGGAAATTTTCCTCTACATACTACCCTCAACCTTACTTTATCATTTTTCCATATATATAACTGTCTTCTAGTAGCAATGGCATGAGCAGCCACAAGATCTGTGACAGTTTTTGTGAAAAACTAGAATGGGGGTTGATTCGTGTAAAGTGAGTGGTGAAAAACACAATATCAATATATATCAAATTAACCGTAAAATTCGACAAATTAACCTTTTAGGAAAAGGGTTAACGTACCAAACCTTACGGGCGTGATAAAAGTGATACCGGAAAAGTGATTTCCCGGGTCGTGTCCCAACGAGGTGTGAATGGAAGGATTCGTTGAGTTTTGTGGTTTGAACTTGAATTGGACTTGAATGATTTGTTGATTTGAGTTGAATTACGTTTTCTACAAATTAATAAACGGGAAGGTAATTAAGGCAAGGGAACCCTAAATAACTAAAAATAAACTATTACTAAGCCTAAGGAATGATAAAACTAAGCTACACTAAGTCCTAGGGTGCTAAAACTAAAAAAACGTAAAAACCGGCAACCACCCTAGCCATAAACGTAAAAGTTTTGCAATTTAAGGGCTACGGGTGTGAAATCAATTTTCCTACGTTCTATTTGACTAAAACTAATTTTAGAAAAAGACGGGGTATTTTTTTTTACTTTTAAATTATTTAATACGAATTAAAAACGGATTTACACTAATTAAATGATTAAAAATACTAAACTTTTTGCGAAAACTCTGAAAAAATCACAAAAACTACTTTCATTAATTTTGGACCTAAGAAAAATAAGAAAACAGGTTCTTGTTTGGGAAAATAAGCTGTGAATAAGCTCAAAAGAGCTTATAGGTAAAACTGGATTTATGGGTTAAATGGTTTGTTTGTGTAAATACCAACGAGACAAGTCCCAAGGGCGCGTTGGTAAGATGTGTGTGTGGTGAGCTGGGTGGCCAGGGTTCGAATCCCAGCAGTTGCAAATTTTTGAAAACTTTTTTTTTTTTTAATTTTCTTTTACAGCTTATTTGTAAGTTCAAAGTAAAACTTTTTGAGTGAAACCTTTTTTGAGATTAGCTTAAGAATAAGCAGTTGCTACTGCTTTTTTTTTGTAACAGCCCACAACAAAAACCAACCAAACACCCTTAATGACTGCTTATAACAAACACCCCTTATGCTATGATGCACAGCCTAGCCAAACAAACCAAACACCCCCTTATGCAGTTTTAAAACACAAAGTTAAGGTAAACTATGTAAAGCACTTAGATAAGAAGCAAATAAGCTATCTACTTAACTAAAATAAGCTACAACTAAAGCTAAACTGATTAGTTAAAGGGGGGAATAACAGTTGGTAAAAATCTTAACTAGGGGAATGATTGGTGCTAAACAGTCAAGTCTTAATAGACTAAAAAACTGCTCAAACACTAATGCAATTAAGATCAGAGGAATATAGTGAATTCCTGGGTCGTTAAGTCCCACGGAGGATGAATTGGTGTTTAAAACAACTTCAGATGATAGAATGATCACTGAGGATAGTGATCAGTAAGGTTTTCGATGGATAATTACCTAAAGAAAAGATTAACAAATAAAAGCGACTTAAATGCAAATTAAAAGAAATAAAAGTTAAAATCTATTAAATAAACGCTATCACTATTTTTACAGATCGATGAACGTTTATGATATTATAAAATAACTTAAATAGACTATTTTAATCAAAACGTAAACTTAAATTACTAAAAACGTAGTTTAAAACGGAAACGAGCGTTATTTACGAAAATGACGCTGGAGCGCAAGCAAAAACGTAAATTTTAAGAAATAAAAGGGCTACGCGTATAAAACTAATTTTCTTACGTACTATTTGATAAAAGAAAATTTTAGAAAAAAGATTTATATTTTTTTGACTTATATATTTTTTATTATGATTTAATTACTATAAAACACTAATTAAATGTTTAAAAATACTAAAACTTATTGGAAAAATCTGAAACTTTTTGTAAAAACACTTTATAACAATACTAAATTAAGAAAATTGAAAAAGATGAAAAAACTACTTCGAATAAGCTGGAAATAAGCTCTTAAGCTCGTATAGGCTTAATGAACTAAAACTGGGCAAAGAAGGTTAAGTATTTAATGTTGCAAACATAAACATAAAAACTACCCTAGTGCAGATGGTTGGAGGGTGTGTGCTGTGTGCGTGGTCTGTGTGCAGGAGGTCACAGGTTCAATTCCCACCAGTCACGTTTTTTTGCAACTATTTTTTTTTTGGATTTTTATTTTACAAATTTATTAATTACACTAAAATAAACACTTTTCAAAACTACAACTTTTATTGAAAATGACTAGAAAGCTAAGTTTGAGCTTGTGATTTTATCACAGTGGACTTAGAAAAAGAAAAAAAAAATATGCACAAGTTTCTTTAAAAAAGGGGTCCAAAGAAGCTGATGAATAAGCACTAAATAAGCTAATTATAAGTGAACTACTATTTTTCTAATTTTCTTAAGCAGCTAAAATTTAATATCCCAAAAGGATTTAAGCTAAATCTTAGTAATAAACACACACTAAAATTCTAAAGTTTATTCAAAAACCGACTAATAAAAATTTTGACTTTTATAATTATAAAACAGTTGACTTTTATGAACTTAGGATTGATTCTATGGATTGAATATGATATATTAAGCTAATATTAGACTAAATTAGGCTAGATAAACAACTTATAAACTAATATGCATGATTATGCATTCTAACTTTTCAACAGTTAACATATAGAATGATATTAAAGATGATTTTGACTTTTAAGCTAATAATGACTATGTTTTATGCTTTGACTGCACTACTAAATGCTAAAGTGATATGAAACAACCATAAACAATAACAAGCATTCACTGGAATGCCATTTATTCAGCAATTCCAAACACCCCTTTACAAGGTTGTTTTTGTGATTTTCAAAGCTAAACACAGATTTAAAACATGAAACTGATCCAAGGCCTTTTATTATCAATTAATAAGACTAAATGAGTATTAAACAAGATCAATAACAACATGAAACTGAGAATTTGCACTTAAGCTATTTTAACTGTCAAAATGAGATTTTAATAAACTACAAATTTAAAAGAACAACTAACTGATTTTATTGTTTAATTATGTCTAATTATAACTAAGAAACACAAGCATACCAAGATTTAAAGCTAAATAATACTTTAACAGTAATATGCATAAAAATGGAACAAAGGCTTACAACTTGGATTTGGATGAAAACCAAGAACAAGGACTGTGAATATGCTTCCTATAGCTTCCCAAGAAGCACTAAACCCATGAGCAGTCCAAAATCAGCTCTTCTTCAGTCTTGAACATCATTTCTCTTGACTTTTGATTTTACACTAATTTTTTTGGTATTTTTGTGATTTTTGAGTTTTAAGTCTAGACTGAATTGTAAATGTTTTCCAAAGCTTAAATAGGTTACTTAGAAGCTTATATAAGCTTATTGAGCCAGAACAACAACCATAAACAACATAAACTAATATTTGAGATTTTGACTTAAAAGTTGCATAAACTGGATACGTACATGAAAACTGAAATTGAAAACTGAAAATGGTTTGAAATACACT